>OX637343.1:7763523-8363523 GCA_951799405.1 Agapetus fuscipes | reverse complement strand
GTCTTCCATCTCTTCCAGGCTTTCACTTTAATGTTAATTTGTTTTTTTAAATCATTAGTGAACCAAACAGGATATTTATTTGAACGTGCATATAATGGTGGTACATGACAATCTAATATTGTATACAATTTGGAATAAAAAAAATCTGTTGCATTTTGAGTGTTTAGATTATGCAAGCTGTCATACCAATTAAATTCTAGCAATTCAATAATGATTTCATTGAAGTTTGCTTTCCTGAAGTCATATTTGTGAACATTATGAACTGGCATCTTGGTAAACAGTCGTGACGTTTCCAGCGTGCATTCAATTGGCGGGTGATGAGGATCGACTAAACTAAGGGATGTGGCACATTCAACTACGGAACAAACTAGATCCGTCAACACCAAGTCCAATAAACGGTTATTATTATTACTAATCAAATTACATTGTTTGAGAGTCAGGAAAGACATTACATTACTTAGGTAAGAGGGCATTCCAAGAGAAATGCTATCAATGTCAGGGGTCCAGTTGATAGAGGGCAAATTGTAATCACCAATTAAAAAGAAATGATGATTAACCTTATTTATAGCTATTTCATTGAATTTATTAAAATGTTCTTCATAAATGGATTGATTAGAATGTGGTGGAATATAGCATGCAGCAAGAATTAAACCATTACCAACTGTAGGTAAATGTAATAAAATTTCCTCCACTAACGGACTCTCATCATTATATAATCTAATACAAGAAATGTCTTTCCTAATTAAAATTAAAACACCACCTCCATCCCTCTTTGGAGAGGTAGATGGAGACCTATCCCTTCTGTGAACAACATACCTATCATCCGCAACCTCGTTATTATAGATGGCATCATTCGTTCGATGGACTTGTACGTGTTTGCTTGTGAAAATACATGTGTTGTGAATCTCCAATGTAACATATCTTTGCAACTTAGATTAGAACAGCATTTTCACACGAGAACCATTCTGCCCGGATTGTCTGCGGTTTGTCCATGGATTACCAGGTCAAAAGACTAGTTGCGTATTGGGCATGTATGAAGCTTTCGCTTAGTCTGTGTGGTACCTAATCCATAGACAAACCGGGCAGAATGGTTCTCGTGTGTAATGGATGCAACTCTGTAATGGGTGTAACTCCGCTAAGGGTGGCCAAAGCCTATAAAGTTTAGCATAAAGAATTACTCTGGGAACAATTTAATTGTTATTGTTTTCAGTTTTGATTATAACTGGGTTCTCTTTTCATTAAACTGCAATTATTTATTTTAAAATAATTTATAGCTCTGGCTTTTGACTTCACGGTTCAATATTTTAATCGGCACTCTTTTGATGCCCTATTACAGTCCCTTTATATAGGTACAATTACAAACATCGATATATAAGAACTACTTATATATGTTTAAGCGCCCTTGGGGTGGCTAGTGCCACTAAACGGCGCTGTATACAAATTGTCCAATTATTATTATTATAAGATTACTTCCTCCATGGGTATAAAAGAGATTATTCTTGCATATTCCAGATCATTCGATCTTTCGCTCATAACAGACCGCCGTTCATGTACCTACTTTACTACTATCATCATGGATCATGCTGGACTTTTCTGCACACACTATTGTACCTGTAGGTACAGGCGCGCGTAGGTACTCCAAGTTCGGAACAATATGCTTAAGTTAAAGATGTAATCACGGTCGTTTGATATAGGTATTTACAAATATACTAACTACACAGTTAGGTAATTCCACTTGCGGATATTATACGAACCGTTATAAGAGCACTTAGATCATTCTCGACGTTTCGTTGGCGACGTAGCCAATGTCTTGAGGAGACACCCTCTCTGCACAACGACGAAGGATCTTCTCTGCACGTTCTACTCACACTATCGTATATTTATGGGTGCGCGTAGGTAGGTACTTTGATTTTATAGTTCATATTTTCAATTTATTTAAATATTTTCAATTATGCTCTTCGCTGGGTTGAAAAATTGATATATCTACCTTTACCAAAGAACGATCACCAATGGTCCATCCAGCCTTACAGCGATTGGGTTTCGTTGGAAAATTGGCGCTTTCTATAGCGAAGACCAAGCTCGCAGAGGGTTCTTCGAGGTGTGATTCACACAAAACAGCGCTCACAAATAAATCATCCTGATATTATTATTATTAACCTTTTTAATATTAAATAATCCCCTGCAATAGATGCACATATGTATTATATATGCCTATATGTATATGATTATATTTGATTTGTGGGCGTATGGGCGTGGCCTACTCCCCATATTTTTCTCTCGTTCACTTTTCACTGAAAGCCTATCCTCTGTCACGTTCTCTCCTTCAGAGGAATGTGAAATACCATTAAAGGTCCGAGTGTACCTTGTTTCAACGACAACCAATCTTTTTTATCCGCTACCCCTTTTAGTGAGAAAATATTTATCTGTGACTTATTCCGCTATGCCTGATATTATTATTATTATTATTATGGGTGGCCAGAGCCTCTCCAGATTCGACATCATTTTTTTACATTCTTGCATACCTACCTCTTTCAGGTCAGCAAGATTTCAGGGTTTATGTTCATCTGAGGTTTGTGATTTTATTTTTAAAGTGGGTTAACATGAAGCATGTGTAGGTGCGTGACTTAAACTATGAATCTCAAATGTTCATTGACTCATAGGTTGGTATGAGGCTGAACCTCCAAGCTTTAAAAGCGTGGTTCATTTTTGCCAATGCCACCCCTGATTTTAGAGAACTGCGGCAGGAGTTGCAAGTTCTTTATTCATGTGAGGCTTAATTTATTTTGTAGGAACACACCCCTTGACTAATAGGAGTGAGGCTGACCACCCATAGGTACTGTAAAACAATGCACACAGTAACTGCTGCAACAAGCAGCAACCCGCCGAACTACGGCACAGCAACTGCTGCAGCAAGCAGCAACCCGCTAAACTACGGCACAGCAACTGCTGCAACAAGCAGCAACCCGCCAAACTATGGCACAGCAACTGCTGCAACAAGCAGCAACCCGCCAAACTATGGCACAGCAACTGCTGCAAAAAGCAGCAACCCGCCAAACTATGGCACAGCAACTGCTGCAACAAGCAGCAACCCGCCGAACTACGGCACAGCAACTGCTGCAACAAGCAGCAACCCGCCGAACTACGGCACAACAAACACTGCTGCAACAAGCAGCAACCGCTGAACTACAGCAACTCCCGCTGCAGCCGACTCCTCAATTCCAGCCAGCGCAACGAGGCCCTGGAGGTTTGAACGTCGCCCAACATAGCTGCCCAGTACAACAAACAACAACCGCTGAACTACAGCACAACCAATCGCCGAACAACGGCACAGCAAACACTGCTGCAACAAGCAGCAACCACCGGACAACCACTACAACAAGATCGGGCCGAAAAGTGCACTTTCCAGACAGATTCTACTAAAAATCTAAGAGAAGTCAAGATTCACCGATCACCACTTTCATCACCAATGTTCATTGACTCATAGGTTGGTATGAGGCTGAACCTCCAAGCTTTAAAAGCGTGGTTCATTTTTGCCAATGCCACCCCTGATTTTAGAGAACTGCGGCAGGAGTTGCAAGTTCTTTATTCATGTGAGGCTTAATTTATTTTGTAGGAACACACCCCTTGACTAATAGGAGTGAGGCTGACCACCCATAGGTACTGTAAAACAATGCACACAGTAACTGCTGCAACAAGCAGCAACCCGCCGAACTACGGCACAGCAACTGCTGCAGCAAGCAGCAACCCGCTAAACTACGGCACAGCAACTGCTGCAACAAGCAGCAACCCGCCAAACTATGGCACAGCAACTGCTGCAACAAGCAGCAACCCGCCAAACTATGGCACAGCAACTGCTGCAAAAAGCAGCAACCCGCCAAACTATGGCACAGCAACTGCTGCAACAAGCAGCAACCCGCCGAACTACGGCACAGCAACTGCTGCAACAAGCAGCAACCCGCCGAACTACGGCACAACAAACACTGCTGCAACAAGCAGCAACCGCTGAACTACAGCAACTCCCGCTGCAGCCGACTCCTCAATTCCAGCCAGCGCAACGAGGCCCTGGAGGTTTGAACGTCGCCCAACATAGCTGCCCAGTACAACAAACAACAACCGCTGAACTACAGCACAACCAATCGCCGAACAACGGCACAGCAAACACTGCTGCAACAAGCAGCAACCACCGGACAACCACTACAACAAGATCGGGCCGAAAAGTGCACTTTCCAGACAGATTCTACTAAAAATCTAAGAGAAGTCAAGATTCACCGATCACCACTTTCATCGCATCTGCCCTTGGCAAATGCTGGAGGGGACCTCTGTAGTGATTCTGTACCTAACAGGGCTGTTAATTTTGAATTTTAGAATGCTGCTTCTTTTGTTCCCAAAAACAATAGCTTGGAAAAAACAATAAAAAATTTGCGTGTAAGAAAAGGGCATGCAAGAGTTTTATTTAATAACACCCAACACACAAAGACCTTTACATTTCAATCTGCCAATGTCACACCTGTTTCAGGGAAGGTCGGTAAAAGTTGCAAGGCTATGTTCATTTGAGGTTTAGATTTTAATTTTTACATGCATGCATTCAATATGAATTTTAAATGTTAATATAACATTTTTCCATTTTTATTATAGATGAATAGACACATGCAGAATGTGTACCTACTCGCGAACTTACATGTTGCCTGCTAGTGGATATGCATGAATATGAGCCTTGAATGTCACTGTATCTTTGCAACTTAATTATGGATTATAGGTGGATGCTTGTGAGAGAACCTTTACAGATTTAGGTATCTTGAATGTTAATAAACCTCACGAACTTGGATTAAAGATTTACAGAAACAAGCGAAAAAAAAATTGAAAACTGTAAATCAAATAGTAGGTACACTGCACAACAGTACCTAACATAACAGTAACATTACAGCGCTAACACAACAAACAACAAGATCGATGTAAAATAATGTTCTCACAGTTTGAGAATCAACGCATTTGATATAGGTAGGTATTCCATCAAAGTATAAATCCTACATTGAAATATACCTACCCAGACTTTTGGTATACTGGACGTAGATATATGATGTACCTACCTCACTATACAAAACGAATGGACAATAATTTATTGTTATACTTAAGCTTTGCTAAGAGCTTTTTTATTATTCCATACGTAGGTACCTACAGAGACTGTACTTCAGTTGTCCTTCCATCTTTTACTTACATTATGGTGCTCCTAGTGGACGTAACTCTATTGTCATTTCATAGCATTAATTATAAATTTATAATTATTGGTCCCTCATCTTACTGACTTTTATGTGGTCTTCCTAGTGAACGTCCCCCTGTTGTCATTTATGATCTTACTATGTCCTCTATTTCACAGACTTTTATGTGGTCTTCCAACTGGACTTAACCCTATCATCATTGAATAGGGTCTATCATAGCTCATTCTGGAGACATGATATCCCATCTTACTATGTCTTCTACATCACAGATTACGTCTTTCAACTAAACGTAACCAAATGTATTTTCAAAGAATTAATTCTCTTATCTTACTGGCTTTTATATGGTCTTCTAAACTGGACGTTACCCTATAGTCATTTCATAGAATCTTTAAGAAATTATGATATGGGTTCTCATCTTACTATCCTTTATAATATACCATATAAAGTTTATATGGTCTTCGGATGTCACCCTTTAGTCATTTCATAGAATCTTTAATAAAGTTAGATGTGGCCTCTCATTTTCTAACTTTTATAATATGGTCTTCCAGCGGGACGTTGACCAATTGACATCTCATAAGCTACGGTGTGAGTGAGTCTATCATGGCTCATTCTGGAGACATGGTCTGTCATCTTACATGTTCTCTATTTCACAGACTTTTATATTGTGGTCTTCCAGCTGGACCGTGACCAATTGTTCTCTGTTTTTATTTTTTATTTTTTTTACACATGCAGCTTGTGTAAACGCGAATTTAGGCTTATTTGCTAGTGAGCAAAAAGGAATCATAAAGATGATTTTATTTTTGCAACTTGGATTATAGATTTAATAATCCCAAGTTTTCGTAAACATACCTAGTTAACTATTTCATAATTTTAGAGAATAAAAATTATTGTTTTTAGAAAAAAAAAAAGATAAAATAAAAAATTTCAAAATCTTCCCATGAACAAATAATTAGAAAACAATTAAATTTTCAGTTGAAATTGCCTCGTATTTTATTATTTTTAATTAGATTTTTTTATTTGTGCTGTCGATGTGTGAAAATACAGCTCGTTTTCACGAATTCTTTCGACATGTAATATATTTTTTCCTAGATCGTTAACTTGGTGTCGGTTTTTTTTATCTTTTCGGAATAATTGCCTTTTCAATTTGAATTTTGTTCCATTATTTATTCTACGCAGTGCTGGACAACCATTTCAACCTTCCGAAAACTGGGTAAGTAATAACAAAAAAAAGTTACACCTCACATGTAATTTTCGCAAGGGGGGATTTCAGAACCATCTAAGGTCTGGTGAGAGGTAACAATGGTTGGCGTCGTCGGTACAGCAAAGAACTCTATGACATCTACAGAGAGCCAGATGTGATCATTCCATCAAAGTAGGGTGCCTGCAGTGGGATGGTCAAATGTTTAGAATATACGACTCCAACCCCATTAAGCGCCGAACACTCTCAGCACCACAAGGCCGGAGGATGCAAGGAAGTCTAAGAATACCATGGGTATTGAAAAGATGAAAGAAGTGTGCAATGGCAGAACAAAGACGAGACACATTTGCGGAGGTCATGGGCACCGCTAGCAAAATGGCGGCTGAATACGAGTACAAGAAGGTACTCTATATTATATTTAAAAACACGTTTTTACGTACATCACACCTCAAGAGCTCTCTGAATACTTTTTCGTCGGTATTCAGCACATATTTTGGAAGCAAGACCCAGTTGCTGTAAGGCTGGATGAACCTTTGTGACCGTTTCATGGAAGAAAATGATGAATTTTCCAAACCGGCCAAATATAATTGAATCTTATAAATATTAGGATGATTTATATGGTGAACGCTTTTTTTGTGTGAATCACACTTCAAGAGCCCTTTGCGAGCTTGGCCATCGGTATAGAAGGCACCAATTCTCAAGCAAGACCCAGTTGCTGTAAAGCTGGATGGACCGTTGTTGAGCGGTCTTTGGTAAAGGTTTATGAGTTTTTCAACCCAACGAAGAGCATATTTGAAAATATAAATAGTATTTTTGTTGTGCTCCACCGGGATTGGAACCGACGACCTTCCATTTATGAGTCCGAAGTGATATCACTAGACTACGGACCGGTCGTAGGTTCCTACTTAAAATAAATAAATATATTTCTCGCCACAGTTGTGTATCACTGAAAACTAGTTAAAAATCATAATTCAAAACCTTTGCAACGCGTTATTTACGAAAAAATATAAACAGATTCACTTATGCGGGTCGGTGCTTATCTGCACAGCTAATTAAGATGTTAGTTAAATTATACTACTTGCCCACAAACTTGCACGTAAAATATTTTATACTTGCATCTCGACTATCTTTGTGTGCCCGAGCTCGGAAAAATGACTGTTTATTTGGTCATAAAATATTTACAAGAAAATCGTATTTTTTTGTTATATTTACAAATGACTCGGAGCAAATCTCATAGACAACAAATTTGTGGCGTCACACAATCAGGTTGCTTGGCACAAGGTAACAAATATTTTGTAATTGCATGTGTAGGTACATACAAATTAAAATCCAAACCTCATATGAACATAAGCCCTGCAACTTTTGCTAACCTTCCCAGAAACAGGTGTGTCATTGGCAAAGTGAACCATTGTTTACAGTGTGAGTGATCAGCTTCATATATACATAGAAGTCAATGATGTTTTTTCATGTGCCGGTTATGGTATTTTGTAATGTGATGTGATATTCTTGCATGTGTCGATTATGGTATTTTATGTTTGAGGTAGGTACTTATGTGATGTCTTGTAAAGTGATGTTTTGCCATGTGATTTTTTTCATGTACCGATAATGGTATTTTGTGTTTGAGTACTTTGAGGTAGGTACCTACTTAGGGGCCGTCCATAAATTACGTCATCGATTTTGGCCGATTTTCGACCCCCCCCCCCCCCCCTTACAATCATCCTATAGTCATTATCTAATGACCCCCCCCCCTCTTGCCGTAATAATGTATGAGATTAATAATTAATAATGTTATATTACTTAGATAATATTTTGTATATTTTGTAGAAATTGGTATTTACAAGAACGACGTCACTTTTGGTACTCCTACATCATTTGCCATCATCCGCAGACTAGACTCCCCCCCCCCCCCCCTTAATGCGAATGACGTAATATATGGACAGCCCCTTATGTGATGTCTTGTAATGTGATATTTTGCCATGTGATGTTTTTTCATGTTCTAATTATGTTATTTTATTTTTTGTCATGTGATATTTTTTCACGTGTTGATTATGATATTTTGTGTTGTTTTGTAGGCACTCCTAGGTTTTGTAATGTTATATTTTGTCATGTGATGTTTTTTTCAAATGCCGATTATAATATTTTGTGTTCGAGGTACTTTTGTGATGTCTTGTAATGTGATGTTTTGTCATGTGATGTGTTTTCACATGCGGATTACGATAATTTGTTTTGAGGTATATGATGTTTTGTAACGAAACATCACCACTGTTCTAGAGTAATCACCAACATCATTATTGTTCTCTCGATGATTGAAAGGCTGCATCAATAAAAAAAAAGCACATGACGTCATATTGGTGACTGAATCCGGACACATTTTTTGTTGTGTGTCTCCGCCTGGTTGGAGCGGGCCCTTGAGGCGGTGCGGCACAAAGACGCGTCACTGATTGAGACATCCATCTATATCACACGCGCGGAGGCGTCGCATCCATCACACGGGCAGAGGGAGAGGAGGGGGAACACCGAGAAAATGATGACTTGATCAGACTCAGCTGATGGATCAGAACTTAGCAATGAACGCTCAGTAGTCCAGCTACGACCGTTCTGTACCTAATCTAGGACTCTATACCTATCTCGGACTCGTAAATGGAAGGTCGTGGGTTCAAACCCCAGCGGAACACAAAAAAACATACCATTTACTGGTCCCTAGTCCAGTGGTAACACTTCGGACTCGTGAATAGAAGGTTGTGGCTTCGAATCCCGGCGGAGCACAAAAAATATACCATTTACATTTTCAAATTTGCTCTTCGCTGGGTTGAAAAATTCGTACACCTTTACCAAAGACCGGTCATCAAAAGGTCCATCCAGCCTTACAGCAACTGGGTCTTGCTTGAGAATTGGCGCTTTGTAGCGACGACCAAGCTCGTAAAAAGTCGGGTCGATAGCTCAAGTTCGTAGAATGCTTGAATTCCATGCCGAGAGCAAGGGTTCGATCCCAAGATGTACTCAACCTATACAAGAAATGAGAACCAGCCCCCCGGGAGCTGGGAAACCTCCACTTCAAATGAAAGTGGTTGGTGTGAGGCCGGCCCCCTTACCCGTAAAAATAAATAGGTCCCGAATCGCCACATGCGACCCCTTCAGGGATAACGCAGGCAAGAAGTTGCACTATATGTGTGGCTTAGTTGCATTTTTTATTTTTGTATTTGAAAACATGCCCTTCGCTGGGTTGAAAAATTCATATAGGTACCTACCTACCTTTGCCAAAAACTGGTCACCAAAAGGTGCATCCAGCCTTACAGCAACTTAGTCTTGCTTGAGAATTGGTGCTTTTTATAGCGACTACCAAGCTCGCGGAGGGCTCTTCAGGTGTGATTCACTCAAAAACAGCGCTTAGCAAATAAATCAGCCTAGTATTATTATTATTTATAGTGCTAACATAGCGACAAGTCCTAATTTAATTTATTTATGCAAATCCCGCGTATTTGTTATATTCCTTCACCTCCTTGTATAATAGTCTATAAGTTGTTTATTGAGTATCAAACAGGCCGCGGCGCGATTGTCTGCGGCCGCGGTTATGTCACTTTAATTAAAGACAAGAGCGCGGTGGGTCGGTGCCTACTATCAACGAAGGCCTACTCACTGGTAGGCAAGTGTATATTATTACATCGACACCTAAAAGGTAAATTCGAATGATTGACATTTTAAGCTAACATGGTTTTCTCAGATAAATGCACCTTTTTTCCTATTTTCAACGAGACAAAATATTAAAAAAGTGTGGAAATCATATCCTGTAGTTTATAAGTTTAGCATGAGCCCTTCCTTATAATTAATTCACTTACTATGAGAAGTTACACACAATAAAATGTTTAATAACGGTTTATCAAATCAGTGATTCAGCACTTATTCAGTTTTACCTTTAAGGTAGTAATATCATGTAAAATAAAAGCAATGAAAAATTATACCTGAACGCATCTATAAATAATCTATAATCTAAGTTGCAAGGATATATTCATTTAAAGCTCTCAGATGTATGCCCACAAACCAACAAGTGTAGTTCGCGCTTACAAATGCTGAATGTGTACTTACAAATAAAATCCAAACCTCAAATGAACATAAGCCCCACAACTTTTGCCGACCTTCCCTGAAACAGGGGTGACATTGGCAAAGTGAACCATTTTTTACAGTATGGGTGGTCAGCCTCATACCAACCTATAAGTCAAGGAATATGAATAATAAATTACATTTAAATATAAAAAAGAACAAAACCTTACAAAGAAATCTATACAAAAAAAGTCAAAAATTTCCTACGCAAAAAATGTAGCAAATGAATACACCAACATTAGAAATCAACATTGCAGATTAGCCGCCACTTCTTCCTGTCCTTGCATACTTCTTTCATTTCATCCAGAGTCATAACCTTTTTCATACAAGTCCTCCTTTTATTATGACTCTGGATATCCCATTCATTCGCTATTTCAGAGATTTGATCCTTCCATACTTTTCTCGGTCTTCCTCTACCACGACATCCATCTATTCTAGCAACATATACTTTCTTCGTCAATCTTTCATCACTCATTCTCTCCAAGTGCCCGAACCATCTTAACATACTATAATGCATAGTAGAAGATAATATATTTTAAGGTGAAATTAAACGACAAATATACAATGAGCTCTGTATGTATGGGTGAAATAGTGCCATCTATTGAATTGACTGAAAACAAAATAAAATTGATAATTATTGTTGCATTCCTAATCAAAATTATTTATAGCCTATAGCAGGGGTGCCTATACTTTTTCTTGAGGAGTCAACTGTTATCTATCGATGTTAGACCACTCGGACGAAATCATCCCAGGATGCGGTGGGCAGACAACGTTGAAGCCGACGCCGAAGTTCTGGGAGTGAGGGGGCCATGGAGGGAAGCAGCACAAGACAGATAGTCCTGGAGGATTGTGGTGCGGGAGGCCCTGAGCCTTCAAGGCTTATGAGCCGAAGAAAGTAAAAGTAAAGTAAGTAAGTATTTTATGTACTGTTTAATGCAATGGTTCAGGTAAATCTAGAATCACTGCTGAGTCGGGTCACGACCATCGGGAAGGCCTTCCGCCACAAAAAAATATAGCATTGCATGAGCGTTCTATGATACTCTTCCCCGGATGGAAGTGCATACACGGAATGGGTATGAGGCTGGGTTTTTGCAATGGTTCTTGTTAGTAACTTGCCTACCTGTAGCGCCATCATGCAAGCTAGCTGATGTTAGGCTTTTTTATGATAGAAGTCTCGGATATGGTAAAGACAGACTATGCACCGAAATTAATTTAAAACCACATACCTGTCCTTGCGTTGCTTAACTAGTTAGAAACCGAGTACGAGTTTTTACTAGATGATGTAGTAAGTGAGCAAGTGACGCACTTAACGAGTGTGCGAAGGTAGCGTGAAAGGGGAAGACCGAGGAAAGAATGGATTTATAATCAAGTAAGTGAGAATGCAAATGACTGGAACATACAGAGTGAGAAAAATATGTACATGCATGAAGAGAGTGATGAATGTTGGGGAGATGAAAGAAGTGTGCAATGATAGAACAAAGTGAAGACATATCTGTGGAGGTACTGGTCGCCCCTAGTGAAATGGAGTGTAAATACACGGTGTTTCTTAATAATTGAAGAATTGTAAAATCGATAATTGAATTCCGGTCGATAGCTAAGTTGGTAGAATGCTTGCATTCTATGCCCAGAGCAAGGTTTCGATCCCCACCGAGGGTATCAGAAATTATTTCCCGTGAAGGCGTCTATTTTTCAAAACCAAAATAAATACCGGCAAGGTGTACTCAGCCTTCACAAGAAATGAGAACCAGCCCACTCGGGAACCCCCTCTTCAATTGAAAGTGGTTGGTGTGAGGCCGGCCCCCTTACCCGTATCCCGAATCGCCACATGCGACCCTTTCGGGGATCACGCATGCAAGAAGTTATACTATATGTGTACGTTAGTGGCGAATAATAAATTGCCTCTGAGTCCAGTCGATATCTCAGTTGGTAAAATACTTGCGCACAATGCCAGAGGGCATAGGTTTGATCCCAACAAAGGGAAGAAATTATTTTCCATATCCGTATTTCTTTCGAATCCAAAACAACATACCTACAACCAAACTAAAAGAGGGCTTCTAAGGTGAGATCACACAAAACAGCGCTCAGGAAATAAATCTGCGTTATGCTTTTTTTTTATATTTTTCTTATTTTATTTTAGGTATAGATACGAGGATACTTATTTTACATAATATGGAAAAACTTGATACTCAAGTAATTTAAAAATTTCCCACAGAATCTAGAAGTGAGTGTTTTTACAAGTACCTATTTTTGAATGCCTGTGTGTATTTTAATTGTTATTTTTTTGTTAGGGCCGCATTAGGAACACAAAAAGGGTCAAGTGGCTGAGAGGTAGGTGCCCAAGGCGCCAGACTCATTATACAGAGAGGAATTAGGGAAAACAAACAATATAGGTACAAGTGTATTTTCTTCAAATCAAGCGTGTTGATTGATTTTTTAAATCTAAATTATATAAGTAGTATAAATATGCTCCTTGACTGATAGGTTGGTATGAGGCTGACCCCCTGTGCTGTAAAAAATGGTTCAATTTTGCCAATGCCTTCCCGGTTTCAGGAAAAGGCGACAGGAGTTGCAAGGTTAATGTTCATGTGAGGTTTTTTATTTTTTTAATTGTATGCACACATGCAGAATGTGCAGGCGCGAACCTACACGTGCCTGTCTGTGGGCATGCATTTAATATGAGCCTTAAATGTTAACATATCTTTGCAGCTTTGCAGCAGATTATAGATTTCCTGTAGGTATAGAAGCATAGTTTCAGTTAGTCATATTTCTTCAAAAACTATTGACATTATAAAATATGAGCTTCTTGCGAGACTAAGCGATGTATAATTCTTTAATTAAAACGAAAATAATACTTCCAAAATATAGAACACAAAAAAAAGTGAAAAAACGTGTTTTTTTTCAAATATTTTTTTGTGGTGACCATTGTAAAGTTTAATTTTTTTTAATCTTTATAATTTAGATAATTAAACAATAAACACGCCTGATTTTTTTCATTACTGTCACTTTTTTACTAACACCATAAAGTTTAAAAAAAAAACGAAAAGTTTAGGGTACTTATCTATATCACTCTTAGATACCTGCAACTCTTAACGGTTTTCCCTGAAACAGGGGTGACCATTTTTTCCAATGATATTAATCTTATCTAATTTATTCGGAGTTGCAAAGATATGTAACATTGTGTATTCACATTATATGCATTTCCACAAGATAACACGTATAAATTCGCGGTTGTATTAAGCCGCTTGTGAACATACAATATAAAAACTCAAATCTCAAATGAACATAAACCCTGCAACTTTTGCCGACCTTCCCTGACACAGGGGTGACATTGGCAAAGTAAACCATTTTCTACAGCGTGGGTGGTCAGCCACATAAGTCAACGACACATATAATGATAAATTAATGCACCTGTTTCAGGCAGAAATGGGTCGGCGAATTGCATTTCTCTTAACGATATGATTTTTGGTTCCTTGCAACTTAGATTACAAGTCTTTTTGGAGCACCAGTCCCTCCCTTATTGGCTCAGAATCTCAAGTGGCGCGCATTCTGCAGCTTCACTTACCAGCTTCTGGCGCGGGCAGATAGTACACAGACGTGATATGAAGCAGACCCCGCCGCGCCGAGCGCATGTTCCCGGCGACGGGACGCTGCCAAAACTCGGTAGCACTGCGGCGCCTTCTACGGTGCTATAGACCCCCATCAATTTGTTCCACTATGCCTTGCCTATGACTTATAGGTTGGTATGAGGCTGATCAACCATACCTACTGTAAAAAATGGTTCAGTTTGCCTTACCAGAAACAGTAAGTAAATACCTGTTTCTAGTCAAGAAAAATGGGTTGGGGAATTGCATTCCTCTTCACAAATCTATCAAAAAAAGGAATCACACGTGACGTGTGAAACCTAATTATTTTTCAGGTAAGAGGGACGGCCCCACGCCAACCACATTAGAAGAAGTGCGGGTTTCCCAAATCCCGAGGGGCCTGACTTTATTTTTTTATCAAATCTTGCCCATAATTAAATTTTGGGTTCACAATGAACACCGAAACGGGAACTTAGCAAGCAATAACAAAATATCTTTTAATTTTTACCTTTAAAATAATATTGTTTGCCTTTTTCTTTGCAATCCAACTGTGTGACGTCGCGAATTTGTTGTCTGTGGAATTTGTTCTGAGTCCATTGTGACTGTAGCTCTGATACCATTTCAGCTGACATTTGCAACTCTGATAATACAAAAAAATCTATTAACATATTCAAATAAACTAAAAAACTAAATGATTTTTTTTTTTTTTATGGATACGCCACCGTCTCTTTCTAACTCATTATCTTCTATCGGAATTGGAAAGAGATGGGTGATGAATAAGAAATAAAAATTCCTGAACCCAAGTACAAAACTCTCCCATAAAATGTATGAAAACTGAAACGCTCCCCAGTGGCGCTGTTGAAGCTTGCATACATATTTTTTTATACACCCCATAGGTAATTTTGTACACTCGGGGCACTGAAGGGTTATGGCTTTGACACAGAGATGCTTTTAGAAGGATGGCGCCGCAAGTGATCGACAACCATTGAATTTCGATACAAAATAATTATGGTACGTTTTTTTAATGGAGTCTTAACATTCAAAATATCCCTAGGCTATGTGACGTCACCCATAGAAATAAAAAAAAAAATTCCGATAATCTGAGATTTTCTCTCGTTTACAGCCTCCAGCCGTTACTCTGCTGGTCAAAGAAAACACTAACAATACATTATTTTTCATAAAATATCACTAAGAAATACGCATAAATACAATTTATTATTTCCTAAAAATATTTATTTTTAAAGCCACACATATGCTAATCTAAATCTAAATCTAAGCTGCAAAGATATGTATCATTTGAGATTCATATTAAATGCATTCCCACAAGCAGACACGCATAATTTCGCGCTAACACATGCTGCATGTGGACCTACAGTATAAAAAACCCAATCTCAAATGAACATAAGCCCTGCAACTCTTGCCGACCTTCCCTGAAACAGGGGTGACATTGGCAAAGAGAACCATTTTTTTACAGTATGGGTGGTCAGCCCATACTATAAGTCAAGGAATAGTATAATAATAATATTAGGATGAGCGCTGTTGTTGTGTGAATAACAGCGCAAGAGCCCTCTGCAAGCTTGGTCGTCGCTATAGAAAGCAACAATTCTAAAGCAAGACCCAGTTGCTGAAATACTGGATGAACCTTGTGTGACCGGTGATTGGTAAAGGCATTTTGAAAATATAAATGGTATACTTTTTGTGCTCCGCCGGGATTCGAATCCAAGATCTTCCATTAACGAATCCGAATCGTTACCACTAGACTAGTAACCGGTCTTAGTTTGTACCTAACGTTGAAAATGCCGGGCCTAAGAGTCAAGGAACTATTTATGAAAAAAACATAAATGATTTTAGAAAAGGTTTAGCATCTCTACGTTAATTTGTCAACGAGACATATCCATTTCTTGGTTGGGTTTTTTTCGACATTTTTTCCTTCAATCCCTGAGAAGTCGCCGCCTTTATTTATATCATTATTATATTTCTTTATTTTATAACATTTTGATGAACCTTAATGTATAACCTAAGTTGCAAAGGCGTATTAACATTAAAGGCAGCTGCGAATAGGACATCAGAGACATAACAAAAGGCAACGCAACTAAACGCAACTAAGCTACACATATAGTGTAACTTCTTGCCGCGTTATCCCCGAAGGGGTCGCATGTGGCGAGTTGAACCTATTTATTTTTACAGGTAAGGGGGACGGATTACGCCAACCACTTCAGTGAAGTGGGGGGTTTCCCAGCTCCCGAGGGGGCTGGTACTCATTTCTTGTGAAGGCTGAGTAAGCCTTGCCGGTATTTTATTTTGGGGTTTGAAATAAACACCGAAACGGGAAAACATTTCTGACACCCTCGGTGGGATTCGAACCCGAGCTTTCGGCGTTCAATGCAAGCACTCTACCACCTGAGCTATCGACCGGTGGCGAGAATGCATAAAAAGGTTTTGAACTTGAATAAAATTAAAGAAATGAGCAAAGACTGTAAGAAATTGCGTTTGATCTGCAATGTTGACGGCTAGGTTTCTTAGTTTTATTTTTTAATTTTTTTATTGAATTTTAATGTAATAGAAAATATTTTTTTCTGTTAGTTCCTAGTATTTTTTTCAATTTTTTTGTTCATTAACTAATGTGTTAGACTGACCCTACATTTGTAAAAACTTGTTTTTTTTGCCGATTTCATCCCGGTTTTAGGGAGAGGCGACAGGAGTTGCAAGAATCATGTCAGGTTTATTTTTTATAATTGTAAATACACATGCAGCATGTGTAAGCGTGAAATTAAAAAATATCTGCCTGTGGGCGTGCATTAAATACGAGCTTTAAATGTCAATGTATCTTTTTTACCCTTAATTTTTTTTTGCTCTGTCGCGAATCGGACCAACGACTTTCCGATTACGATTCCGAAGCGTTAACCAATAGACCACGAACCGGACAAATGAAGTTATGACTCTGCTCAATTTTTAGTTCGGCCGAGTGATATCACATTTTTCCCACATTTTAAATAAACCAAACGCGCTGCTAAATTTACAGGGTGTCAATTCACGATAGGGGATAGAGAAGACTCATCTCGATTTTCCCCGAAAAAGGAATAAAGGTATTGCGCCTCACAATACCATTTATTGTTTTTTCTGGTAAAATCGAAATGAATCTACTCTATCCCCTATCGTGAATAGACACCCAGGTCCGTATTCAGAATCCTTATAAAGTCGTTGAAATACCAGGTCAGTATCCAGGAATGAGGCGCCACGGGTTGTATTTTATTTTATTTATTTAGGTTTTTATTTCATTGATACGCTTCTCTTATTAGTGCCGTTGTTTGTTTATTTTTTCCTCAATTTTTATTACCGCCTTTCGTCGCCTGCGCCCGGGGACGAACTGGGCGTTTATTTGAATAAATAATTAAATTATTTTTAAATCGTAAGAAAGATTTTTTAAGACAAATAAAAGGAGGATTGTGATCGTACTATGTTTCTGAAATACGTGTACCTACATACATTAGTGCAGTTCTCCGAGTATATGACATTGCGTAAATCTCACTTCGATTGCGTAAATAACAAATGTATTGATCAGACTACGGCACTTCCCATAGAGTAATTTCGATTTCATGATTTTTTATGTACTGAATCGTGGTCAGTTTTCGAAATATTTTATACTTAGGCACTGGTGACGTCATTTCACTTTTCAAGCATTAAAAATTGTTTATTTTTACGATAACGGGCCACGACAAATCCGTGACAGACAACTCGTCTACAGACAGCCAAGCCATGGACAAATCGATTACACAACAGTTCATCTCCACGAATTTTCAGTCAACGACATTTGGCTACATTTCATATATATGTGCACAGACAGCTCCATCCCAAAAAACCACAATGAATTACGTCTTTCGTAAATACAGAGGTTTTTTGCAGAGCAAGTTTTTCTGTGAATCTATATTGTATGTGCCCAAAATGTCGTTGACCAATAATTCTCATGAACGAATTTTCGTGTAACCGATTTTTCCAGGCTGTCTGTGGATAATTTATTTTTCATCGACTTGTCGTGACACGAACGTGGCTAGCGTTACGCAAATCTTACAACCTTATTCATTAGATTGGTTGAACCTAAAATCAAAGTTGAACACACGTTTCAGTATGGGAAAATTTAATTTAAACTGGTTTACATATTAAAACCTTATTATGAATAAAGAGAATAATGTTATTTCTCTGTTCACGAAGAAGCTGACTCTCAAAATCTTACAGCATGTGTAAAATTTTCAGTAGGTATTGACGTAAGACTTTTTAAGAAGTTTTCAGTATTGACAGACTCTCAAAACTTAAAAGCATGTGTAAAATTTTCAGTATTGACGTAAGAATGGAAAAAAAAACATCCAACAGAAATAGTTTCTAACAGTGGCGAAGGGTATTTTTTTTCGTACGGGTTGAAAAAAATGGAAGATCCAATGCCTACTGAAATTGTAATCAGATTTTGTATAAATTTAATATTAATACTTCTCGAATTCGTGGCTGTCGCATACTTGGCCGGCTTAATCCGAGTTCTCGCGGCGCCAACTTGTGTAGTCGGCAAAACTCAAAAGGAGTCGCGGCCCCTTCCGGACCTGAGCCCGGCCCTGGTGCTCGTAATACCCGAGAGAGGGTCCGCACCAAAATCAATGAGGGATTAATAAAACCAACAGATTCTAAAATTGCTTTCAAACTGGAGTGACCCTACCCACCCTTCTAATCTAATCTAATTTAAGTTGCAAAATATAAGTAGGTAACATTAGAGATTCACATTATACGCATTTTCACAAAACAGACATGTTTAAGTTCGCGCTTAAACATGCCGCATGTGGTCCTGTAATTGTAACTGTATCCTGCCGCCGTTCCACTAGGGGTGGCCGGTACCTCCGCAGATGCGCCTCCACTTTTTTCTGTCCTTACAAACCACTTTCATTTCCTCAATATTCATCACCTTTTTCATACATACTCTTCTCTTATTCTCACTCTGCAGATTCCATTCTTTCGCAATCTCACCTATTTGGTCTAACCAGTCTTTCCTCGGCCTTCCCCTTTCGCGCTTTCCTCTGACATTTTCTTTGTACACTTTCGTCGTTAGTCGTTCATCATCCATGCTTTCGAGATGTCCGAACCATATCATCGTACTTTTTTGTACTTTCATTCTCATATTCTCTTTTATACCACACTCGTTCATCACCCAATCATTATCGTCCTACAATATAAAAACCCGAATCTCAAATGAACATACACCCTGCAACTCCTGCCGACCTTCCCTGAAACAGGGGTGACATTGGCAAAGTGAACCATTTTCTACAGCATGGGTGGTCAGCCGTATACCACTGACAACCTATAAGTCAAGGAACTAACCTTGATGTTTGGAAGTGAAGCCTCGACGACCGTCGATGGATCTTATCGTATCTCTACTTAAAGATTTGACCAGTCCGTAGTCTAGTGGTACTTAATGCTTCGGACTTTTAAATGGAAGGTTGTGGGTTCGAATCCCGGCGGAGCACAAAAAAATACCATTTACATTTTCAAATTATTATTTTCGACTTGTACATGTACTTGTGGACGTGCATTAAACACGAACCTAAAAGTTCTTTGACTTATAGGTTGATATGCAGCTGACCACCCATTCTGTAATCTTTTTTCACTTTGCCAATGTCACCTCTGTTTCAGGGAAGGACGGCAAGAGTTGCAGAGGGTGTGCCCATTTGAGATTTGGGTTTTTATGTTGTAGGTTCACATGCGGCATGTGCAAGCGCAAACTTGTACGTGTCTGCTTGTGAGAATGATATATATAATGTGAATCTCCAATGTAAAATATCTTTGCAACTTACATTAGATTAAATAAGAAATGATAAAACATCCTTGCAAACTCAACTTAAAGATACACTATAACTACTTTTAAAAGCAGTGAAAATATTTTTAAGAAGATTGTAAAAGAGAACTCATAATGAAATAATTTGAGAACCGCTGTCTGGCTAATGCCCTACATGGAAATCCTCTTTGATCAAATCACCCTTTCCTCGGTCTTCCTCACCCACTTCTTCCACCGTTACCCAAGTATAAAACATAAAGTTTTAACTCTACCTTAGAGTAAAACAAAACAAAAATGTACGGAAACTGAAAGAGAAGCTCTAGCGAGCGTTTTTGATTTCGTGCATTTTTTGTTCAAACGCAATGATGTAGTAAAAACGTAGTATAGTATACTAGGGGTACAGATGAGAGGTGACACATATCAAATGTACGATAATCTATAGCGCGTCAGAGCAACTCTGATTGCATTCATTCTTCGATAATTGATCATTGACAAAGCCGTGAGAAGAATTGGTTGATTAAAAAGGGCTGCACATACAGTGCAACTTCTTACCGTGCTGTCCCCGAAGCTGGCACATAATATGTCGGCGTGTGGGACATTTCTTGTGAACGCTGAGTGAGCATTGCCGGTGTTTTATTTTTGTGGTTTTATACCTGGTTGGGAAAGACCGGCCCGTAGTCTAGTGGTAGCACTCCGCACTTGTAAATGGAAAGTTGTGGGTTGGAATTCCGGCGGAGCACAAAAATATACCATTTTATATTTTCAAATCTGCTCTTTTCTAGGTTGAAAATTTCATAAAACTTTACCAAAAACCGGTCACCAAAGGTCCATCCAGCCTTACATTAACTGGGTCATGCTTGAGTATTAGCGCTTTGCAGCGACGAGCATGCTCGTAAAAAGTCTGGTCGATAGCTCAGTTGGCAGAATGCTTGCATGCCATGCCGATAGCAACAGTTCGATCCCCACCCTTGTGTCAAAAATGATTTCACGTTTCGATGTTTGTTTCAACGTCATAACATTGGTTTCTCAGATCAATGCAACTTTTTTCCTATTTTCTACGAGAGAAAACACTATTAAAGTGTAGTTTAGAAGTTTTTCATGAGCACTTCCTTATAGTTAGTTCACTTATTATGAGAAGTTACACCCTATAGAATGTTTGATTCAGCGTTTCTCAAAAAAGTGAATCAGCACTTATTTAGTCTTACCTTTAAGGTGTCAATTTCTATCCTTCTCTTACACGTACCTATTTCTCTTTTTTCTCAGTTTAACCACTATTGTACGGATCGGCACGACTTTGTGTACGTCGCCATCTTGTAAAACGTCACTTTTGATAGTTCAATGTGATGTTAGCTGAATTGCTAAAAAAAATAAAAAGTATTTCGTTGAAGAAAAAGTAAATAATACTCATTGATTTTAGAAGTTTGAAGGCCGCAAAGTCAGAACAGCGCCCTCCTCTAGCCGTCATCTAAATTCATTTAAAGCTATGTACATTTGTACTGAATCAAGGCTTAAATCAGTGGCTCCCAACCTGGGGGCGATCTGGGCTCTTAGAAGGGCGAAAATTACAAATAAAGCAATTGGGGGGGGATTGTACCTTGACACCTGTGCCAAGCCCTCCCCCCACCCTTTTTGGAAAGGTGACTGTACCCCCCGTCGACACGAATTTCATTCAGGTATTAGGAGGCGACGGGCGGAAAAAGGTTGGGAAACACTGGTCTTAATAATCAATTTTAATTTAATTTATTTAGAATACGGAGTAAAATTTCTGTACCAGTTACTCGGAATCGAACCCAAGACTACTTGTTTGGTAAGTCTCTAAACCAGTTTAAGACAAGATGGAAAAGCGAGTACCCCAGTTAATGCATAAACAGGTGAAACTATTTATCCAAATTTGTGGATAAACACCTTAAGTATATAATCTAAGTTGCTCACTGCATTGCAGCCATCATTTCCATTCAAAATGACAATATTATCTATAATCCAGGGATGTTGTCCGGTCGATAGCTCAGGTGGTAGAGTGCTCGCATTCCATGCCGAAAGCTCGGGTTTGAATCCCACCGAGGGTGTCAGAAATGATTTCCCGTTTCGGTGTTTATTTCAAACCCCAAATAAAATACCCGCAAGGTTTACTCAGCCTTCACAAGAAATGAGTACCAGCACTCTCGGGAGCTGGGAAACCTCCACTTTAACTGAAGTGGTTGGCGTAAGGCCGCCCCCCTTACCTGTAAAAATAAATAGGTTCAACTCGCCACATGCGACCCCTTCGGGGATAACGCGGCAAAAAGTTACACTATATGTGTAGCTTAGTTGCGTTTTTTATGGGTACCTACCTGAATTCGTAACCGAAACCGAAATAAAGTTTCAGATTATATGGAATAATATAATTAAAAAACATATATCTTTGTCAAAAACCGGTCACCAAAGGTTCATCCAGTCTTACAGCGACTGGGTCTTACTTGAGAACTGGCGCTTCGTAGCGCGTCATCGGAGGTGCAGCATCGATAACATTCCGTCAAAAATGCTTTTTCCAGCCTCAAAAGGCTATTGCGTTTAAAATTGTGTACTCGTTTTGACAGTAAATGAACGATACAAAGAAAATTAGTAGATAGAGTCCTTCCGAGGATGAATTGCTCAAATTCTTATCCTCTCATACCCGTCCTGTAGGTACGTATGTATGTGTCAGGGATCCACAGCACATATACGCTCATACAAAGCTATACATCAAGTGGCAGAACGCCTTCCCGCGAAGTAAAAGCAACGACACGACAAAATAATAACGTCTAGGTCAGAGGCGTGCCCAGCACTTTTAAAGTAAGTGGTTCGATGTTACTGAAGTTAATAGCATACCTCGGGTGGCACTCCTCGTGGGATTGCTGCTAGATCACGGGTAGCGTGAACGATATAGGTAGTAAAAATAATTTGAATTCGAAGTGAATTGCAAAATCATAAAAAATATAAACATCCGCAACGCAACTAAGCTACATATAAATGTGACTTTTTGCCTGTGCTATCCCCGAAGGGTTCGCATGTGGCTATTCGGGACCTATTTATTTTTACATGTAGGTAAGGGAGCCGTCCTAACACCAACTACTTTCAATTTAAGTGAGGGTTTCCCAGCTCCCAGGGGGGGCGGTTCTCATTTTTTGTGTATGCTGAGTACACCACACTTTGCCGGTTTGAAATAGACACCGAAACGGGAAATCATTTCTGACACTCGGTGAAGATCGAACCCTTGCACTAATCTTATCTAAGCTGCAAGGATATATACCATTTAAGATTTATATCAAATGCATTCCCACAAGCAGACATGTATAATTTCGCGCTAACACTTGCCGCATGTGGACCTACATTATAAGAACCCTTCTCAAATGAACATAAGCCCTGCAACTCTTGCCGTCCTTCCCTGAGACAGGGGTGACATTGGCAAAGTGAACCATTTTTTTTACAGTATGGGTGGTCAGCCGCATACCAACCTATAGGTCAAGGAACTCGGCACAAGAACAAGGCACTCGGCATGGAATTCAAGCTTTCTACCAACTGAGCTATCGACCGGACTTTTACGAGCTTGGTCGTCGCTACAAAGCGTCAATTCTCAAGAAAGACCCAGCTGCTGTAATGCTGGATGAACCTTTTGATGACTGGTCTTTGGTAAATCTATATATTTTTTTAAAGCCTCTCCAGGCAGTATGCGGATATGACTGATACCTATAGATGGTCAGCCTCATGCTAATCAGTAGGTAGGTAGGTACGAAAATATTCAAAGCACGTCATGAAAATCTTAAAACAGGTAAACGTTTTATATCCCTTGTATTTGTTTATACCTGAATAAGTAGGAACGGAAGCGGCGCTCTCAGAAGTAGGTCGTAAAACCAAAGACAGGCATAGCTGGACGTAAAAGCGGAAAAATAATTTGCCAAGGTATTTTCTTTCATCAAAAAAATAATAATAAATCAGGACAACAACCGAATGTAGCGTGGTTGAAAAACTAACGCAACTGAGCTGCATTTATAGTTCAACTTTTTCGTGTCACGAGAAATTGGTTGAACATAACTCGGCCTCGTCTATGGACAAATCGGTCACACGACATTTCGACCACACGACTTTTCGGTCAACGACATTTCGGTCCAACCAGTTCTTGTCTACCGTATACGCCAATCTTGTCAAATATGACTTTTTCATGCAGTTGTCTTATGAATCAAATTCTTCACAATCTGAGCTAAAAAAAACCGTACTCGATAATGTGAGAGTTCTTTTAAATATTTTTAAAATAAATTTCTTGTTTTTATAAGACACTTTGGTCCAGTACACATGCAAACATTGCTCATGTAAAATTTTCTCAATGGCGTATACGGTAAACAAGAACTAAGGCAGCGATATGTTGACGTTTATCCGCTCGATCGCAGTGGGTGCCGACTATATTTGCAACTTAGATTATTGATTGTAAAAAGCTATTAGATTCTTTTTATGACTCCATTCATGACAAAATACAAAAGATTCCCCTAAACATAAAATATTCTATATCTTTCTGCCATCTCGCCCAGGTACACACTTATGTAGGTAAAGACAGACGCTTTTTTTGCTTTTAGACAATTCCTCGGGCATTCCTAGATTGATCTTTAGAGACAGGACAAGGTGTTGTAAAATTTACGAGGCACAGCTGCAGCAATGGCGTAACAAAAATCAAATCTATTATCTAAATAAGTTGGAAAGATAAATCTGCATGAAAATTCATATTAAATGCATGCCCACAAACAGACACGTGTATATTCGCGCTCAAAAATGCTGAATGTGGAATAATACAAATTAAAATTCAAAGCTTAAATGAACATACACTCTGCAACAGCCGACCTCGCCCCTCCCCCCCGAAACAGGGGTGAAATCGACAAAGTGAACCTTTTTTTACAGTATAGGTGGTCAGCCTCATACCAACCTAAAAGTTAAGGACCTTTTGTTATGATTTTTGCTATCCCAATTGTTTTTTTTTGTAAGTCCACATGCGGCATGTGTAAGCGTGAACTATTAGGTATGTGTCAGTTTTTTTAAAAGAAATCCTGTGCAGGAGACTCCCTAGATATCAGATACTCTAGGGGTATATACCACTTATTGAAGACCCGCAGGGGTGTTGTTTACGAGCTTGGTCGTCGTTATAAAGCGCCAGTACTCAAGCAAGACCCAGTTGCTGTAAAGGCTGGATGGACCTTTTAGTGACCGGTCTTTGTTATGAATTTTCAACCCAGCGAAGAGCATATTTGAAAACATAAATGTAAAGTTTTTTTATGCTCCGTCGGGATTCGAACCCACAACCTTCCGTGTTGCCACTGGACTACGGATCGGTCATTGTAGCTTGTTAACATGAATCTTAAATGTAGTATATCTTTGCAACTTAGATTATAGGTGGGCATCAGGAGTTTGGCTGTGGTATTCATACGGGAAAGAACCTCGGCATTTGTGCCTCGATCCATTCAGCGCTGGTCTCATCACTTCGATAATTATTTTAACCTACCGAATATCGGTAATATTTGTATAAAGACCTGTCAATTCAAGATGGCCGTAAGTGGACAGCTGATTAGTCTTCATATAAATATTACCGATATTCGGTAGGTACGAACTACCGTGGTGATGAGACTTCCAGCCCAGGAAACCTTCCGACGGTAGATCCACAGTGTTACGCTAATGATTTAAAAAAAACTGTGAATGAATTTGGTCTAGTCATGATACAATGACAAGGCGCCATAGTAAAGCTTACTTTTACGATGTTCCATGGACTTTGGAGGATGAAGTGACCATGTTCAGAATTGCAAAAAGAAATACCTGGCAATCTAAAATCTGCTAGATTCATATTGTTACGAATATGTAAGATAATTATGTACCTACTCGTAGTTGAGTTTGGTTTTTCTGCGTTAGTCTAATAACAAGCCTATGAAATCTCTAGAAAGGAATAATGATTTGTTAATTCTTTCTATATAACACTTTAAGCAACAAAGTATTTTTTTAAATTTGAAACACTGTTTTATTTTACTCGCTTTATTTCAAACAAGTAATAGATAGATATATAGAAAGAATTTACAACGAATTTTCAGAACTTACACAAACCATAAAAATATAATGATTTGTATTTGATCGAGATTAATTAAATGTTGAATCGACTATTCGGGTGAAATCCAGCAAGGTGGTATGGAACAATTCTCCATGTTTTGAGACGATCTTTATAATCTGTATAAATAAGGACCAGAATTCCCTGTGGGACTAGATATAAATCAACCGTCGAATTGCTTAAATTTAAAAATTCTGTCGAGACATAGAGTAAGAAAATAAATGGTGTAAAATAAGTGAACCCGCAGTTTTGATTAAATAGAACTCGCTAAAAAAACACAACATGCATAGGTATCCACAAGAAGACACGTGTAAAGTGCTCCATTTGTGTGCTTATAGGACAAAAGCCCAAATCTCAAATGAATATAAGCCCTGCAACTCTTTGCGACCTGCCCTAAGAAAAAAGGTGACATAGGCGAAATGAACCAACTTTTAGACTTTAGAGTATGGATGGTCAGCCTAATATGTGCCAGCATATGTATAGAAGAAACAAAAAACAAAAAAAATACTTTTTACTGGGCATAAACAAACAAACAATAAATGAAATTCAAAATAGCAGTGAAAAATAATTATGAAATTTTAAAAGCCTTACCCGTCAACAATGCAGATTAACCGCCATTTTTATCGATCCTTTCAAACTTCCTTTATGTCATGCAATCATAAGCTACCTCATACAAGCTCTCCTTTTGATATCTATAATCTAAGCTGCAAAGATATACCTACTGACATTTTAGTCTCATATCATATATAATGCACGCCCACAAGCAGGCACATGAAAGTTCGCGGTTACACATGCTGCATGTATACATACAAAATAAACCAAATCTCACATGGATATAAACTTTGCTACTTCTGTCGCCCTTCCCTGAAACCAGGGTGGCATTGGCAAAAGTGAACCAAGTTTTTACAGCATGGTGCGTCAGTCTCATACAAACCTAATAGTCAAGGAACTTATGTTATGACTCTGGATATCCCATTCATTCGCTATTTCTACTGTTTTATTCAAATAATATATTGTTACGAACTTGTGAGCCCGATTGCGTGGCTTACCTACTTATGTGTGTGTGTCTGCCTCTGGTGTGAGTTTGAATGTATGCATGTGCCCAGGCACGCAGTTGTTGGTATGTGTAACTAGAATAGCATGGAACAATACAGAGGTGTGTGGAGAGGTTCACTATAGAGTATAGAAGGGTCTGGAATATGCGAGATGCTTCCGTTTAGACGCTATATATTTGGACCGATATTGTGTGAGAGAGGACAGTCGATTGAAACACTGAACCGTGAAGTCGATAAGCCAAGAGCTAGAAATCAGTAGGTACCTTAATTGTAAACTGACATCGTGTAAAATAATAAATAAGTGTAAAATAAATTGCAGTTTGATTAAAAGAACCCAACTAAAATCGTAACAATATCATTGAAGAAACGAACCCAGGCGGTAAGCTATAAAGCAGACGCTTTAACCACTGCTCTACACTGCACAGGACCCTTGAGCTGTGTCGCTGGTCCATCAGTACTAATTGAGTTAATATAATGACACATTAGCGAGATCAGACCCCAAAGGTTTTTTTTGTTTTTATTTGGGGTCCCTTTGATGTATTTTTATTTGTTTGTTTTGAAATGTCACACCTTTGAAGTTGCGCTGACTTGAATAAATGCTCTACTCAAAAGTGAATATTTTTTCTTCCAGGAGGAAATCTTTCTTTCTCATTTTTCAACTTCATTGATCCCTTGACTTATAAGTAGGTATGAGGCTGACCACCTATGCTGTTAAGACAATAGTTCACTTTGCCTATGTCACCCTATTTCAAAGAAGGTCGGCAAAAAATGCAGGGTTTGTGTTTATTTCAGGTTTGGTTTTTAATTTGGGAGTAGGTACACATGCAGCATTTGTAAGTGCAAACTTGTACATGTCTGTTTGTGGGCATGCATTTAATATGAATATTAAAATATAAAATTATATTTAAATGCCTTAGCCACCTAAGTTATCACCAAAAAAAATCTTTATTTTTTCTCTCTGGTAGAGATTTTCCTATCATCCTGATTTATTTTTCTTTGTTTATCTCAGAGTCATCGCAACTATTTTAATTATCAAAAAAATCAAGAGTAGAGCATATTTCGTATTGCTTTTACCCTCTACCGTAGCTTTGAATATATGCACCAACATCGTCAGATGGTTATGTGGATACCTCCAGCGGTAGAAGGCAGTTTGGAGAGATAGGAAGAGGTATGACGGGGCAGGTACAGGTGGGGGTGGAGGGGGAGGGGGGGGGGGCTAAGTGGCCAGGCGCCTGCGCACTCTGTCGGCGCGCCTCTGTCACTAATACCTACCTGTAAATCATACCTGTTACTGTCGCTGTATCACCTTTGTATTGTAACCGAATACAGATGGCCAACTAGGAGTTTCTCCGGGTAGAAGTAAATGCATTTCAGGATAAAGATTTCTACCTTTTGTAAAATTTCTATAAATAAATTGAACAAGCGGATATTGATACGAGCCGTTAGTTAGTTAGTCCAGTTCATCCTTGACATTCGGGTGGATGTGTCTCCTGATGATTTTGGATAAGAAGGCAACGAAACGTTAATAACTTCTCTATTTCTCTAAATAATGATTCGTATAAATATCCGGTTATTTAATTTATCTTAAGTTACTTTACAAATATGTGTACCTACCTACCTAACGACCCTAAATCTTAACAAAATGCGATTATTTTACACTTATTTATTTATCTGCCTTCTTCAAAATAATAAATGAGAAATTATTTCAAAGATATATAAAGAAAAAACAAGCTAAGAAGATACAATTTCATTGTACCTATGTAATAATGAGGTCTGAATATTCAAAATATCCTTCGGCTGTGTGACGTCAGCCGTAGTAAATTTCATACAATCAGGGAGTCTAGAGGTCCGGTCCATAGCTCAGTTAGTAGAGTGCTTGCATTCCATGCCGAGGGCCAGGGTTCGAATCCCATCGAGGGTGTCAGAAATGATTACCCGTTTCGGTGTTAATTTCAAACCCAAATTAAAATACCGCAAGGTTCACTCAGCCTTCACAATAAATGAGCACCTACAAACCCCCACTTCAACTGAAGTGATTGGACATAAAAGCCGGCCCCCTTAAATGTAAAAATAAATTAGTCCACTCGCCACATACGACCCCTTCGGGAAAAACGCGGGAGAAAGATACACTACATGTGTAGCTTAGTAGCTTTTTTTTTTGTTGTTGCGTAATTTTTCAGTTATTTTCATTGAGATATATATTATAGAGTCGCAACCATCATACAATCAGGAAAAAAATGTCAAGCCGAAGTCCGTTGGAAACGTTTTAATGCAGATGCAAGGAGACAATCAGTTTTTATCCCGCTTCTGCATCGAATAACGCGCACTGTACTCTCAGGTTAAAACGAGATAGCAATAAGTTTACGAAACACATGGCACACTTCAAACACGACAAAAAGGGTTGAGATCTCATTATTCTATGATACAGAATTCCCCTACAGTTATTATATTAAAATATGCATGTCAGAATAAAATGAAATTTCCAGAATAACATTTTACATTTAACAAAGGTTTCATAAAATCTAATCTAATCTAATCTAAGTTGCAAAGATATGTTACATTGGAGATTCACATAACATGCATTCTCACAACCAGACACATACAAGTTCGCGCTTGCACATGCCTCATGTGAACCTACAACATAAAAACCAAATCTCAAATGGACATACACCCTGCAACTCTTGGTTAAGGTTAAGTTCGGTTAAGGTTCGGTTAAGTTCGGTTAAGGTTCGGTTAAGTTCGGTTAAGGTTCGGTTAAGTTCGGTTAAGGTTCGGTTAAGTTCGGTTATGGTTCGGTTAAGTTCGGTTAAGGTTTGGTTAAGTTCGGTTAAGGTTCGGTTAAGTTCGGTTAAGGTTCGGTTACGTTCGGTTATGGTTCGGTTAAGTTCGGTTAAGGTTCGGTTAAGTTCGGTTAAGTTCGGTTAAGGTTCGGTTAAGTTCGGTTAAGGTTCGGTTAAGTTCGGTTAAGGTTCGGTTAAGTTCGGTTAAGGTTCGGTTAAGTTCGGTTATGGTTCGGTTAAGTTCGGTTAAGGTTCGGTTAAGTTCGGTTAAGGTTCGGTTAAGTTCGGTTAAGGTTCGGTTAAGTTCGGTTAAGGTTCGGTTAAGTTCGGTTAAGGTTCGGTTAAGTTCGGTTATGGTTCGGTTAAGTTCGGTTAAGGTTCGGTTAAGTTCGGTTAAGGTTCGGTTAAGTTCGGTTATGGTTCGGTTAAGTTCGGTTAAGGTTCGGTTAAGTTCGGTTAAGGTTCGGTAAAGTTCGGTTAAGGTTCGGTTAAGTTCGGTTAAGGTTCGGTTAAGTTCGGTTAAGGTTCGGTTAAGTTCGGTTAAGGTTCGGTTAAGTTCGGTTAAGGTTCGGTTATGTTCGGTTAAGGTTCGGTTAAGTTCGGTTAAGGTTCGGTTAAGTTCGGTTAAGGTTCGGTTAAGTTCGGTTATGGTTCGGTTAAGTTCGGTTATGGTTCGGTTAAGTTCGGTTAAGGTTCGGTTAAGTTCAGTTAAGGATATATTAAAATATGCATGTCAAAATAAAATGAAATTTCCAGAATAACATTTTACATTTAACAAAGGTTTCATAAAATCTAATTTAATCTAATCTAAGTTGCAAAGATATGTTACATTGGAGATTCACATTACATGCATTCTCATAACCAGACAAGTTCGCGCTTGCACATGCCTCATGTGAACCTACAACATAAAAAACCAAATCTCAAATGGACATACACCCTGCAACTCTTGCCGTCCTTCCCTGAGACAGGGGTGACATTGGCAAAGTGAACCATTTTTACAGCATGAGTGGTCAGCCGCATACCAACCTATAAGTCAAGGAATAAGTAAATAAAGAATTCAGATAGTTGAAGTATGCTGTAGGAAAAGTTAGACTAACACTTTACTCCCCTACAATTTATAAATGTACTACATTCCTCTGGAAATATGAAAGTCATAACTCATAATACAGTATATTCAGATATATGCTCACAATATATTCTAAGCGTTCTCCGCATAGATGTTCCAAAGTTGTTTTTTTCTCGGCGGGCAAACATGACACTTTTACGTAATTTTACTCCAGTTCGTCTTCAACCAGCAACCCGGTAGTATAAAACCTTATGTCTATGTTAAATGTGTGAAATTAATGAAAATAGAATTAATAAAAACTTTTTTTTTACAAAAATAAATTATATCACACGTAATATTTTTAAAATTGCAAACAGTTCATGAGTCGATAAACATCGATTGAAACACAAAATGTAGCTCATACGTTGTTTCGTATTTTCATTAATATTTTTCCCCTACTTGTAGGGGAAAAATATGAAGCTCTACTTATGCGTTCGATATGTCGGGCTGACTTCACAGCGACGAAATTTTTAAAGTTAAACAATTGTTTTAATAATTAATTTGTGCTAGGATTTTATATATTTTTAATTTGTGCATGTAGTATAATTGATCAAGTTCACAAACAAAGGTGTTTGAAAACTCCAATCACAATATTTAGCCATTTATATAGCAGTATGTATTAGCACCTGTCTCGTCCGCTCGCTGAGTAAGTCTGCGTGAGACTGGCGGGCCGTTTTTCTCGAGTACGATTTTTGACCTACTGCAGGGTGCTACGTGTTTCGAGAAGAGTTACTTCTCTAGTATATATACCTCAATGGTTATTTTTCATACAAAGGAACAGTAAGTAGGTACCTACGTAGTTTGGACTTAGTAAAAGTGGGGACAGGGAGTGATTTACGGTTATTTGAAAATTGCGTGCTTGTCCAGTCCGCGGACAAACCTAAATGGACGCCATAAGGTTGCAGGTACGCAACGAATGTACCTACCCAAGAATAGAGAATGTACTTTATTATAATTATTATTTCTTTTTAAATAGATTTGTGGTCGACGTCATACCAACCTCAACATATAAGTCAAGGAACCATATTTTTTTTAAATGGTTCACTCTCCCAATGTCATCTCTTTTTTAGGGAAGCTCGGCAAGAGTTGCAGGGCTTATTTTCATTTGAGAGTTTTTTTGTTGTTGTAGTAAGTCAAATGGTAAGAAAAAGTAATTTGGTAAGTAAGAAAAAATGGCGGTTGATTTGAAACTTTTTTCTCTGCGAACGTCCGACCTACGTCAGTGTTGTATGGGACTGCCGTCTAAGGAATATCAAATTGACGTGACACAATATTGTCTACGTTGATTCATGAGCAGACCTCATTGTGGGCACGTGTAGGTTCTCGCTTACAAATTGTGCATGTCTATTTAAGAAAAAAAATTACAAAACTCAAATTAACATAAAATACGAAACTCTTACTGGCTTTATCCAAAACAGGGTTGTCATTGACAAAACGCACTTGTTAATGCAAATTGCGCTTGCATTAACAAAAATGAACCATTTTTTAAAGAATGGATGGTCAGCCTCACATTAACTTATAAGTCAAGGACTCATTTTCAAATAGTCTAGGTATATTTTTAAAACGAAGCTGTAACAGTGCCTATGTCACCATTCCGCTAAGGGTATCCAGAGCCTCTGCAGAGTTACCTCTATTTCTTCCTCTCCTTACATACTTCTTTCAATTCATATCCAATCCCCCTTTTCTTACATTCCTTATTTCACATACCTACACTCATTCTTTCAAGATTTTACCATTCTGATGAAAGCCATTTTTCCAATGTTGTGAAACCCAGAGCTTCTCTCATCCCATGCGAACGCTTTTACCATTGCTCTACAAAGCTAGCTGTACGTTTTATAGCAACAATAATTGTAAAATTGTTTAAAATCTAGAAGCTCCAATAGCTACCATTTTATGGCTCCCTCATTTGGGCTTCCGCAGTAAATATTTTCAAAAATAAACTCAAACAAAAACTTCATTCATTGTTTTTTTTCGGGGGCCAAACAAAGGGTATTGGCCCCTGTAAAAACAACGCAGGGCGCCAAATCAGAAGGTATCCGAAACGAACTTTCCATAGATGATCGTGGTCTGGTGGTTATTGCCTCGTTTTAGAAGATAGAAGGTGCCTGGTTCGAATCAACTTTGAAGTCGAAAGGCTTTCGGCTAATGAGGATTTTTTATATGGGGAGGTCTGTTTTGGAAAGAATCATAGTTCATGACATACCTACAAGTCGGTATGAGTCTATCCATCCATACTGTAAAAAATGGCTCGCTTTGCCAATGGCACCCCTGTTTCACCCAGAGGAGGTCGGCAAGAGTTGCAGTGCTAACTTTTATTTGAGATTGGGGTTTCATGTGGTAAATTATCTTGGCGTGATCGGATCACCAATGAAGAAGTCCTCCGACGTATGCTCACCACAAATTAATTTCTGCCAACCACAGAGAAAGCTGACGTAGGTCGTATTTCGGTCATGTTTTTAGAAATGAGAAATACCGCCTTCTCTATCTTATCATACTTATATAGGTGAATATGTAGGGGAGAAGAACTCAGGGACGCCCAAGGACATCGTGGCTGAAAACCCTGCGACAATGGTTCAACAAAAGTTCCTGTTTCGAGCCGCAGCATCCAAGGTCAAGGTAGCCATGATGATTGCCGATCTTCTATAGAAGTGGCACCTAAAGAATAAAAAGAAAATTAGAAGTACCTAGTTAGGGCCATGGGCGTCGAATAATAGTGATTTTAGTACCTAATTGCAATACAATTTAATAACAATTTCGGATTATTTAGGTTAATTGTTCCCTTCCAGGGGGAGGCAGCTGCCCCTGGCCCTTTCTGGTGACGCCCATGCTTAGGGCACTTAATTTGATAAGCCAGCTCTGATTTGAATGAAATTTACCTATCTAAGATGCCAGACAGTTTAAAAATCAGGCGCGTGCATAGGGTATAGGCAAATCCATTTCAGAATATTTTCTCCCATTCCTTAAAAGAACTCATTCGAAATTGACTGAAGTGCTGGCGATGGCTCCAATCGAACTTAAACTTTGAATTTTAAATCTGAATATCAAGCTTAATAGGCTTTTTACCATATATTGCCTACCTATTAGACGCATGTGCTTGTATGGGATGCACGCCTTTGATTTCGAGTTACTGATAGATAAAAAGATCGGCAAATCTGCAGCGACCGTGGCGAGGGCATGTTTCCAGATTCAATGAACAAAGATGGGCATAGAGGACAGTGGAGTGGAGACCTGGTTAGGACAAGAGAAGTCGAGGAAAGCCCACGATGATCAGACGTCATAAAGAGGATTGCTGGTGACTGGATGCAGAAGGCCCAGGATAAAGATGCCTGGAGAGATGAAGATGAGATATGAAGGAGGCCTATGCTCAGCAGTGGACGAGAATGGCTGACTAAGTAATTAAGAAAAAAAAATCTTACCTTTTACCTAGATGGGGTTTTCTGCAGTTAGGTATAGATACTTGTAACACTTCACAATTTTACGATTTTTAATATCAAATTATAAACAATACCTATAGGTAGGTATCGATTATTATTTAAAAGAATTAATTTTATTGCACAATTTATAGGATAAAAGTAACACTAGAATTTGTATACAAAACACACAAGAAATATTTTGTAGGTAGGAAAGATTTAAAAAATGTCAAAAACTTCAGTTTGAATTCACTTTTTAAAGCGGAATCCATCACACTTTTTAACGGCAACTCTTATCACTGTTTTAATTTTTTTAAACACATTTTTACACCATTTTCCAGTCTAAATTCTTTTTTTTTCTTTAATTAAAAACATACCGACGTACCTACCGCATCGGAATTTGGATTCACACTGTCGTTCGCATCCGTTGCTAAGCGACGCAGAGGCGTGGCCAAGTGTTCTTTTTTTAAATTATACCCTTCCCTGATTGGCTGCGTGTTTTCTCGGGCGGTGATTGGTCGTATTTGTTTGAGTTTCGAACAGTGGGCGGAGTATAGGATCGATTATTGCTTTCAAAATGTTGTTCAACATGCTTTTTTGTTTTTTTGTTACATGGACAGGTATTTTAGCTGTTGTATTCTTTTTTATTTCTGTCGGATATTCTCTTGAAGTATGCAAAGGCATTCCGCTTTTAAAAGGTTTTGATTTTTTTAAATAAATCATTATTAGACGGATTTTTTTTATTCATATTTTTTTATTGCTATAATTTTTATATTTTTTTCTTCAAATTCAACTTATAGCTACTCAAAATAAAAATATATACCTACATAGGTAGATACAAAGATCAAAAATAATGTAATAAAAAGGTTTGCACATGTAAAAAGAATGGATGCTAAAAGACTGAGATATTTCAGTCGGCAGAGTGTTTGCATTCCATGCCGTGAGCTCGAGTTCGAATCCCACCGAGGGTGGCAGAAATGATTTCCCGTTTCGGTGTTGATTTCAAAATCTAAAATAAAAAACCGGCATGGCTTACTTAGCCTTCACTAGAAATTAGTACCTACCTACCAGCCCCCCTGGAGCTGGGAAATCCCACATCAGCTGAAGTGGTTGCCGTGTAGCCGGCCCCGTTACCTGTAAAAATCAATAGGTTCAACTCGCCCCATGCGAAACCCTTCGGAGATAACGCGGTAAAAAGTTACACTATTAGTGTAGCTTAGTTGCGACCTGTAGGTACTTTTTCGATCCATCCAGAGGCTGTCTGCTGACTGCTAGACGTTATATTCCAGGAAATATGTGTCCGATTCTCGGAAACAAAGGATGATAAGGCGGAAGACCCAACATAAAAAACTCAAAGGGAAGATCCATGGAAAGATAGGTAAAAGGTACCTACCTAAAGATCTAATACAACCATTCTTCCTCTGCTACCTGTGTCTCTATTAGGTACCTAGATAGTATTTACGTCGACCAATTTAAAATACTATCTATTCTAAATACTATATATTATCTGCAATTATTCATTTTAACCGAATTTATTTTGCGCGGTTTGATTCACAATTTATAATTTTTGCGTAAGTAGGTATACTTAAATACCTATTGGTCTTCCCGTCAAAATGCTTGAAGCAACTAATCCGCTGATGCCCTTTTCAGTCCGTATATATAGGCACAAAAGGAATAATTCTTGCATATTCCAGATCATTCGCTAATACAAGACCGCCGTTCAATGTATCTTACTACTATCTACCATCATATAAGAGCCAGATTGTTCTACACAGCGTAGGTACATGTTCAGGCGCGCCTGGGTAGGTACCTACTTCAAATCCTTAGTTCATAACAATACATTCTGTAAAAAATGGTTCACTTTGCCGATGTCACCCTGTTTAAGGAAAAGTCTGCTAGGATTATGTTGGTGAATGTTGATTTGAACTTTGGGTGTATACCTATTTTACATACGGCATATGCAAGCGCGAACTTATGCATGTCTGCTTGTTGACATTACCTACTTACATAGGTAGGGATACTTACGTATATTCTGTAACTTAGATTACGGATGCAAAACTTGAGAAAAGTTAAGTTTACGGAAAATATTAAAGCGTGATTTCTCCCAAAATCTGCCATTTTTGTTTCTTACACTGTGGTCTTAGCAAAAGAGTTACGGTGATGAAGAAAATCAAGTTCAAACAAACAAAAACGGCAAATTTTGGGGGAAATCACTCTTTAATAATTGCCGTAAACTTTACTTTACTCAAGTTTTGCAACTCGTAGGGGAGGCCGGGGCTGAACGTTCCCGGGGCACGTTGTTCCGACAGTAATAACTTTGTAAAGAAAAGCGATAGCAATACACGTGAAGTGCGTCGTTGAAGCATCAGGTGACGCGCCAATTTGGCGGCCATCTTAGTTGCTTCGACGGCGGCGGACGAGTGGCTGTGTGCACCACGCTATTAAAACACCACGTTAGTAAATTTTTTCGTATTTAAACTTTTTGGTCTATTTTTCTTTATTATTGACCGATTTATGTGAATCTTTCCAATTTTAGAGTGGCATTAGTGAGGTATTTAATAGTTTGAATGTTTTTTCAATTGAATTTGATAATTTGCTAGCATGACAGTTTTGTACAAAAATATAATTTGGGGCTACAAGTTCCCTTCCAAAGGGGCTGGTAAAACAACTTACCCCAATCGATCTAAGCTTAAATTTTCTATACAGTTTTACGGTTTATTTTTAGGATGGTACGTACCTACAAACGGAAAACTGAGAGAGGGAAAACATCCGAAACGTTATTACGCCAAGCTGCCAATGCTGTCATACAAGATGGAAGAAAAGTAAAAACGGTAGCCAGAGAACTGGAAATTTGTCACATGATACCTCAGATTAATTTGCAGCCGGAATCTATAACCATAAACATTTTCAACATCGGGTCAGATTGGTGAACCACCTCAACAATCTGCAACAGAGCAGGGTGATGTATCTCAGGCTGCCTCTGTGACTATTAATAGTGACCAACAACTTCAATTTACAGTAAAGACAAATGCTTTAGCTGGGTTTTATCCTGAAATTGTAAAGCCTTTACCAAAGGCACCCCTAAGATTGCAGACGGCTACAAAATGTCGTATAAGAAAGACAGCGGTTTAAACCGACACGCCAGAAAAAAATTCATTAGCTGAAGTCCAGGTAAAGAAGGAAGCAAGGAAAGACGAAGCCATTAGAAAAAAGGGAAAGAAAACAACAATAATAAAGGAAAAGGTAAAGGCCAGGGAAAAGGAAAAGGAAAGGGAAAAGCTCAAGAAAAAGCTAAACGAAGAGTATTACAAGAAAGCGAGAGTGATAGTGATGATGAGGATCTGGAATGGTACTGCATAATTTGTTGTGATTCATATTCAAATTCACTTCCAAGAGAACAGTGGATAGAATGTAGCATGTGTAAAAATTGGGCACATTTTAAATGTAAGTGACCCAAATAAGGCCTACCTTAACTTTGTTATTACATAACTAGCGGGCTTATACTCGTAATAATAATGCAATGGTAATTTGAAATACCTACTTATACTTATTTATTCAACTTTGTAATAAATGAAATAAAATTGCTTTATAAACAAAAATCACACTTTTGTGAACCCAAATAACTAAAATGGCATTTTGGTCTTATTGGGAACCCTGTGTCTTAATAAGGCCTACATAAAAACAAATAAGCTTTCATTTTTTTTAATGAATACAATATGTTGTCAATACTTATATTAAATCTTAGAGGACATGTCTACACATATAATTATCCTATAGAGAAAGCACAGCACACCGTGTACAAATAAAAATGAAAATGTTACTTTTTACTCTACACAGACAGGTTACAGACCGGTCCGTAGCTCAGTGGTAACACTGCGGACTCTGAATGGGAAGGTTGTGGGTTCGATTCCCGGCGGAGCACAAAAAATATACCATTTATATTTTCAAATTTGCTCTTTGCTGGGTTGAAAAATTCATAAAACCTTTACCAATGACCGGTCACCAAAGGTCCATCCAGCCTTACAGCAACTGGGTCTTGCTTGAGAATTGGCGCTTTGTAGCGACGACGATCAAGCTCGTAAAAAGGTCGATAGCTCAATTGGTAGAATGCTTGCATTCCATGCCGAGAGCAAGGGTTCGATCTCAAAGGTTTACTCAGCCTTCACAATAAAATGAGAACCAGCCCCCCCCGGGAGCTGGGAAACCCCCACTTCAACTGAAAGTGGTTGGTGTGAGGCCGGCCCCCTTACCTGTAAAAATAAATAGGTCCCGAAGCGCCACATGCGACCCCTTCGGGGATAACGCAGGCAAGAAGTTACACTATATGTGTAGCTTAGTTGCGTTTTTTTTTTTTTTTTTTGCGTACTCTGCCAAAACCTTAAGAAATCAAGCGTGCGCTCCGCGTCCTGGTTGTTTTGGACTCCAGGATCCAACATGCTCACGTCAGGGACCACTTGTTGTGCTTGTGTGCGTTAATTAATGTCCACGCACACTTCTACAAACATTGGCGGCTATTTGAAAACTCGAAGCGGGAAATTTCATCAATAGGCCTTATTAGGACATTTATAAATGAAACTGATAATATTACTTATGTGTGTCCCAACTGCGAGTCAGATGAAAAATTTAACGAGACTGATGATTTGTCTTCAATGTAATTTTATTTCACTTAATAAAAATAATTTGATAACTTCAAGATGATAAATAATATTGGCGTTACGAGTTTCTGTTTCTATTTTTGTTATTTAATTATAATTGTAAGTTTTGATCTCACTTTCCATTAAATTTATTAATGAATCGTTTGCAAGAAGGTTACCTGTTGTTATAGAAGTGCCAATATATCTTACTTATAAAAAAAGTGTTTATCTCAAGTACCTATCCTTTTCAGTTAAATTTTTTTGTATCCTTAAGTATGTAGGTAGTCAGATTTATAAGCCAATAGATCTCAATTTTTGTTAACCAATACAAAATGTTAATCTAGATGTAGCTAGTAATGTTTTTTCGTTGTTTTTTAAAGTTTATAACATTGCATAACAACGAAATAAATGTAACTGTAGAAATTATGGTTTTATTTCAAAGAAACTATACATTATCCCTAAACTTATTTATATTATCCAAGTGGCACAACTTGCCCCCCACTTGGAACAACTCGCCCCAAAGTGGGGTTGAATGTTCCCTTCCGAAATTTTGCAAAAATATGCCTGTACAAAAAAATATATTGAGAAACTAGCAGAAATGACTTAACTATTACATAGACCGATAAAGACTTTTTAATAAAATCAAATATCAAAATTGATATCTTATCATTTTTATCATAAAATTTCATGTTATTTGAAAATCGGAACTTTCAGCCCCGGTCTCCCCTACTAAGGGTACAGAACATAGAGTTCGCTATGATTGTGTGATGAACGAGTGTATAAAAGACAATGTGAGAATGGAAGTAGGTAGGGTAGAGCGGGGCTAAAAGTTCCGCGGGTTAAAAGTTCCACTGGCTGTTTCTAGGAAATAAAAACCCGTAGGAAATCGGCTTCACCGACCGTAGATGCGGGAAAGGTGGAGGAGATGACCAACCAACGCCTGCTACCGTTTGGCTGGCACAGAGCGAGCACGGATCATATGTTTGTTTTGACTCTTGTAAAGTATTTTCGTTTTTCGGCGAACGTTTCGGAGCAGTGAGCTGTATATTGGAGTTTCTTCGATAAAGTAAGTTTATTTGTATAGTGTCGTTAATGTTTTTTATAATGGAACTAGTGTTTTAAGTTAATATGCAGCAGTTTTTTGATAATTCTTCAGACGACATGAAATCTACAAATGGGGCAAAAAGTTCCATTTGATATGGGGTAAGAAGGTCCAGGAACTTTTAACCCCTCTGTTTATATTGCACACTTTTTACCTTAATTTCAATATTTTAAGAAGGTCTGTCTAATGTTTCCAGCATTATGCTCCATTATTTTCTTTCAAAACGCCTCTGGTAATTTTTACATATTTGTGTTTTTTTCAGAATGCAAAACTATAAAAGAAAAACAGAAAGGGGTTAAACTTCCCTTGATGTGATGAAGCGAGCCGCAGAATTGGTGATGAAGGAAGGAAAACCTCTGCGGACTGTCGCTAGAGATTTGAGATATGTCGCATGTCTTTGAAAAGGTTTGTAAACCGGCTCAAGGAAGGCACTGAAGATCCCAGATTTGGATACACAACACCTCGAATTGTCTTTTCATCGCAGCAAGTAAAGTCGCTAGAGAAACCTCTTACAACTATTCTCAGGAAGTTGTAAGGCCACTTCCAAAGACAGGACCGCGTAAGATGTCGGCTTATACAAGAAAGCAAAGCAGGGCAGCCATAATAACAGATATTAAAAAAATGCTCTTGCCCTAGAGCAAGCGACAAGAAAAAGGCCATACCCCGCTGCTAAGAAACTAGCTGCCAAGAAAAAGCAGGAGACGATAAAGATTCTGCAATTAGCTAGTAGCTCCTGCAGCTCAAAGGACGAGGAATGCTAAGTGTGCGCCCAATCCAGGAGCTGTCGTATACATATGCCGAAACTGCGACAGTGATGACGATTTTTTTTTTTTTTTTTCATGTATTTTGTTTTTGTGTGTTGATATTTTTATTGTAATTTCTCATAATTGCTAATGTTTTAATAATTATTAATAAAAAATAAATAATATTAGCCCTTTTCTCTACTGACTAATCCCAAATGAAGCACTAAGTTGATTGGCACTTTTTACCCCATGCATGGAACTTTAAGCCCCGCATGCGGGGCTTAAAGTTCCATTTGTCTACTTCCAAAAAAATGTCTTTAATTTCTCAAACAAGTAAAATAATGTACAATTGTAAGGCCTGTGGTATAGCCGAATAGATATACTTTCGGTAGATATTAGTTATTTTTTTATGGATGGAATATATGGCCCACAATTAGGGAATGTCGAAAGTGGCACTATTAGCCCCGCTCTACCCTACATGGGTACAAAAAATCACAATGAGATGGTTTGGACATCTTGAAAGAATGGATGATAATGAACGATTTACGAAGAAATTATAAAGAGGAAATGTCAGAGGAAAACGTGATAGGGAAAGACCGTGGAAGGAATGGATAGACCGAATAGGTGAGATTGCGAAAGAATGGCACCTCCAGAGTAAGAATAAGAGAAGGGTAGGTGTGTATGAGGAAAGTGATAATGTTGAAGAAATGAAAGAGATACTTAAATGTAGATAAGTACAGAAAAAAAACAGTAAAAATACTCAATCGAGGTGAGTTTACGCAATCTTTTATACTCGGGATACCTACTGATCTATCGACCGGACAAAAGAAAAAAGTCGAGATTGTTTTGTCTTTTTTTACCACAATGGTAAATGAAAAAGATATCCACGTGGATAAAACAGAAATTAACTAAATGTTACTGTCGCTTTCAGTAATTGCTTGTAATCACTACAAAACGCAACCGGACATTCTTTGTTTCGACTCTTTTGTCTCATGCCGCGATAACATGTTTAATGTCCATTCTACGTCATTAATTTATATAATTTAAGTTGCAAAGATATATTAACATTAACGATTTATGTAAATTGTATGCCCACAAGCAGACACGTGTAGTTAAGTTCGCGATAACTGGGCGTGCAGTTCAAAAATAAAAATAAAAACAAATCTAAAATTAAGACAGGTAAGCCCTGCAACTTTTACAAGGAACTAATCTAATCTAATCTAATCTAAGCTGCAAAGATATATATCATTTAAGATTTATATTAAATGCATTCCCACAAGCAGACATGTATAATTTCGCGCTAACACATGCCGCATGTGGACCTACAATATAAAAACCCAATCTCAAATGAACATAAGCCCTGCAACTCTTGCCGTCCTTCCCTGAAACAGGGGTGACATTGGCAAAGTGAACCATTTTTTACAGTATGGGTAGTCAGCCGCATACCAACCTATAAGTCAAGGAACTACTTTCATTAATATCTAGGTAGGTATGGGTGCCTTTAACTAGAAGCACGTGCAGTGCTTTGATTAAGACACAGGATGAGGCTGACCACCTTTATTGTAAAAAATGGTTCACTTTGCCAATGTCACCCCTGTTTCAGGGAAGGTTGACAAGAGCTGCAGGGCTTATGTTCATTTGGGATTGGGTTTTATATTGTGGGTTCGTATGCGGCATGTTGCTGCGCGAATTTAAACGTGTCTGTTTGTGGGAATACGTTTACTATAAATCTTAAATGTAGATAATATGTCTTTGCAACTTAGATTATAGATTTTTTTAGATGGTATGAGGCTGACTCCCCATGCCGTAAAAACTTGGTTCACTTTTGCCCACACCCCCTCGGTTTCAGGGAAAGGTAGCAGGAGTTGCAAAGTTGATGTTAATGTGAAGTTTGGGAGCGAAGGATCGAATGATCTGGAATAATGCAAGAAATATCTCTTTTGTACCTATATACATTTACTGCAATAGGGCATCAGGAGAGTGCCGATTAAAACATTGAGCTGTGAATTTGAAAGCCAGAGCTAGAAATCAATTGTTGTAAATTGTGAACCAAGTCGGGTAAAATAAATTCTTGTAAAATAAATAATATCAGTTTAATATTTCTTAGTGTTGATCTGTTAACACAGTGAAAGTCCATTTTTATAAATATTTAAAAATATAAATGGTAAAACATTGTTTTACTTCACTTTATTCTTTTTTTTTGCAAATTTTTGAAAATTGTTTTGAAAATTATTTAATAAAAATATATTTGTAACCATTCTGCTCTTAAAGATGCCTCATTAGGCGAAAATATTCGAGCAAAAAAAAGAATAAAGTGAATTAAAACAATGTTTTACCATTTATATTTTTAAATATTTATAATATCAGTTTAATTTAAGAGAAACCAGTAAAATCATAACAATAATTATGAGCCTTGAATATCAATATATCTTTGCTACTTAGATGCAGATGTGTGACAGTTAGGACCTCGTCAGATGGAGTAGGAAGAGAAGATGGTTCTGGATCGAGTAGACGGCATGAGTGAAAGTAGGATAACCCGAATCCTGGCATAGGAAATACCAGACGCCCAGCGTCCACCAGGCCGCTCATCCAAGAAATGGAAAAACGGCTGGTCTTCTGCATCACAGGCCTGCAGAAGCTTCACTGGTTGAGGTTCCCAGAAAGGCTCAAATTCAAGCTGGGCCTGACGGTACACAAAGCGCTGCATGGAGTGGCGCCAGAGTACTTGCAGGAGCTGATATTACCGAGGAGTCTGAGCGAGAGGGGGCTCACTCTGCGATCTGCCGACAGTGCTCTTACATATTCTGTCAGCTCACAATGCAGAAAAAGAAGCACAGTGTTCGGAGACCGCGCTTTCGCCGTGGCGGGACCGTCCACCTAGAACCAGCTACCTCCTGAAGTGCGCGCTAAGGGAGGGATCGAGAGCTTTAAGAAGGGAATGAAGACCCATTTCTTCACCGCCGCGTCAAGCCTGAAAGCGCCCTTGCAGTGACAGTGGTCACGAAACGGCGCTATAAAAATCATCATCATCATCATTATCAACAGGAAGGATTTCCGCAATACGCAGATCTTAGATCTAATAAAGGTAGGAGAAATGGTAATCTTAGCTGTCTTTTCTTATTCCATCGGGCAACATCCTCAGTCTTTCACATTTTATTCAAGAAAACAAAAACAAACCCCCACCAGAATCACGGCGCAGTAAGTAATATGTTCAGAGATTTTAAAGTAAAGTAAAGTGTGGTATGGAATTACTCAGGCATATATAACTGTCAGCCCCGTATCTTCCACCATTCTGAAGAACAAAGTATGGGGCACTCTGACAAAGCACGGCCGTGCATCGATGCATGCAAATACCCATGCAATATATAGCTGTTGAAATGATAAATGTGAACGAGTCATTGAGAATATGGGATATATTTATCTTTTTTTTTTTACAAAAATCGGCGTACAAACATATGGTTTTTAAGTTCACAAGTGACAAAACTTGAGTTTGGATCTTTTTCTGGTGAAAAAAAGGTCAGTCTTGTAAAGAACTGCCACACTCTTTAGCAACTAATAAGAAAATATTTCTTTGTTTTTTTTCCCTAGAAACCCGGCCGGATGACGGTGCAATATCTACTGTTTATGTCAATTCACGTGAAGACCTCATTGAATATTTTGGAACCTTCTCAAAGTTTTGTTCCTATCAACCATTCATATTATTATTAAATTAATTTTAGGTAGGTACATAAATAGGTACATGTTAGGATTCTTTATTTGGTGAACGCTGTTTTTTCTAGAGACCTCGTGACCTCATTGCAACAGCGTCTTCTGTGCTGTGTATCAATTCTCAAGCAAGACCCAAGTCTTGCAGGGCTGTATGGACCTTTGTCCCCCAGCACAGAGATACATATTTCAAAAAAAGAGATAGTTTTTTGCTCTGTCAAGAATCGAACTTGTGTACCTTCGTTAATGGGTCCGTAGCGTTAATCACTGTTAATTGGAAACTCTAACATAATTCGTTTATAAGAATGCGAAAATAAATACGAAATATTTCGTAATCTTGAAAGGCAAAAGTTTCTTGCACGTATAAACTGAACGTCACTGCTTTAAACCAAGGCCTATAATATTTTACAGAAAAATATTCATGCTTACTAAAAGGCGAACATAATATTTTTTATATGCAAAATAAAAACGTAGCTACATAAGTGATCATATACTCGTCTGTACACATAAAACCGTGGTGTAAAAAATATATGGACAGCAGAACCTCGACTATAAAACATTAAATATTAAGCCCCCCTCGATCGCGTAAAATGAACAAATGTATGGAAGCTAAATCACTCACTAGGGGAAGGTACTTTTGTATCGAAGCATAATCTGTAACCTAAGTCGCAAAGATAACTGCCGGAGCTGCATTAGAATAAACAGATCTTTTACCAGAATAACCTTGCCCTAATATGCGGAACAGAAAAGACAGAACTGCTGTTTTAACTTCATTTAAATGATCGGATAATATCACTACCTTAAAGGTAAAATTGAATAAGTGCTGATTCACTGATTTGAGAAATCGTGGATAAAACATATTATTGGGTACCTAAGTATATTTACATAAGTTCTCATTGTAAGTAATTGAACTAATTATAAGGAAGTGCTTATGAAAAAATAACTACAGGATTTACACGCTTTGTTAGTGTTTTCTATTGTAGAAAATAGGGGAAAAGGTGCATTTATCTGAGAAACCCAGCAAAACAGTAGTTATCCTGAAATTTATATTTATTTTTACAACTCTGACGATTCGTTGTGAAACAAATTTGACCCAACACCACGGTTCGTAGAATCCATTTTTAAATTATGTACAAAAATTCTAAAGACCTACTTATATCAAAGGCAGCTTTAGAGGGGTTCAAATTATGCAGTAGGTATTTTCCCCATTTCACAAATTCAAATAAGGAACACGCCCTTTTATGGTGCGGCAGCCAATCACGGCGCGAGGGTCAATTTGAAAAAGGAATAAAAAGTATACCTACCTAATCGTTAGCTTTCTCTTCTTCTTTTTCAATCCTATTGGCTTGCAGCAAAGTTCATGTATCATTTTCTCCATTCCTCCCTATTCAAGGCAATCCTTTTGAGTTCCTCCTAGGAGGACCAGCACATATCTGCCAGTAGGTATATCCTGTAGGAACTCTCGGCGCGGTCGTCCTCGGGCGTTTGTCCCATTGATCATCCTCTCTATTGGGGTATGGAGGAGACCTTTCTGGTAGTTTTTTAGTATAATTATATCAATTTATGGTCATATATTAAATTGAGTAAACATAGTTGAATTGTCTTTACAATGCCTTATAGTATGACATAAGGACGGTTCTCGAAACATCTGGAACTAGAGAATTTGTTGGTTTCGCCAGAATATTCTTAGAAGATTCGAGCGAGTGCTCACACCATCGAAGATATACAAGTAAAATTATTTATATACCTACATCTAGACGCACAGACAGACAAGTAAAAACACATTATCACACATTCGTAATAGGACCATCAAATAAGAATATTCTGAATGATTCTGGGACTGCTCCATCATCACCATCTTCTAAAGGCAGTACCTTGTTATGCCAGCCATCTGTGGACCTGTCTCTGTTGGTCATCATCCTCTGGAGTTGCGAATAGGAGGCATTCATGAGCAGCTTCAAATCCTAGAAGTCTCCAGTTCTTGGGTGACCTCTTGTCCGTCTTCCCAACATTTTCCTTCAAAGATGTTGCTCAGAAAGGTGCTACATCTAATAAAGTGTCCTTGTAGTTTGGTTTCCTGTTTCGAAACGTGACTTACCTGCTCTCTTCTTTCTTCTACTTCCTACAACACCTTTTAGTTGGGCTTCTTTTCAATCCTTGATGTCTCTGACATCTTCCTCTAAATCCACAACTCCAATGCTTCATACAGTCCCTTTCGTATTTCTCGATGGTCCAGGTTTCGCAGCCCTACAACAAAATACTCCAAGCAAAATCTGTCTTGTTTCCATTTTGAGGTCTTCTCCGTCAGCCGATTTTAATACTACTACCTACTGCTTATTTTTAGTATGGCTGGTGGAAACAGCGATTTTTTGTCCATTGGACTGCGTCACAGGCGAAGATCTAAGTTCTGTATCCACTGCACTGCTCTTGTCGTGGTTTCTTGGAGGTCTTTCAGGCCAGAAGGGTGTCTTCTGGTGGGACACTCCTCCACTATGTGCCGGACAGTCTGGTTCTCCGCCCCATAGTCACATCCTTGAAATGGAGTTTATTCTCACACCTGCAACTGCCAAACATATATGCTTGTAACAGATCTCAAAAGAGGGAAAATTGGATTTGTAAAGAACAAAGTCTGCCAAACTGACCGTTTCGTAACATTGCCACTCCAAGGGCGCCCTATAAGATTTGCTGAACAGATCAGTCTTCAGACGTCTATTGAAGTAATTGCTATCGGGGATCTCTCGAACCACAGGTAGAAGTCGGTTCTTTATCTTTGGAGCCGCCACTGCAAAAGCACGGCCACCAAACATTGATGCCGATTTGAGCAAAGGCTCGTTGACCAATATTCTGGATACACTTTCCGCAGAGCTCAATATCACTTACCTTATTTTCAAATCAGTTTACGTGTTGAGTTTTGCAAGGTATCTATAGTAGTGTCGTCACATAGAGTGTCATTGAGCACAATTTTTCCTATATGAAAAGTCGTATACGAATTGTTAGCAGTAGATGATCTGTCTTCTTTTTGTTCAACGGTCCTATCTAGACAAATATATGTGTACAGTCCGTCAATAAACCAATTTTATGGACAAATAGATCAAATTTGAGACAATATCAATTGTGCCTACCTCCTCCCACCTCAAATTTGATAATACGAATGGTTAATTTAAATAAGGCACTAAGTAAGTATTTCACCCATCAAAATAGTCCATTTTAAATGCACAATCAGTCCAATTGATAGAATGCATGCATTCCATGCCTGAGGGCTAGGGTTTGAGCCCCACAAAGAGTTTCAGAAATTATTCCTGGTTTCGATGTTTATTTATTTATTTATTAAGGAGAAAACACAGATACAGACACACAATTACATACACAAAAAAAATTATTGTAAGTTGATTTTGTTTTTTTCAAACTCAAAATAAAATAGCGGCAAGATATTCCCCAGCATTCACAAGAAGTGAGAACCAGTCCACTATGGAGCTGGGAAACTACCACTTTACCTAAGGCGTACCTACCTAAGGCCCGACCCCTTTCCTGTAAAAATAAAAAGGTTGCAGGATCCACACGCGACTTATTCGGGGACAACGCGGTAAGAATTAGCGTAAGTTAGTAATTAGCTTAGAGTTTTTAAAATATTTTTTCCAATCCTTGACTTATGGGTTAATATGAGGCTGACCACCCGTACTGTAAAAAATGGTTCACCTTGCAAATGTTTCAGGGAACGTCGGCAAAACGTTGCCGGTCTTATGTTCATTTCTGATTTGGATTTTAATTTGTAAATACCTACACATGCGGCGTATTGTGAAAACGCGATATACCAATTACCTGTTTATGAGAATGCATTAAAAATGAATCTTAAATGCTAACATTAATTGAGGCTATCAGGGCAATAGTGGTGTAATCCACAATTGAGGTTTAGTGGCGTTCTGGCATAATTTTCATTCCTTATAACAGTATCTACCAAATCAAAAGTGAAAAGCTCTTTTTCAATAGCTAAACTATCTTACACCACTTCTGATTTGGTAGCTACTATAATAAGAAATGAAAATTACGCCAAAACGCCACTAAGCCTCAATTGTGGATTACACCACTATTACCCTGATAGCCTTTATTTCAAACTTAGATTATAGATAAGTATAGACCAGTATATTGGAACTTAGTGCCTTTCAACATCAATCATTTACATCCTATTTATTTGGTAAATAGACAATAAATCAGTTGCCTACCTGTAAAAGTAGATAGGTGCCAGCCTACCCATTATGCGTGTACAGATGTTTCGCCGGAGTTACCTGGTCTTGCGTCCACGCTGATAAAATTACATAAATTGTGATTTAATGGCTAATGATAGCAAAATGAGGATCGAAGGAAGCAGTGAGCTAAGTCAATGTTGGTAAAATATTTAAAAAAAATACACATCTTCCTACTTAGTACTTAATAGGTAATGTTTTAGTGGTAACAGGATAGAACAGCACAGATACAAAACAACCCATGAGATAACGTCACATGACTTTATATCACATGACAGAACAGCACATGACAGAATATCACATGAATAAATATCACATGAAATTACATCACAATGGCAGTAGATACATTACATGACAAAACATCACATATCATAAACGACACGTGAAAAAATATCACATTTATTTTGAGGTATGGTTTTTAATTTGTAAGTAGGTAGTAAGCGCAAACTTTCACGTGTCTGTTTGTGGGCATGCATTTAATATGAATTATAAATGTTAATATATTTTTGCAACTTGAATTATAGATAGATTATGCAGCATGTGTAAGCGGGTACCGGCACGTTTGAGCTTGTGGGCGTCCATTAAATATAAGCATCAAATATCAATGCAACATAGATTATAGAGATTTTTTTTGGCAAAAAAGTGACGCATCTCGTTTCTTCCAGAAACCTCGCAAAAACGAAGTCACTAACCCATCGATTATCCGTCCACTAAGCACGCGTTGCTATGGTAACGTGAAACGTTGTATATAATATGCCTACAGGGCTATGTGCTTACATTATGTACTGCAGGGTACCTACCTCCTACACGTTGTTAATTATTCAAATCAATATGGCGGCGGCTTTGAGCTCCAGCCGCGCAGTAAATCTAAATATTACACCACACGCGGTGGACAGAAAGAAATGCTTTGAGATGATGAAAAGTGGTGGATATTTTTTTTCATGGTGCACAACTGGTTACCCTAATTACAGTGCACCCTCTCAGCCATCAACAAGCTGGGAGGAACTCTTCCCCCATGGATTTAAAGGTGTCTAAATTATATTGAAATATTTCAATCTTTGATTCGTCAATGAGTTTAACACTCCGAGTTAAAGGATGTTGCGCCAAGACGTCAGTGCGACTCATCGGTACATGAAATAAATCATGACCTCGCCCCCGATTATAGTCATTTGGCACGTGCAACCTGAAACCCTCCAACAGGGTGGGACTGTCTATCAACCCCGTTGCGCCTGCTTTCTAAGCCAGTTTCCTGAAGCAGCTCCTCATGGTGCATGAATTGAGGATAGTTTCCCTGTGTCCTCATGAAGACGTACCTATTGAAGGCGACGCTATGGCAGAGCGATCAAGACTCACAAAATGTGTTAGTCTCGGCGAATGTTTGAAACAAATCAGCACTGGTTCGATCCCCGTTTCAATCTATTGACGATGGCTTTGACTCTTAATTTAACGGATGCCATTTGGCATGAGGCTGACCACCCATACTGTAGTACTACGAACACATCATAGTGCTACTTCTTACCGCATGTTGCATGAGTGACCTATTTCACCTATTTATTTTTATCGTTAAGGGGGGCGATCATACGTCAACCACTTTCAAAACTGAAATATTTGTTTACAATAATTATAACTACACAGCTAAAATTGATTTATCGGATATAAGACAAACCGTTACAAGAGATTCGTTAGCGACGTAGCTAACGTCTTCATGAGACACCCTCTCTTCACGACGACTGAGGATGAACTATTTATTTATACCTACTACTGAAATATTTGGTTCAAATTCATCAGTGTGTAGTGGTTAACGCTTATTAGAAAGGCCGTGCGTTCAATTAGCGGCAGAGCACAAAAATATTGTTTTTTTTTTCGCAATTGTGCCCTTCGCTGTGTAAAAAAATCATATTTTGTCTTTACCAACTGTCTATCCAATTGTTAAGATGGTTTGGGCATATGGAGAGAATGAATGAGGAAAGACTGACGAAGAAAGTATATGTTGGTAGAATAGATGGATGTCGTGGTAGAGGAAGACCGAGAAAGGTATGGATGGACCAAATATCCGAAATTGCGAATGAATGGAATATCCAGAGTCATAATAAAAGAAGAGCCTGTATGAAGAAAATTATGACTCTGGAGGAAATGAAAGAAGTATGTAAGGACAGAAAGAAATGGCGGTTGATCTGTAATGTTGGCGGCTAGGGTTTGTTAAATTGGAATTTGTTTTTATTTGTAAATGGATATTTTGTATTTGGATATTATTATTTAGTGATGTATAAAATGTAATTTGTCGTGTGTGTGTGTTCCTTGACTTATAGGTTGGTATGCGGCTGACCACCCATGCTGTAAAAATGGTTCACTTTGCCAATGTCACCCCTGTCTCAGGGAAGGACGGCAAGAGTTGCAGGGTGTATGTCCATTTGAGATTTGGTTTTTATGTTGTAGGTTCACATGAGGCATGTGCAAGCGCGAACTTGTACGTGTCTGGTTGTGAGAATGCATGTAATGTGAATCTCCAATGTAACATATCTTTGCAACTTAGATTAGATTAGATTAGATATCCAGCCTTAAAGCGATTGGGTCTTTCATGAGAATTGACCCTATATAGCTAAGACCAAGTTTGGAGAGGGCTGTTGAGGTGTGCTTCACACAAAACACTCATCCTAATATAATTATCATCATTATTTAGTTTCGGATCCATCCTCGGGTTGTAAGTAAGTATGTTCATTATAAAATATAGTCGCCCATATAAAATGCATAGATTATTTCATTATGAGATTGTAAATAATCCTCAACCGACCATTTATAAACAAACTTTGTAAATACACCAACAATAATAATTATTTCATACAATGGCTTATGAGACCGGCCATGGTGTAATGGTTAACGCATCGGGCTTGCAATCTGATGGTACGTAATAGGCTCGATTTCGCAGCAATCCTCTGTACCTACTGTACTATTGCGGTTATTTTTTTTCTTACTTTTAAACAGAATGTAAGTCCGCATTTTGACACATGCTGCATGTGCTAAAACGTCAAATGAACATACCTACACTGGGAAAATCTTGCCGCCCTTTCTTAAAACAGGGGTGACATTGGCAAAGTGAACATTATTTTACAGCATGAGACGTTATCCACTAGACTGCAAGCTGTCTATGATTTTATGTAGGTACTAAACTGTAACTGTTATGCTATCACCGTTCCACTAGGCGTGGACAAAACCTCTGCAGAGTCTTCTACACTTATTCCTGCCCTGGAATACTTCTCTAAGTTTATTAATTTACATTTCCTTCTTTTACATTCACCCATACATTCTCGCAACTCTCCTCAATTTCACTAATTTTATCAAGCCATTCCTTTTCCTTTGTTTCTCTTCCCCTCTTACTTATACTGTACCATATTATACGTTTTTTGTATTTTTATAGTTTGGTATGAGATTGATCTCTCATACTGTAATAAATGGTTCACTTTGCAAATGTCACCCGTTTTAGGAAATGGTCGGCATAAGTAGCAGGGTTTATGTTAATTTTCCGTTAGGTTTTGTATTTTGTAAGTGAGCATGCAGTAGGTACGTTACACGTGTCTACTTGTGGGCATGCATTTAACATGAATCTTAAAAGATAACATATCTTTGAAACATAGATTGTAGATTCTTAATTTACATTCGCTCTATAAATCCTATATCTTCTCAATTTCACTAATTTGATCAAGCCATTCCTTTCACGGTCTTCCTTTGCCCTCTTGCCTATACTATACTGCACATAAAAAGTACATTTATGTTATGTATTACTATACATTTTTTCTATTATCGTCTATTGTCGTTTGTTTCAAGTGTGTCACATTTGGAGGAGCACCTTGCCGGGCTGCGGCGCCACCTTATCAGTTGTAGACCCCCAGGTCGGGCAGACGACCTGCCTCTGCCATTAGGACTGCGCTGAGAGAGGCGCCGTGTCGGGACTCGAGCCCAGAACCCTCCCGTCCACAAATACCTCCACTAATTGTCTAATGAACTGAAAGTAATCAGGTTAATCTAAGTTGCGTGCATTGCGTAGGGCGGTGGGTAGGGACAGTATGAGACAGGGGCGTGCACAGAATTTCAGACATGGGTAGGCAACCGTATTTATTCATTTATTTAAACGGAGCATAATCTATAATCTAAATCTATGAATATTTAAAATTCATATTAAATGTATGCTCACAAACAGACACGGGCAAGTTCAGGCTTACAAAAGTTACAAATGCTGGATGTGTACTTTTATATTGAAATCCAAACATCAAATGAGTATAATCCCTGCAACAGACTACTGTTGTGGATATTCCCTGAAATAGAGGTTACATTGGTAAAGTGAACGATTTTTTATAGTATGGGTGGTCAGTCTTATACCAACCTTAGGATAGATAAACATAATGCATTTAATAAAAATAAATATAAACAATAAAACAAATCGCCCACTTAGTGCTTGTTTGTCGCATGCCCATCAGAAGTAATTTCATATAAGCAATGTTTGAATGAGTGCTGGACCAATGTGACTTATGGAAACTGGACAACTCTCACATTTTAGTGTTTTACGTTTTTTCTTAGCTCAAATAGTGTAGAATGTGTTTTTTAGGACAAGTTAATTGAAAGGCCATCTTTGGAGCAAATGGTAGAAAAGCCAAACAAGCACTGGGGCGACGAAATGTTTCAAGTGAGATACATATACAACCAAATCAGCAAAAATGCAAGAAAGAAGATAAAGAATTTTAAAATACCAAATTTAAGCTAAACACAAAACAAAAAACATAATCAAATTAAAGAAAAAGTAAAAATAGATTTGTTCCGGATCCTGCAGGTCCAGATATGAATTCATTTTGCACATCTTTTCTTGTCCATATTTTATTGCATGCATGCTTTGCGTTGGACCATTTCAGATCAATTAAAAGCTACTCCATGGTTTTTTTTTGGTACGGCAACAACTCGATGCCTATATTGAATTTTCGTCACTGGTATGACACTGATCTGGGATCCACATCCACGGATACTGCTGTAAAAATGGTTTGCAAGGCAAACGTAGAAACGCAACTAAGCTGTACATATAGTGCATGTTCTTACCGAAGTCAGTACCAAGTCATCAAAGGAGCCCATGTAAAGTGTGGAACCTGTTTATTATTATTATTATTATTTTTACTTATAGGTTAGTATGAAGCTGGCCACCCATACTGTAAAAAATGGTTCACTTTGTAAATGCCACCTCTATTTCAGGGAAGATCGGGAAAAGGTTACAGGTCCTAGTTCATTTGAGAGGTTGGTATGAGGCTGACCCCCCATACTGTAAAAAATGGTTCTCTTTGCAAATGAGAACTGTTTCAGAGAAGGTCGGGAAAAGGTTGCAGGTCTTACGTTCATTTCAGAGGTATGTGTGAGGCTGACCATGCATATTGTAAAAAATGGTTCACTTTACCAATGACACCCCAGTTTCGGGGAAGGTCGCCAATAGATGCAGGGCTTATGTTCATTTGAGATTGGGTTTTAATGTTGTAAGTCCACATGCGGCATAGTGTAAACGCGAAATTACATTTTTTTTTTGCACAGTTTATTTTTTACATTGACCGGTCCGTAGTTCAGTGGTAACACTTCGGACTCTGAATGCGAAGGTTGTGGGTTCGATTCCCGGCGGAGCACAAAAAATATACCATTAATATTTTTAAATTTGCTCTTCGCTGGGTTGAAAATTTCATAAAACCTTTACCAATGACCGGTCACCAAAGGTCCATCCAGCCTTACAGCACCTGGGTCTTGCTTGAGAATTGGCGCTTTGTAGCGACGATGATCAAGCTCGTGAATGCTTGCATTCCATGCCGAGAGCAAGGGTTCGATCTCAAGGTTTACTCAGCCTTCACAATAAATGAGAACCAGCCCCCCCGGGAGCTGGGAAACCCCCCTTTCAACTGAAGTGGTTGGTGTAAGGCCGGCCCCGTTACCTGTAACATAAATAGGTCCCGAATCGCCACATGCGACCCCTTCGGGGACAACGCAGGCAAAAAGATACACTATATGTGTAGCTTAGTTGCATTATTTTAAAATAGGTACGATTCACCTACGGTACAAGCCCACCTAGTGGCTTTTGGATTGTATAGCCCGACAGCTTTGACGCAAGTCTTCCGCTACAGACAGCTTTGGCTCTTTTAATAGCTGGCTTATGGATTGTTCTTGAAACATCGGGAAGTAGAACATGCGAGATTTCGCTAGAATATTCTTTTTAGAAGATTCGAGTAAATACTCACACAATATCGAAAAAATATACAATGCATCTTCATCTAGAGACTTCACACACTCACACAGACACACAATTTCACATTCGTAACAATATTATACGGAACACGATATTCTTACGTCGAAGAATTTCAATAAAATAAATTGAATAAAAAACAAACTAAAAAACCCAAAACACTGTTTCTACATTAAAAAACACGACCCAAAAACGTCGCCTTTTTGTAGTAGGCGCCAACCCTGGTGAGGCGCCCGACGGTCGGAATCGAACCCGCGACCTTTCATCGGGAATTCGGGTACATGGACAATTAACGGGTCCTCTAGAATGTGTACCTCTAATCCGAAATGGTTTAAACCTAAAAGATAACAGAATTTTAGGGGTTTTTAATTGTTTTTTGCACCTTTGAAATGGTTCAACCAACCATAAACTGGTTAACGCTTTGGACTCGTGATTGGGAGGTAGTGGGCTCAAATCCCGGCGGAGCATAAAAGTATACCATTCATGGTTTGCAACGCAAACGCAGAAACGTAACTAAGCTGTACATACGGTGCAATGCCTGACTAAAGTCAGTACCGAGTCACTGTAGTCCATGTAACATGTGGAACCTGTATATTTTTATTATTATTCCTTGACCGGTCCATAGTCCCGTGGTAACACCTCGAACTCGCAAATGGAAGATTGTGGGATCGAATCCCGACGAAGCACCAAAAATATACCATTTATATCTACTTTCAAATATGCTCTTCGCTAGGTTGAAAAATTAGTCTACCTTTACCAAAGGTCGGTCACCATAGTTCGTCCATACAGCATTACAGCAACTAGATATTGCTTGAGAATTTTCGCTTTCTATAGCAACGATCAAGCTCGCAGAGGGCTCTTGAGGTGTGATTCAAAACAAAAACAGCGCTCACCAAATAAATCATCCTAATAGATATCATTATTATTACTGACCGGTCTTAAATCTAATGAATAAGCTGCACATACAGTGCAACTTCTTACCGCAACATTTGGCCCTTACGAGGAAGCATGTGGCGTGTGGAATCTACATCTTTTAACAGTAAATGGGACGGCCTTACGAAAACCACTTCAGTTGAAGGGGGTTTCCCAGCTCCCAATGGGGCTGGTTCTTATTTTTTTGTGAAAACTGAGTAAACCACTTTCCCTAAAGATCGTGGTCATGGTTGTTGCTAAAAGTTCATGAATTCGATCTCCGACGGACCACAACAAATATTATTTGATTTGTAAATTATATAGGTACCTACCATCCCTCCGCTGTGTTGAAAAATTCCATTTTTATTTTCTGAAAACCGGTCGCCAAAGGTGTATCCAGCTTTATAGCAATAGGGTCTTGCTTGAGAATTGTCATTTTTTTATAGGGATGATAAACCCCGCAGAGGACTTTTGAGATGTGATTTAAGCACACGTTGGTGCACAGTTTCAACAAATAAATCAACCAAATATTTATTTAAAAAACATATGGCTCGGTGTGCTAAAGATAAAAATCTCGATGAGGTCACAGATCTATGTAACTACGGTTCTCAGAACACAATATATTAGTAAGGTATTTCCCCTGTAAGCCGATACAACCGTGCGGCGTAACATTTCTTTTGTCCATGACAAATGTACGGATTCCAATCGTCTTAGTTGAGGAAGAAGTGATTTAAAAAAAAAGATGTTCAAGAAAGCAATGACGTAACTGTTTAAACTCTTTTGTTTTCAATAAAAAAAATCATATAAACATAGACCTTGCAACTCCTGCCGCCTTTCCCTGAAACCGGAGTGGCGTTGGCAAGAGTGAGCTAATTTTTATAGCACGGGGGGTCAGCCTCATACCAACCTATAAGTCAAGAAACATACACAACAAATTACATTTTATATAAGTAACGCACTATTTATTATTCAAATGAGTTCGAAATATTTTTAAATTTGGATTTTTTTATCTGCGAACAAAGTACGTCAGTCTTGTATGGAACTGCCGTCCTTAACTACCAATAACAAATTATTTTATATGCACAATATTGTCTATGTGGATTCATGTGCAGATCTCATTTTCATTCTGAAAAAATAACAGAAATAACCATCTCTAGAAAGTGCATACAACACTAGCATTCCGTTGCTATGATAACTATAGTAAACAATAAATACCACATTAGTCAAAACAAAATCTTTATTATAGTATTTTATATGAGACAGATACCTCTTGACCCTGAAAAATGTCCTATTAATATTCATTTTAATTAAAGTTTCATGTTTTATACGTGTTTATTTTTAGTTTTTTTATATTAAAAAAAATATTGTTAGAGTCTCCATCTTGACTTTTTTAGTTATGTGAAACTGAAAGGTAATGCTTTCATGAACTGTACTCTTTCACACATTTCATTGCATATAATAAATAAAATTCATAAAAATATTCAAATTATGTACAGAGAAAATATTTAATAACAAATTTTCCGGCTTTTATAACGTCTGTCAAAGAATCGATAATAGACAGTGCGGTAAGCTGTAACACGTTTCAGAAAAATTATAACTCTTAATAATTTTCTGTAAAAATGTGTAATTCTTTGTGATATTCAGTAACGTGTGTCAATATTCGAGGCTTGATAGTTATTTCAGAAGTAAAATTATTTAATAACTTTATACTATAAAAAATATTTTATTTCTGCATAGGTCTATAGGTCCTTACTCCAATCATATTCTTCGTAATTTTGGAGAATATGATTGGAGTAGTTTCTGATGGCCAAATTCTTCTTCGATTGAGGCTGAGAAAACTTGTTAGGAAAAAAAAATATATTGGTATCATTTCTGAAAGGTAGGAAGAAAGCGAAGTCAGCATTTTCACTTAATTAAGAACCTATCTAAAAATAAAGAAGTCCTTAAACATGCTTGAGTATTTTTTTTTGTGGCGTGTAGCAGGTTGTCGCTCTCGCCACTTTACCGCCACGGACATAAAACAGCGACTCGATTTTTGTTCCAAATTTAAAATGTGTTCTTTTTTCTTTTTTTTTAAGTCGAAAAAAAAACGATGGCATGTCTTTATACTTATTTAAAATGTGGCCATGTTGATGTATAAACTTGGTAGGTAGGTACTCAATAAATACCAATTTGTAAAATAAAACATAATAAAGTATAAAAAAATGTAGGTAGCTATAAAATGTGGTCGATATATCAAAGAAAACAATAGGTACCTACATAAGAATGCATGGTCATTGTCCATTGACTTCTAGTCGAAATGGAAATTACTGAGGTCGGAATATTGAAAAGGGCGAGAAAACAAACCTTGGGTTGCTAGGGAAAAGGCAAAAAAATATTTTGTTATTGGTCGTAAAGTAAATGGTAGTCTCATACAAAACTGTCGTTTGCTCGCCAGTAAGTGAGTTCCAAATTCAAAAATATTCGGACCTCATTTCATAACACACAAGCATAGACAATAACTACACTACACTAAAAAAAAAACTGGTAAATAATATTTTGTGTATATTTTGTTTCACATGGACTTTCAATATATTTCCGTTGTATTTTTTCTTCCTACCCCTAAACAATCGTTATTTACATAATAAAATACCATCTAGCGGAGAAAACTTGAAGTAAGCTGTACTCATTGTTTTATGAAAATGACAATAGATGGTGCTGGGCATGTATATACGCGTATAATGGAATTTTCAGAAAATGCCATTGTTGGGAGACAAACTAAAACAAAAAATTTAGATATAAGTATAATATTTAAACCTACATTGAAATTCCGACATTGTTTATATTTTTCTCGGCAGGCTTACGTCACAGGTTTATTTATGTACCTACCTAGAGTTGTAAGCAACCAATTACAAAAAAATAGTTTTTTCTTTTCTCTAGCAGCCCGGCCGTGTGACGTAACATTTTTTTTGTCGTTGGAATTTGTGTCGAGTCCATCAACAATGCGGTCGGGACGTGAATTGTTAAGATTCTGTCGTCACCTGGCCGGGTTGATAGGGAAAATGCATACAAATATTTTGTTATAGTTTCTAAGCACGGCATCGGCAGTCCCATACAAGACCGAAGTTTGCACGCCGAACAAAAAATCCAAATTCAAAAATGTTTGGACTTCATTGGTTTGTTAAAAATTCGGATAAGAATCGAATGATTATTTTATGTTTTCTGAATTTATAATTAAAATAAAAGGCAGCTTTACAAATTCTATTTATTTTATAATTTTTACATTTTGTTTCAAAAGATATTAAAATAAACTTTGGTTGCAAAAAAGGGCAAGTAAAATTTAGGTATGTTCCTAGTTTATAAATATCTATAGAAAATTTATACATAAATATTTTTTGTAAAAAAAATAATACATTATTGGAAAAATAATTGTTTTATTTTCTGCTCTATAAAAAAACCTTTAAAAATACTTCCTTAATTTTTTTCTTAAATTAAATACAAAACACTTAACAAAAATATGGCTTTCTAGCTGTCTGTAAACACAACCTCTTTGATTAAGTCTCTTAAATTGTAATTAATTTTTAATCACAAATAATTATATTATTGTTCAAATCATTTTTTTAAATGCTTCAGAAAAATCATTAAATACTTATATCTATAATCTAAGTTGCAAGGATATATTCATTCAAAGCTCTCAGATGTATGCCCACAAACAAACACGTGTAGTTCGCGCTTACAAATGCTGATTGTGTACTTACAAATAAAATCCAAACCTCAAATAAACATAAGCCCTGCAACTCTTGCCGACATTCCCTGAAACAGGGGTGACATTGGCAAAGTGAACCATTTTTTACAGTATGGGTGGTCAGCCTCATACCAACCTATAAGTCAAGAAATTCATACCAACCTATAAGTCAAGGAATATATACCTACATTAATTCAATTTTCTTACGTAAACAATAAATACGAATTTTACAGTCCACTCTTTCAACTTATGAGAGGCTCTGCCACCCCGTAACGGCGGCATTTTTCATACGATCCGGTTTCAGCTACCCGGTAGCGTCTACCCGGCCGAGAAGTTTATAGGATCACCGGGAAAACCGGATCGTGTGAAAGCTAACTTCGCTACTTCCAATCTGGCGCCGGACCGGATCGTGTGAACAGGAACTTACACATAAGTGTTTTAAGCTTATAGGTACAGCTTGCTGCCCGTGGTTTATTAAGCTGGAGCTTCCGGACGTTTCGTTCATAACAGTTTCAACAAAATCATCACGCTCAGGCCCGCATTAACCCCTCTGGGGGTCCTGGTGCGGGCAAATGCTCGGAGACTCCCCTCTACCTAAAAATTACCCCCTCCCCCTTCCCACAATTTTTTTTCCCAACGCCAAAGATGCGTATACTTTCTTTTGTCACGTATATATAAGACTTGAGCCCCAAATATATTTTTGTTGTAATGCATTTAAACTATTTATATTAAGGCTCTTGGCCGCGAATGCCCACAAAGACCTGGGCACTGAAAAAAAACAGTTTTTTGGTCCTTTAGGAGCCCCCCTGGGCGTGGGGGCCGTGGTTTGGTCGCAACGCTCGAACAGCCCTTAATCCGGGCCTGATCACGCTAAAGAAGCCCATCGCGGACATTTGCGAAATGTCCTAAAGCTCCAGCTCCGATAGACCACGACAGATCCCGAAAAGTAGCACCTAGTGTGAGGGAGCTTACAATCCACCAAACTTTAATATAACATTACCTAATAGTAATACCTACGGCTGAACCATCGATGTCTTGATGATGATTTGGTCAGATAATAAATACCTGGCGGAGATCATCAAATACCTACCACCTCACGCAATAACGCTTTCTCTGCGTCCAGCAAATGGTGGGACAAGATACTGGTAGATGCGCCAGTAAAGGAAATCATCACGGTATTTGGGGACCTTGGAGATCTGCCACACCACAAGATTCCAGGCAATGCTAACTGTCGAAAGGTATTGAATATACATTTGAATTTGACATCCTTAGAAAATACCACGGCAAGACTTGATTCTTCAAGCTTCTGCCGAATCACCCTTCACCTAAGTCTTAAAGGGTCTCCACTGGTTGAAAATTCCGTAGAGCATCCAGTTCAAGATCTCCTGGTTGACCTTTGAGCTCTTCATGGGACTATCGCAGAATACCTGAAGGCGCTGGCATCTCTCGCGACCACAACCACACGAAGATAAGCTCTGAGGTCAGCGAAACCAAGCCTGGGAAGCCATAAACTGCTTTCGGTCATCAATCTTCAAGGTGGCTGCTCCAGCAATGTGGAACAGTCTTCAACAGTAACTATGGAAACTAGATGCTGAGACAAGTTTTTACAAAGCGCTCGAGACTAACTCTTTGTCCAATGGTATGGAAAAGCGCATTGGTAATCACAAATATTGTATTTTTTATTGATATCTTATGGACCTTGGCGTGATAATCTTTCACGAAATGGTGCAACAGAGATGTCATCATCAGTCTAATGGTTTCTGTAGTCCCTTTCGCTGGTCGCCATTCCGGTCGAGGTGATGACACTGGCTAAGGAGTCCAACGCGCGGGAATTCGGTGGCTCGATGGACGGCAATCTGGAATTTGAAAACGCGTTTACTTAGAAAAACCCTGTATCTTTGGAATCTCTTTATTTATGTCTGTGAGACTTGGTGCCTTTTAGGAATACCTTTTAGACTTGAGGTTTTCGGGATGTGCTCCTACAGAAGACTTATTGGAATTTTCTGAAATGACCACATAGCGAATGATGACGTTCTCCAAAGAATCGGAGGAGAGAGGCACCTGCTCCGAAGGCGTGCAAAATGAATAGGGCACTCAATACGACAGGAAAGTCTCTTGCGTAGGTACATATTTTTAGTGATACATTTAATATCCCAAATCTAGTTACTGTATACTTGGTACTACTTACACGGAGGTCACGTTATGGCTGAGGTGTGATGATGAAGGCAGCCCCAGGGGACCTGGAGAAGGTCTGAGATCGTTGCTGATGCCGTGAGGAGTATAGATGGATGGCAGCTTAGCTTCTACTGGAACAATACCATAAATAAGTCATCGAATATTTTTCAAATGAATTCGTCTTTTTGTTAACCCTCTGTGGAAGTAGATATCGAACAACCTTTAATATTTGTACTTTCAATACTACCACACGAAAGAAGGATCATGTGTTTCAACCAAATCGCTTACCGAAGTTCATAACAAACCTATTTTCATCTTCCCTTTGCGCCACCATTCTTCTCTGTATGATGAGATGCAGCAGCCAATATTTTTTATAATAATTAATAATAATAAATTATTCAATCTTTTAATTTCTCAAATGTGCGAAATAAAACAATATTTGCTTTTCGACTGACATCAAGAGTTTGGTTGTGGTCTCACGCAAAAAAACCTTTGGGATTTGTATAAAAAAGAAATGTGAAAAAGGTCTCTATTTAGAAAAGAATTAATTTAAAAAAAAATCTTACGCGGCAGAACTCTATGAAGTCCACTTCCATTGTTGCTACTATTGGAGCTGCTTGCATTGCCAGATGATGCACCGCCTGCAGAGCTGCCCTTGGGCTTCCTCTTCCTGGTTTGGATTCCGTCTTTCTTCATCGTCAGAGGACGATTAATCTGGAAAAAAAAACGGTCATCATTTTGTAAAGACAATGTCAAAAATTTCAGCTCAATTGTATCACAATACAAAAGATGCTAATTTTTTATTTTAAGATTTGTCCACAAGCAAGGTTTTGGCTACGCAACGAAAACGCAACTAAGATACCCATATAGTGTAACTTCTTGCCGCGTTATCCCCGAAAGAGTCGTATGATGATGAGTTGATGATTTCTTTATAGCGCCGTTTCGTGATGTAGTCACTCCAAGGGCGCTTGTGCAAATGATGCCAGAAATTTGCTTGCTTTCAGTGCATTCCGGAACTTTCCATGGTCCTCTAGCTCTCTCACATGATGTGGCAGGTGGTTCCAGGCCAGAGGACCAGCAAATGCAAATGCACGCTCTCCAAACATTGTGTTAACTCTTCTTATCGGTTATTCAATTTTTGATTTGGCTCCGGTTTCAGCCGAGCGCAGTGTTAGGCTTTTTTTTCATATGGTGAGTGAACCTATTTTTTTTACAGGTAAGGGGGATGGCCTTGAGCGAACCACAAAAAAAGTTTGAAATGGTGTAAAAGGTCATCTTACATTGTGGAGTTTGAAGTAGAGTCCACAAGCATTGCACACAGGGTCCCCCTGGTTGTTTCGTCTCCACAGAGTAGTATTAGAAGTCCTGCAGTTGGCACAGATGACACCCAGCCTTCTGTTGCCGGTACTCTGGAAACGATATCACGATCTTTACAATAATTGATAAAGACATCATTTTGAAGTCTTCTTAATATTTGAAAAATGTTCCAAATTAGTTTTTTTCTCGGCAGGCGAATGTCCACAACAAAATTTTACATACAGCAGGGATATTTGACAAACGAGAAAAATTCGGATTTGGAAAATCATTAATAGGCGAAGAGAACCGAACTCTTAATGTTCATCGAAAGGCAAAATATAATTATTGGCTCCTGCATCTCATCAAACAGGGAAAAATAGAATTCTAGATCATAGGATAGCATCCCGGTTGATAAACTTTATACCTACATATACAGCGGTTTGGCATATGCACAATATCCGTTTTTTTTACGAAAAACGGTTCCATACATTGTTCCTTGGCTTATAGGTTGATATGCGGCTGACCACCCATGCTGTACAAATGGTTCACTTTGCCTTTGAACAATGGTTCATGTCACCCCTGTTACAGGGAAAGACGGCAAGAGTTGCAGGGCTTATGTTCATTTGAGATTGGGTTTTTATATTGTAGATTTGTAGGTCCACATGCGGCATGCGTTAGCGCGAAATTATACATGTCTGCTTGTGGGAATGCATTTAATATAAATCTGAAATGATATAGTATATCTGTGTAGCTTAGATTAGATTCGATTAGATTAGATACATTCAGGCAGAATCGTAAGTACGAATTGCCGCGATGATTGCTATCTTCACTGAAGAGGCACAAGAAGAGGGAAGGAGTAATTTAGGAAATGCTTACAGATTGCGGCTTGGTTTTGTTCCCCTTGACTGGCGGAGGGCGGTTCATGCCGTTGGTTCTGGTGTACAGCCCACAGGCGTTGCACAAGTAGTGCCCTGTGCCGTCTCTCCTCCATAGAGGAGTGTAGGCCGCCGCGCAGTTCACGCATTCCTTCATGGTGCCAGAGTCCATGGCGGAGAGACTTGCTGGAACATCAGAAGCAAGGTCTAAAAAAGGTATTGATAAATATGAGGTTCCATTATAATACCTATTTCATTGTTGTAGGTTTCAAATAAATATGGACCTACTAGTTGGCTTCAAAATTTTTCATATTTACATCAAAAATTATCAACTCTTCACATAGATTTTAAAATGATAAATGTTTTTTTCAATTGACGAAAAAGGGTTTGAACATTTATGTTTCATAAAAAACTACGATAATTTCCAATGAATAGAAACGGGCCTATGGCCACAACATCATGATCTATTTACCTACACCCTACATAATTCTAGTACATTTGGAGTGATATTATTTTCTTTTTTTAGATTGGACAGCTTGTAACGCAACAAAAGAAGAGGAGAACAAAAACTCCTTGAAAATTAGACATGACGGAAATTTCAGACTTCCATTGGTGATAATGAATGAGCTCATCAAGCCGAAATGGCATATCATCAATAAAGGTAATTCTTCTGAATCTTTAACTTCCCAAAAAATAATCGGTTTCACCCACTGTCTTAGTCAGAATAGCGTTTCTGAAGTATTATTCGTGCAGAAGAATATCATGCTGCTCCATTTTAGTCCATTGTTGAGAAGCACAATACTTTTGTTCAGAACCACAGCCAACAAGGTGAAAATAGTCTTGATGATGGCCAACCTTCGCATGAGAAACGCCACTCAGAGAAGGAGAGATTCTGGATGGCAACACTATTTTAATAAAGTTTGTGCACAACAGGTACCCTTGTTACAGTGCGACTTCGCACAATCACTAACATGCCGTGATTTTTGGTCAATAAAGTGAGGGGACTTACCATCGAACCCTTCTTCGATGGTGATGAGGTTTCCATGATTCATGCTGACCCATTGTCCAGCTGGTGCATATCCCTCCACTCCTGACACTCCTCCATATTCTGAACCTGACCCTGCAGCTACGCGACCCTGGTACCGAAGATCAGCTTGATCCACGACCTCTACCAAAGCCCGACCTCCCATGTACTGGAACGCGTCCTCGTAGATCTTTCTACCCTGGAATAATGAAAATGTTTAACTGTTAACCATACACATCGAATATGGCTGCAATGCTGTGAATCTTTCAGGCTCTGCGACGTATGGATCTGTAGGCCCGTTAGAGTCAATAATTGGTGGCGCATCTGAGGATCTCTAAATTACGTAAAAAGACACATAAAATAGCGAAGATTGACATGGGTCGGGCATGTGCAGGATGTCAGATTGTCGTGTCCTAAAAAACTTCAATATAGATGCCTTGGTGGAAGAAGACTGTGTGGGAAGATCCAGCCTGCGGTGGAATGACAGGGTGGGGAGAGACATACAACTCTTCCAGGTGTCAAATTTGAAGATGGTTGCGGGAGTTCAAGGCACGATTTGGGCTCCAAATGTATAGCGTTCATCTGCCTCAGTTTTATACTACGCGTCCTAGCCTTTTTAGAAGTCACTTTGTTATTCATATAAATGTGTATCTTTTCATTGCACTGATTAAAAAAAAGACGTGATTAGCTTACTTGTTGTGGGTTTTGGGAAGCTTGTGCATCAGCCATTGTCTGGTAGTGACTTTGGATTCCATGTCCATAAGAAAACTGCTGAGATCCTGGTTTATCGTGCTGCAATATGGACGATGTCAAAGTTGGGTCACTCTTGCTCAAAATGGTCCCCGGTGGACTATCTTCGCCAGGTCTCACAGTGTACAATGTCATCAGCTCCTTCCCACTGGTCATGTAACTTGCATACGGACCAGAGTTTATGTTCTGATACTGAGGACTCTGAGCTGTGACGTACCCGCTTGGATATCCACTCTGATGGCTCAGAGATGACACAGGTTGAAGATTGGTGTAGGTTGTAGGTTTTTGTTCAGATAGTGATAAGTTGTTTGGATCTTGATCATACTTTGGAGGTCCTTCTCTGCTCATGACGACATCAAAATTTGTCCGGATTGGAATTCTGCCTTGTTGCTGGCTTATTGAAGCCTGTACCAGTTCCATTGTTGTTGGTGATGACATGTTTTCTGCGTGGTAGTTTTGCGGTGAGATTTGGCTGCTGTAATGAACAGCGTGGTGTAAAGGGGAAGTCTCTACTGGCTGATATCTACTGGCTCCAGATGAAATTATCGTTGCCTCTAATCCACGTTGATCATCTTCATAATTTAAAGTTTGTATCGAATCGTTATTGTTATAGATCGAAGAGCCTTCTGGAATATACTGCACATAAATCTTTTCATACTTTGGTAAGAGGTTTCTCTTGTCATAATGATTCAGAGGTCTTTCTTGTACAGATGAGACACTGACATATTGCGTCTGCCCCGCTCCTTTCAATTCAGGTGCAAAGTATCCAGAATGCTCCTGACCAAACTCCCTTATCTTTTCATAATTTGGATCACGAAGGTATTGAACCGTGACTCCATCATTCTCAGTCAGATGAACTGAATTTGGATGGTCCACTTTGTAATGTGAATAGTGAGGCTGCCTCACAAACTTGTGGGCTTCCATCGGAACCGGTAAATTACTTTGTTCAATTGCTTCTTCTTTGGCGTCTTTCATCTCTTCGTTGTCGTCTGGATTTGGTTGTTCTTTGTCTGTGTTTCCATCTTGGTTTTGTCCTTTTTCTGGATTTGATTCTTCTTCTTCCATTACATCTCCTGTTGTGATGTGCCCAGCTGTTGTGATGGTTCTTATTTGTTTCCTTGATGTTATGACACTATGCGCAGTTGATCCATCGCCATCGATTTCTTCTTTTACCGCGTTTTCACCATTGGCATCTTCTTTTCTTTCCTCATTTTCATCAACCACTTTATTGGCATCAATTCTTTGTGAACCATTTTCTTGGTTGCTATTGATGCTGTAATTCTCCGGTTGCTGGGCATCGTTGGCAGCTGCTTTTCTCTCATCTTCATGGGGCGATGACCTTGCAGAAGTGTTTTCTTCGCTGGGAGGACGATCGTTTTGGGTGTCCAACAGGCGAGAGTCCCTCATGGCTCCCATTTTGACTTTCATCATGAATCCTGGTAAAGAAATTAAAAATGTCTGTTACTTTATCTTCATCATCATATCTTGCCGAGAATTGCGTGATTGTTTCCTTGTTTCCTTGATCAACACTGCAAACGCTAGCGATTCGTTATAACAAATAAAATAAAACGCAAAGGCATAATTATATATGAATGTAACTATATATGAATATCCTAATTATGAATGGCATTTTACAATTATGCAACGAAAAAAAATATATCTAGAAAAAATACAAAAAAAATATTTTGGTATGAGGCTGACCCCCCATACTGTAAAAAATGGTTCACATTGCAAAAGTTCCAGGGTTTATGTTCATTTGACGTTTGGATTTTAACTTGTAAGCTTAGGTACATGCAGCATTTGAATGTGTTTGTTTGTGTCTAAAATTAATCTCAATAAAAATATTTTATTTATTTTGTCGACGCTCTGGTCAACTGGATGGATTTTGAAACTAACGTATGTCCAAGTCCCGTCGCGTCCTATCAACGATTACTTTGACACTGGTTTAAAAGATGTCTATAACCTAAGTTGCAAAGATATATTGGCATTTAAGGCTTATATTTAATGTACGCCTACAGATAGACACATGTAAGTTCGCGTTTACACATGCTGCAGGTACGCTTAAAAAAATCTTAAAGCGCCTGCCTCTCCTTTTTCTTTGAATTCTGGGTTGCATTGGCAAAAGTGAACCAAGTTTGTACAGCATGGGGGTCAGCCTCATTCTCATACTAACCTATTAGTCAAGGATGTCATTAGGTAATCAACAATTAATTAATAATAAGAACTGAGGAATTATATATGACAGTTAAAAGGAAGTAGGGCTACGGAATAAGCGACGTTTTGGTCAAAAATGAGTGATGAATGCTATCTTACTTGTTGTCTGCTCTTTTAATGCGCTAACTCCTATAGCTCTACGATAATTTTTTTTGTTGTTTATACCCAAGCAAGCAACTGCGTTTACGAACTATGGTTTTGGTGTAACTTTGGTGTTAATCAAGATTTTGGCCTTTTTTGTCCTAAAGGCGCTTGTGACATAAAAAACGTAAAACCACATTAATAGGAATGCCAATAAATACCTTTATTAAATTAATTTTAAAGCTGTTTTGATTTCAACGATATGAGAAAAAAAAAAAAAAGTTCTGTCATTTTTCTGCAATCTCAAACTTTAAACTGTTCTCTTGAACAATTAAGTTTTTTTCGCTTATGCCCTATTACTTTTTAACCGTCGATATGGATTATGTTAATACCCGTTTCTTGCCAGGAAAAAATCGGCTGTTGAATTGCATTCCTCTTCACAAATTCAGTTAAAAAAAACAAGAAGAAGTTTCTAGATATTTTGGGTTGAGAATACACTATTTGTTGACCGTCTGGCTCGCGTTCCCGGGTATTTGGAAAAATCGTCACCGGCCCGGTTTATTTGTACCAAGAACGGAAGAGGAAGTGAGGTCTGACATCCTTATATGTAAAAGCAAATAGGTTAAACCGGTATTAAAGAGCGCGTGCGTCAAAAAGGTGTGTAACATCGTTAATACTAAAGCAAATAATAAATAAAAACCGCACGAACCAAAGGTGACTGGGAAACGTTATGTGTTTTTATCGTCTCATTTTTTAAAACTTATAAGCTGGTATGAGGCTTCACATTTGGCAATGTCACCTCAGCAGTTTTTAAAATAAATTCGCGAAGAAGAATGCAATCCACTAACCTATTTTGCTGAGGCAGAACTAGGTGTTACTATGAATAATTATTTATTTATTTTATTTATTTATTCTTATTATGTATCATTTATTTTATTTTATCTATAATCTAAGTTGCAAGGATATATTAAATTTAAGGTTCAAATAACATGAATTCCCACAAGCAGACACGTATAAGTTCACGCTTGCACATGACGCATATGAACTTACAACATAAAAAAAAACTCAGCATAAGCACTTCAACTCTTGCCGACTTTCCTTGAAACATATGTGAACCATTTATTGAATTTGACTGATACGTTGGTATGAGACTGACCCATTTGCTGTAAAAATTGGTTCACTTTTGCCAATGCCGCCTCGGTTTAAATGAAATACGGCAGGAGTTGCAAGGTTTATGTACATGTGAGTTTAAAGAATGAACTGACCGTGCAAAAGAGAAGAACGATTTTCTCTACGTTTCGTCGGAGTCATATCCGACGTCCTCAAGAGACGTGTGTCCTCTACAAAGAGGAACCACGAACTTGTTTAATTATTGTTGTTTGATCGAGGCCAAAGGTTGTAGGAACTTTTATTAACCTTCGGTGATACATGTGAGTTTATTTATTTATTTGTATTTACACATACAGAATGTGTAGGCGCGAACCTACATGTGCCTGTCTGTGGGTATGCATTTAATATAAGCCTTAAATGTTTACATATCTTTGCAGCTTAGATTATAGATTAATCAATAATTAGCTAATTAAATCTATTGAACTAGGGTCTAAGTAATGATCAAAGGACGGAAATCGAACCAGCGATATTTTATTTCAAATACGCTAGTCGAGATTAGCGTTTTAACCTCTTGACCATAAGGTGGAGAAAAATTTGCACAAAACTTAATTTTTGATACATCACAATGTTCCTGGACTTATAGGTTGGTATGCGACTGTAAATGTACCCATGCTGTAAAAATGGTTCACTTTGCCAATGTCACCCCTGTTACAGGGAAGGACGGCAAGAGTTGCAGGGTGTATGTCCATTTGAGATTTGTTTTTTATGTTGTAGGCTCACATGAGGCATGTGCAAGCGCAAATTTGTACATGTCTGGTGTGAGAATGCATGTTATGTGAATCTCCAATGTAACATATCTTTGCAACTTAGATTAGATTAGATTAGATTAGATCATCATATTTTTATTGATTCATGAGTTGGTATGACGCTGCACTGTAGTGTAAAAAATGTTTCTCTTTTACCAACGTCACCCCTGTTTCAGGGAAGTTGCAGGACTTATGGTTCCTTAGTTCGAAGAAATATATTTTCAATTTTCGGTTTCGGAATCTGTTGGCATTTTTAAGAAGGCACTCAAACAGCACCTTTTTAAAATATCTCATTCATGATTAGGAGGGCCCTTGAGGTGTGACATACACAAAAACGGCGCTCTTTTGTCATGTATTAATTTTTAATTAAATAAATTATCCTCATATATATATATATATATATATATATATATATATATATATATATATATATATATATATAATTGTTTAAAAGTAGTTTAAGCATTGTGAACTGTATTTTGGAATCTTAAAAACCGCACCAACACACGGTTCCTTGACTTTTAGATTGGTATTAGGCTGACCACCAATGCTGAGAAATTGGTTCATTATGCCAATGTCAACCCGGTTTCGGGGTAAAGTGGCAGGAGTTGTAGGGTTTATTTTTATGTGAGTTTTTTTTGCAATGTAATACACATTTACACAAATTTACATGCAATGTAATACGCGCGTCTGCCTGTGGGCGTGGATTAAATATAAACCTCAAACGTCTTTGCAACTTAACATAAAAGGTGAATTATTGTGCCTTCAAAAATTATTGAATAAAAAAAACGGAATTAAGCTACACACATAGTGTAACTTCTTGCCGCGTTATCCCCGAAGGAGTTGCATATGGCGAGTTGAACCTATTTATTTTTACAGGTAAGGGGGCTGCCTTACACCTACCACTTCAGTTGAAGTGGGGGTTTCCCAGCTCCCGAGAGGGCTGGTACTTATTTATTGTGAAGGCTGAGTAAACCTTGCCGGTATTTTATTTTATGGTTTGAAATAAACACCGAAACGGGAAATCACCTCTGACACCCTCGGTGGGATTCGAACCCGAGCTCACGGCAATTGAATAATTTTCTGTATATTTGAACTATATCTGCTAAGTTAACCACTGGACTAAAAAACAAATAAAAAATAATGAAAATAAAAACTATTAAAATAACCTTACCTTATTATTTGCTCTTTTTTGTTCACTAAAATTCACATTAAATAAATCACACAAAAAAAAGAGATTTAAAAATAAGAGCTTAATTAATTTTTTCACGTAGGTAACATTTGTTTTTAAATCTGCTGTTTTTTTTTTCAATTTATAATTTCGTTTATAAAATAATCATTTTCTCTTAATTACTAGGAAATACGGTATTTAATGTGTAGATGAATGCGACTATCTTACGTCTCACTTGATTTTGTACTGTTGCCGAGATAATGTTAGAGACAGTGCAACACGGCTTTTCCCTATTTTCACAAAATAAATGAACCCGTTATAATATTGTTACGAATACGCAGGATATTGGTAGTTGTGTTTGAGTTATCTGTGTTAGTTTGAAAGTAGGTCTATGAAGGCTCTAAAAGTGAGTAGAACCTAATGCCTAATGAAACCTAAACACCTCTGCGGCACTACAACAAGTGTCATAGACCCCTAGAGTCTCTAGAATCTAGGGAGTCTCCCGCGCAGGATTTCTTAAAAAAAAAAAAATGAAGATGGTAGAGATACTGAAAACGTTCATGAAATAAATTAACTTAAAAGGTAAACAATAAAGTTGTAATTTTCATTTTTTTTTAATTTTTATTATTATTTTAAAATCAACCTTTATAATTGCTTACCACAGTGTTTCGCTTGATCAATTTGAAATCTTAATAATTTGTACCTGTCCGAGATTAATCGAGTGTTGAATCGAATATTCTGGTGAAATCTAGCAGCGTGTGATGTAACGATTCTCCATGTTTCGAGAATGTTAGGGCCAGAATCGCGTGGAGAGGAAGATATCAATCAACCGTCGTACTTTACTGTGCAAAAGACTCTGAAGGAACTGAATGTAAATAAAGAAATGGTGTACAAATAAATAAACCGGAGTTTTTTTTATTATATCCAACCAGCGTAAAAAAAAAGATTTAAAAAAGGACCCAATTACCTTCCTACCATAGTGGTGAAACCGAGAAAAACAAGAGAGCTAGAAATATTTATCATACTATAAGTGTTTTTGGGCTTTCATGGCCGGCTTCAGATGATGATGATAAGGATGCAGCATTGTAAAAAATTTACATCTTTGCCATATAATCATAATCTAAGTTACAAATAAATGGATATCGATACCTTAAGGCTTGAAGGCAAAACTGAATAAGTGACATATTAAGCTAACATGAGTTTCTCAGATACATGCACCTTTTTTGCAAATTTCTACGAGAGAAAACATTAAAGCATTGCACAAATCCTGTAGTTTTGAAGTTTTTCATTAGGATTTTCTTATGTTTAGTTCACTTACTATGAGAAGTTACTTCCAATAAAATGTTTTATTTACGATTTTTCTTTTGCTGCCTCCTTTCCCATAAATCGGGGTGGCATTGGAAAAAGTGAACCAAGTTTTATATAGCACGGAGATCAGCGTCATAACCACATATTAGTCTAGGAATAAAAAAAATGGAATGTGGCGTTAGCTTACGCCAAATAATTAAAATAAAATGCCCCAATCGCTAACATTGCAAATCTACCGCCATTTATTTCGGTCCTTCAGCACAAATGTTAATCTTTGCAACTTAGGTTATTTCAAATACCTCTTTTAGACGAAGTCTAAGGTGTCAGTGGGCCATGGACTGTGGCTGCACAAGACAGAGAGTCCTGGAGGATGGTGGTGAGACTACAAGGTGATAGTGACACCAAGAAAGTAAATAAGTGACAACATTACACGTGACGCTGAAGTCCTAGGTGTCAGTGGACCATGGACTGATGACTGCATGGACCATGGACTGCAAAAACACCATCCTAGTATTATTTTTATCTAGGGTATAAAAAAATACAATTTTTCGTTTTTATTTCTATGATAGTCCCCATTAAAATCCCCAAAAGTAGGGAAAACACACTAAAATATCCTCAGCACTGGCTCTATTTACCAAAAATGATAAGAAACGTAACATTTTTTACAGCATTCGTTATTTTTATGTCAACCAAGATTAAGTGCTATATACACAAAAGCGTGTTGGGATACAGCAAACACAAAATTTACCAAGTATTTTATTTGAAAACAATAGCATGTGTTCAGTTCTTTAAATTTAGTTTCAAGTATTTTTTAAACATATAGAAAAAGGCTTAGGCTCAGTATTTTCAACGTTAGCTTACGTGACTTTAAACTGATAAAAAAAAGCTACCCACACGTTTGACATAAGTGCGTCCTTTTTCATTCAGTATAAAGTCGCTATGCTAACGTTGAAAATACTGGGCCTTAGTAGGTATATATGAACTATTTAAATTTAGAAAAATAAACTGAGCATAGAGAAAAATCCCACGGACACTCGAGAAAATAAATTTCAACTTTTTGGTTCTCATATCATCTTCTAAAGGCAGTACCTTGTGTCCTAGTCATTTGTCTCTATTGGTTGCCATCCTATGGTAAAGGCAGTGCCTTGTGTGCTAGCCATTTGTCTATGTTTGTTACCATTCTATTGTTAAGGCAGTGCCTTGTTATGCCAACCATCTATCTTTGTTGATCGCCATCCTCTTGTTAAGGCAGTGCCTTGAATGCTAGTCATTTGTCTCTGTTGGTTGCCATCCCTTTGAGCTGCAAGCCTGCAAATAGCCGCTTCAAATTCTGGAAGAATGAAGTTTTGGGTGACCTCTTGTTCGCCTTTTCAAGATTTTCCTTCAGCGATGTTGCATAGAAATGTGCTACGTCTAATTGAGTTTCCTTTTAGTTTGGTTTTCCCCTTCAAAATGTGACTTATTAGCTCTGTTCTGTATTCTACTTCCTGCAACACCTTTTTGTTGGACTTCGTTTCACCACATGATGTATTGTTCATCTTCCTGCAAGTCCACATCTCAAAATCTTCTAGGAGGTCTCTTTCGTATTTCAAAATGGTCCAGGTTTCGCAGCCGTACAAAAAAATGCCATTACAAAAGCTTTCATGACTCCGTTTCTTGTTTCCACTTTTGTGGAACCTACTTAAATGTGTTTTAGTTTGTTCCACAACGAATAGGTCACATCGGGCACGGAAAATTCGGTCACACAGCATTTCGTCCACACAACTTTTTGATTAAGATATTTCGGTCACATATTCTGGCCCTCAGACAGTTCCATCACGACTAACTACAATTAATTAAAACTACAGTAATTACAAAGGTTTTGTGAAGAGCAAGTTTCCTGCGATGGAGCTAAATTGTATGGAACCGAAATGTTGTTAGCGGAAAAGTCGTGTGGACGAACTGTCGTGACCGATGTGTCTGTGGATGAGTTTTCTGTGGCCGAGTTGCATGTGACCGAAATGTCGTTGACCGAAAAAACCTGTGGATGAACAGACGTGTGACCGATTTGTCAATAAACGGGCTGTCTGAGGACGAGTTATCTTTGACCGATTTGCCATGACACCATTTTAGTTAGAAGGTTGTTTGTTGTTGACTCTGGAGGAAATGAAAGAAGTATGTAAGGATAGAATGAAATGACGGTTGATCTGTAATGTTGGCGGCTAGGGTTTATTAAAGTGAAATTGGTTTTTTGTTTTACTTTTTTTTATGTCCATGTATATATGTACATATTATTATTTATTGACTTACAAAATGTAATTTGTCATGTATGTTCCTTGACTGGTTGGGTTGAAAGGTTGGTATGCGGCTGACCACCCATACTGTACAAAATGGTTCACTTTGCCAATGTCACCCCTGTTTCAGGGAAGGACGGCAAGAGTTGCAGGGCTTATGTTCATTTTAGATTGGGTTTTTATAATGTAGGTCCACATGCGGCATGTGTTAGCGCGGAATTATACATGTCTGCTTGTGGGAATGCATTTAATATAAATCTTAAATGATATATATCTTTGCAGCTTAGATTAGATTAGATTAGATTAGATTGTTTTAACATTGGCGTAGTGTTGACGTATTGGCATCTCATTAGCTACGAGTGTGCGAGTCTTTCATGACTCATTCAGGAGACACGATCTCTGCAAAATCCCCTTCTAGATCTGCTCCATCTCACTATGCACTTTCACATCACAGGCTTTTCGTAAGTGGTAATTGTGGATGCATTCTCGTAATGTTCTGCCTGTGATCATTGTAATACCCCGTTTACATTCAGCTCCTAGCGCGAGGCGAGTGAGAAGGGAAGTGAGCAGGGCATGTGTGTAAACAGGCATATTTCTTACGAGAGCAGTGACTCCCGATAGCGGCATTAAACTTCCACTTGTAATGTGAAGGAATCGCACCATTTACAGCTTTGTAGACCATCAGACAAACACGGTAGACCACGACCTCCGGAAAACGAAGCCAACGTAGTTTTCTTAACAATGAAGTAATTCGAGTAAATTTGGATATCCCGAGTATGACCCTTTCTCTCCAGTCTCCAGTAAACCGTAGGTCTTACACAAGTTTTATATAAATATGTTATATACCTACCGCTAAAAAGACACTTGTCTGCGTTTACCTAATCTTCAAAATTTCTGGAAATATTTTTATTGATTATCTCTCAGGTAGTTACGTGTTCATTTTTATTATTAATTTCACAGATTAAGCCAGTGTGTGTGTGTGTGTGTGTGTGTGTGTGTGTGTGTGTGTGTGTGTGTGTGTGTGTGTGTGTGTGTGTGTGTGTGTGTGTGTGTGTGTGTGTGTGTGTGTGTGTGTGTGTGTGTGTGTGTGTGTGTGTGTGTGTGTGTGTGTGTGTGTGTGTGTGGTTTTTTTTCAGCCATATCGTAATTAATCATTCGTTATCAGTGTACTTTATCGACGAAGGATATTATAGATTTGGTGATAGCCTGTAAAAGTAAATAGGTGCCTACTTATATAATATACCTATGGTTTAAATATATTCCTATTCTTCGTGTGCCTCTTAATCAACATAGCAATTGAAACCTTCGATACTGCGGCACGAAAGAGGGATGTTGTGCTTGTGCCAAACCGCTGTCTCAGGTTCTTCAGCCAAGATATTCTCCTTCGAACTGGAGCTTGTCTTCCCTCACTCCTTCTCTGTATGATGAGATGTAAGAGTAAATATTTTTTTACTTATTATTATTAATTAATTTTTTATCCATTTTTTGTATGTAGTCGTGAAACAATTTTATTTTGCAACTTAGATAACAAAACTTTACGAGATCATTATCATCATGAGCCCTGGGTGAACCCTGGCTGAATCCAGGATACTCCTTCACTCTCGCCTGTCCATCGCCAATGCTTGCTTGACATTGGCAAAGTGAACCATTTTGTACATTATAGTTCCTTGACTATAAGAGCCCGTTCCCACTTGTCGGGTGTCGGACCGTATATTAATCGGAGGTTCCTGTGGTAGAACATTTTTGGACAAAATCGGTTTCTGACAAGTGTTAATAGCTCCATACATAATATTCTGCCACTGGAACCTCCGATTAACATACGGATCCGACACCCGACAAGTGGGAACGGCCTGTAAGTTGTTATGCGGCTGACCGACCATGCTGTAAAAAATGGCTTACTTTGCCAATTTCCCCCCTGTTTCAGGGAAGGACGGCAAGAGTTGCCGGGTGTACGTCCATTTGAGATTTGGGTTTTTATGTTGTAGGTTCACATGCGACATATGCAAGCGCGAACTTTTGCCTACGTATCTGCATGTGAGAATGCATATAATGTGAATCCCAAGGTTACATATCTTTGCAACTTAGATTAGATTACATTTGATGAGTGGTCAACCTCATACCAGCCTATATGTCCAGAAGCTGCGGTTATATCTGGTTTTGTTTTTCTGTTATGTAGCTGTCTGTGGGCCTATATTGTACGTGGCTGAAATGACGTAGATCGAAAATTCGTGTGGACGAACTGACTGATTTTTCCATGGACGAGCTGTCTGTGGACGTACCATCTTTGACCGATTTGTTGTGATGTATAACATGACAGATGTGAAACAAAAATGTTTTCCCTTTTTCATAGGGTTGAAGACAGCTGCTACAAAATATAACACCCTTTCATCGGTTCGTGAATGGGTTAGAAAAACATCAAAATTACATCAGAAGAGGAAAAGGACATCGCAAAAACGCAAAAAACGCAACTAAGCTACACATATAGTTTAACTTCTTGCCGCGTTATCCCCGAAGGGGTCGCATGTGGCGAGTTGAACCTATTTATTTTTACAGGTAAGGGGGCCGGCCTTACGCCAACCACAGTTGAAGTGGGGGTTTCCCAGCTCCCGAGGGGCCTGGTACTCATTTCTTGTGAAGGCTGAGTAAACCTAGCCGGTATTTTTATTATGGGGTTTGAAATAAACACCGAAAAAGGAAATCATTTCTGACACCCTCCTCGGTGGGATTCGAACCCGAGCTCACGGGGTAGAATGCAAGCACTCTACCAACTGAGCTATCGACCGGGCATGTTGGCTGAAAATCCTACGATAACATATATAGTATAATAAAAGCACGAAATCCTTCTTTAGAGCTACAGAATCTAAAATATTGCCACGATTTTTGATGATATTTATTAGGAGTGGCTTTTAAATAAGCACTTTACATATAAAGTTAAAACCGATAAAAAAAATAGATTTGATGAAAAGGAATGCAATTCACTACCTATTTTGCCTGGCCAGAAACAGGTATTAACAGTGTTAGGTTTAGGTTGGAATTACGGTCGTTTGACATATTCACAATAATAATAACTACACAGTTAAAATTTATTAATCGGATATTAGACGAACCGTTATAAGATAGCTTACATTATTCTTGACGTTTCGTTAGCGACGTAGCTTACGTCTTCAGGAGACACACTCTTTGCACGACGACAGTTCATCCTCAGTCGTCGTGCAGAGAGGGTGTCTAAATGGGGGAGGGAGGATGTTTTTTTACTGTGTAGTTATTATTATTGTAAATATGTATTATATTAACATTATAAATTCATAATTAATTAATAATTACCCAATGGCATCTATTGAACCAGGGTCAAAGCTATTGTCGATTGGACACGGTGCAGGTTGTTTGTTCGAACTTGCGATTGTTTCAATAACGCAAATTCGGGTCCCGACGCCAAATCTGCTCGACCAAACCAGCGACTTTTTTGTCATATACACACGAATTATCCCATCTATCTATGTATAATCTATGATCTAAGTTGCAAAGGTATATTGACATTAGCTGAGACACGTAAGTTCGCGCTTGCACATGCTGCATGTGTACCTACATGCAAAATAAACCAAACCTCACATGAAAATAAGCTTTGAACCTGCCGCCTTTCCCTGAAACCGGGGTGACATTAGCAAAAGTAAATCAAGTGTTTACAGCATAGGCGGTCAGCCTCATACCAACCTATTAGTCAAGGAACTTGTTCATTATATTCAATCTTTATTGGTACGATGAATTTGAATATAATGATTTATTTGGGGAGCACCGTTTTTGTGTGAATCACACCTTGGCATGTTTGGTCGTCGCCATACAAAGAGCCAATTTTCAATCAAGACCCGTTTGCAGTAAGACTGGATGAATTGGTAAAGGCCGATGAGATGCACTGTATATATAGCTTAGTTGCTACTGTATATCAAAAATATGAGTGATGGATGCACATCCAGTACGGAAAAGCGAAGGACTCAGAGATCTTCAAGCAGAGCTTATGTAGATCGGTTCGGTTGGGGAGAAGACCCCAACTGAGGTGGCTGGACGACATCAAGGGAACTGCAGACAGAGGATGGCTGAACGCAGCAGCCGATAGACAAACATGGAGAAGATTGGAGGAGGCCTAAGTACAGGAGTGGACTGAGAAAGGTTGAAGAAGAAGGAAGATGATATTTTTTAGGGATCCCTAGGTTTCCGAGACTGTAGGGGTCTTGGACACTTGTAGTAGTGCCGCAGAGGTGTTGGTGATGTGGCTGATCATTTGTTGCCTGTTAGCTGCGTAAAAAAAATATTCTAATTTATTTGGTGAGCGCTGTTTTTGTGTGTATTACACCTCAAGAGCCCTCTGCGTGCTTGGTCGTCGCTGTAAAAAGCGCCAATTTGCAAGCAAGACCCAGTTGCTGTAAGGCTGGATGGACCTTTTGATGACCGGTCTTTGGTAAAGGTTTTTTTAATTTTTCAACCCAGCGAAGAGCAAATTTGAAAATATAGGTAAATAGTATTTTTTTGTGCTCCGCCGGAATTCGAACCCACAACCTTCCATTTACGAATCCGCAGTGTTACCACTGGACTACGGACCGGTCAACCGAACGGCACGGTGCGTAGTGTTGTGGTGTGTGTTGCATTGCGTTGTCTTTGTTTTGAGACACTGAAAGGAAATGGCGATTGATACTGGTTTGAAATAGGACAAGGTTAAATTGGGGTTGGAACACACAGATACTGGTAATTGTTCCATAAGTGGGCAGTTTGGCAAAAAAATTAATCGTGAAAACACCAAGTTCTCATAGTTTTGATATCGACTGCAAATGGTTGGATGTGAGCCGTTCTACGAGTTGCCTTTGTTGTGACGAGAGGAGGAGGTAAAACTAAGTATATTTCTTCAGAACAGATACCATTACAGTAGGTACCTACACAAGACCTTTCCAACTTTCCTTCTGTGCTCGAGGGAATGTAGTATTATCAATCAGCTTCACCGCTCTTCTTTGCACTGTTGGCGGTATGTGTGACATGCGTGAATGCATTCCGTACCGGTCGATCGGAAGTGCGTAGAGTTGTGCCGTATTTGTTTACATTTAGATTAGAGTAGAGGAGGAAGAGGATCTCTCAGATAGTAGTTAAGATAACTTATCTAGCGCGGCTGCACATCCCCCGATAACTCCTATCTTAGATATACAACAAAATACATAAAAAAATAATCCACGATTCAGATAAAGTGATGCAATTTCTCTAACAATAAGCGTGCCCACGTATCTAAGTCTGAAGATACAGTATCGCCGTACAAATAACGTTAACTGTTAAGATAAATGATAATTCTGTTCTCTCTCTGATATGGGAGCACTCGATCGGTGTGGTTTAGTGGGCACAGTGGTGCCGATAGTGATCTGGGGTTCACATCCCCGCGCAGACTGGCGGGGTTTGCGCGAAAACTGCATCCGAATCCGCCCAGGCTGGCGCAGTGACATGTGACGCGAGAAAAACCACCACTGACGCCTAACTGTGACGCCTCGGTAAGTATGTATGTTCCTTAAAGGGGAAACTGAAACAGTGACATATGAAGCTAACATGGTTTATCAGATAAATGCACCTGTTTTCCTAGTTTCTACGATAGGATACACTAAAAGGTATGAAAATCCTGTAGTTAAGAGTAATCCTGTAGTTTGTCATGAGTATTTTCGTATAATTTGCTCACATACTATAAGAAGTTACACATAATAAAGTGATTTCTCAAATCAGTGAATCAGCACTTATTCAGTTTTACCTTTAAGGTGGCGATATAGGTACACATTATTATAGAGCACTGTTTCTGTGAATTTGTCCCACCTCAAGGGCCCTCTCAAATCAAGGATAAGTTTTTTTGTTTATAATCTGTAGTCTGAGTTAAAAAGGTATAAATGACATTGAAGGCTCGCATTTAATACATGCCACAAGCAAGTTTGTGCTTATACGTGCTGCTTGTACCTACTCCTGCAGCTCCTGCCACCTTTCGCTGAAAGTGGGGTGGCATTGGCAAAAGTGAACCAAGTTTTGTACAGAATGGGGGTCAGTCTCATATTAAACGATAGTAAGTAATAATAATAATAATAAAATAGGATTATTTATTTGGTGAGCGCTGTTTTGGTGTGAGTCACAACTCAAGATTCCTCTACGACTTTGGAGGTCACCATAATTCTCAAGCAAGACCCACTTGCTGGAAGACGGGATGGATCTTTTGTGATCGGAATTTGGTAAAGTCGATGAATTTTTCAACCCAATGAAGAGCAGATTTGAAAAATTAAATACATTTTGGATAGAGATGTTAAGAGTTGGTTAGAGAGATGTCTGGTTGATGAATGAAGCGTCTTTGGTGCTCCTTTAAAGACACCAACAGTTTCTGTCTTCCTCACATTAGGTGGTAGTCTGTTACACTTCTTTGAGCCCGCAAACCTGAAAGTACGGTACCCAAAATTAGTGTGTGCCTGACGGTGCAGCTGGACCAAGTCAACCACCCCACCCCGCGCATATCTGAGTGCATGTAAGACTGTGGTAGCTGATGGTGAGTTATCAGGTATGCCTCTGGACTGTGGTCTGCCGCAAGGATCTGTGCTCGGGCAGTTACTTTTTACCCTGTACACAAACGATCTCGAGAACTGATGAGCTGATAAATGGCAATAACTAAATTATTAATATGCTGATGACATTTTACTTTGTCGATTCTGTCAACCTTGTATGACGGATGCCTGTAGCCTTGAAATGGTTCAATTCATTAAAGTTGTGGCTGAGTGGATGACAAAGAGTCGCCTAAAAATGAATCCAGACATGACAGAATTCATTTGGATGCCCTCTCTTGGGATGAAGTACTTGCTTGGTACTTCACCAATCAAAATAATAACTCTGGACGTATCCATATAGTTCAATGAAGTTTCTCGCCAACACTCTCTCCATGAGTGCTCAAATGAGCTCCTGTTTCTTTCACATGAGGCAGTTGAGAGGCGTTCTCCCCGAATGCGTCGCATATAACGCTCACGCTACTCGTACTACATAAGATACACATATAGTGTAATTTTACTCGAAAAATTCTTTCCGTAAATTTCCCCGAAGGACGATGTGACGAGTGGAACCTATTTATTTTTGCAGGTAACAGGGCCGGCCTTACGCCATCCCTTCTCTTGTGGAAGCTCCTTCGCTCCCAGAAAGCTGGTTCTCATTTCTTATCAAAGCTGAGAAAACTTTGCCGTTATTTTGATTTTGGGTTTGTAATAAAAACCAAAAGTTTAGTCTGGAGATAATAAACAAGTTTCACTTCCCTGGATCTCAAATGTAAACAAGCCACACTTTTCTCTGTCAGCCCTTTCCTCTTTTTCTTTTCACATTGCCTTACTTAGTAAGTCTTTCATCATCCATCCTTTCTACACGTCCAAACCATCTCATCATTTTCTTTTACACCTTCACTTACACATCCTCTTTCAGCTTGCATTCGATCTTTGCTTAGACTTTTACCCATTCATTCTCCACTCTATCTTTAACAGTTTTTCCTGTCATTTTCTTAAGAACTGTCTAGTTAAAAAAAATGAGCCGATTTATTAAAAACAACTTTACGTTTGCTATCTCTTTGCATTTTTTAAAGTCTTAGAGGAAAACTATAAAAATTAGTTAGGTTTTTAATTTACAATACAGTTTTTAAAAATACAGATCTAAAAATATGTAGATGCTATCGGAAAAATTAGTAAATTTTTAGCATTGACAAAAAACATAATTGTCAAGAATTTTTCATTGTAATATTTTTTCAATAGATTTTTATCAATTTCCAATCAATTAAAGTCTTAATTGATAACGCTTGGCTCTTCACTTTTGCTTCAACAATAAAGATAACTGATTCCTTGATCAGTTTTTTTCTTCGATTGATAAAATAATAATAATAACAATTAACTGATAAAAACAATTCCGAGTATTGATGAACTCATTCAAAAATAATACGGCCTGAAAAAACATGCAATAAAAAAACCCAAAATTTATTTTTAGGTCATACTTGTTTCCACTAGGTGTGGCCAAAACCTTTGTAAAGTCTGATCCACTTATTCTTATCGTGACATAATAATATTAGGATGATTTATTTGGTGAGCGCTGTTTTTGTGTGAATCACACCAAGAGCCGTCTGCGAGCTTGGTCGTCGCTATAGAAAGCGACAATTTTCAAACAAATCCCAGTTGTTGTAAGGATGGATGGGCCATTGGTGACCGGTCTTGGGTAAAGGTTTATGAATTTTTCAACCCAGCAAAGAGCATATTAAAAAACATAAATTATATATTTTTTGTTCTCCGGTAGATAGCTCAGTTGGTAGAGTGCTTGCATTCCATGCCGTGAGTCTGGGCTTGAATCCCACCGAGGGTGTCAGAAATGATTTCCCGTTTCGGTGTTTATTTCAAACCCCAAAATAAAATACCGGCAAGGTTTGCTTAGAATTTACAAAAAAATGAGTACCAGCCCCATCGGGAGCTGGGAAACCCTCACTTCAATGGAAGTGGTTGGCGTAAGGCCGGCCCCCTTATCTGTAAAAATAAATAGTTTCCACTCGCCAATGCGAAACCCTTCGGGGATAACGCGGCAAGAAGTTACACTATATGTGTAGCTTAGTTGCGTTGCATTTTTTATGCTCCACCGGTGTCGAACCCACGACCTTCTATTTACGATTCCGAAGCACTAACCACTAGACTACGGACCGATCAAACATACTTGTCTGAGTACATTTATGTACATCAATAATTTCCAATATCGACCCCTCGGCCATAACGCCGACTAGATTATACATTATGGGTACGTCGGAAATTTTCTTAGTCAGTTTACATATATATTCTAAAGTAAATATGTAATTTTCCATTTAAAACACTCCTTTCTCATATGATTCATATTTTTCAAGTGAAGTCTCGTATGAAATGGAAGGCTGAACGGTTGATTAAAATAAGGCACAGTACAAAAAATATTCAATTTAAATAGAAAAATAAAGTTTCCAAAAAAAACTCAACTAAGCGAAACATATATACTGTAACTTCTTGACGCATTATTTCCAAAGGGGTGGCATGTGGCGAGTGTAGCTATTTATTTTTAAAGGTAAAGTGGCCGACCTTTTACGCCGACAACTTCAGTGGAAGTGGGGGTTTCTCCCGAGGGGGCTGGTACTCATTTCTTGTGAAGGCTGAGAAACCTTGCCGTCGGTATTTTATTTTGGGTTTGAAATGAACCACGAAACAGGAAATCATTTCAGACACCCTCGGTGGGATTCGAACTCGAGCTCTCGGCATGGAATGCAAGAACTCTTCCAACTGAGCTATCGACCGGACCGGATGTGTTCTATATTTATCGTTTATAAAATGATCAAATATTTCGAGTTGGAATTTTTCAAGATGGCATTAAATACCACGCACGGTAAACGACAGTTTTCACAAATTGTATGAAGGCGTTGAGGGCGCTGGTGAGCTCCATACAATTGTTACTCTTTTGATTTTTGTACGCAAAATCAGATAAATACATTTAGGTAGTATCTGTAGCCTTGTGGTTAACGCCACGGACTCGCAAACCGAAGGTCGTGAGTTTGATTCCAGCCGGAGAACAAAGAAAATAAATAAAATAGGTTTCAAAATTTGGTCTTCGTTTGGTGGAAAGAATCATTTATTTTCACCAAAGACCGGTCACCATAGGCCCATCCAGCCTTAAAACAACTGGGTCTTGCTTGAGAATTGCCGTTTACTTAATATTGACGTACGTTTTAATCATTTTCTCAGTTGGATCACTATGGTACTTACATAGTGACTTTTTTAAATCGCCCATTCACATATATGTAGATACCTCAAAGGTAGAACTGAATAAATGACATATGCAGCAAGCATGGGTTTCTCAGATAAATGCACATTTTTTCCTATTTTCTACGAGAGAAAACACTACAAAATTTTGAAAATCTTGTAGTTAAGGAGTTTTTCATGTGCACTGCCTTATAATTAGTTCACTTACTATGAGAAGTTTTACCCACGACTTCTCAAATCAGTGAATCAGCTCTGATTCAGTTTTACCTTTAAGGTGGCGACATGTTCCATGGATATTTTTCTACACATTTTTAGTCCGTATGCGCCCTTGTTATACCTTTTACACTATAAATATCATGGCTTACTCAAATAATATAGCAGAGGTGGGGAAGTGAAGGTTTTTGAGCGTAAATTTGCCAAATATAGCAGCAGCCAAAAAAGCATTTGATTTCAAAATACAGTGAAGAAAAGCATCTTTAGCATCATTTGCACAAGCGTCCTTGGAGTGACTGCATCACGAAAAAGGCACTCTGAGACCGGTCCCTAGTCCAGAGGTAACGCTTTGGACTCGTTAATGGAAGGCTGTGGGTTCGAATCCCGGCGGAGCACAAAAAATGCACCATTTATATTTTCAAACTTGCTCTTCGCTGGGTTGAAAAATTCATATGGCTGTACCAAAGACCGATCACCAAAGGTCCATCCAGACTTACAGCAACTGGGTCTTGCTTGAAAATCGGCGCTTTGTAGCGACGACTAAGCTCGTAAAAAGTCCGGTCGATAGCTCCGTTGGTAGAGTGCTTGCATTCTATGCCGATACCAACTGTTCGATCCCTACCGAGGGTGTCCCAAATGATTTCCCATTTCGGTGTTTATATCAAACCCAAAATAATACCGGCAAGGTATATGCAGCCTTCACAAGAAATGAGAACCAGCCCCCTTCGGGAGCTGGGAAACCCCCGCTTCAGCTGAAGTGGTTGGCGTGAGGCCGGCCTCCTTTCCTTTAACATTGAGTAGGTCCAGAATCGCCACATGCGATGCCTTCGGGTATAACGCAGACAAGAAGTTACGCAATATGTGTAGCTTAGTTGAAAAAAAAGTTGGTCTAAAGAAGTCATCATCTTTCGAGCACAGTAGAAAAGTTGCAATGGTCAGCCTCTTCTATAAGTACTTAACGGTGTCTGTTTTGATGAAATATCCTCACTTATACCTCCTACTCTCGCCACAACAAGGGCAACTCGTAGAACGACTCACATTCATCCCTTAACAGACAATATCAAAACTATGAGAACTTGGTGTTTTCGTGACTCATTCCTTTGCCAAACTGTCTGTTTATGGAACGAGTTACCGGTATCTGTGTTCCCACCCCAGTTTATTGAAAACTAATATCAATCGCCACTTCTTTTCAGTGTTTCAAAAATAAAGATCAAAATATCAACAGTCACTAACACCTCTGCTGCACTACAGCAAGTGTCAATAGACCTCTAGATTCTCTGAAATTTCGAGAGTCTATTACGAATGTGATTGAGTGTTTTTACTTGTGTGCCTGTGTCTGTGTTTCTAGATGTAGGTTTGGATGATTGTACTAGTGTTTGCTAGAATATTCCGGTAAAATCTCACATGTGTCAGTTCGCGATGTTTCGAGAACCGTCCTTGTCTTACTACATATAAGGCTAAAGTCATCTGTAGCGCAGACTTGTATTAGAGCCGTTGAGCTGAACAGTTAAAAAGCCTCTCTGCAATCGAACCAAATGTGAACGGAATGTTAAAATAAATTAACCGAACTTCTTATTAAATTTAATCCGTAAATCGTAATAATATTATAAGTCAATGCTCCCAGGGCTGGAAGTTTCATCATCACGGTAATTCTTACTTATCGAATATTGGTAATATTTGTATGAAGGCTAATCAGCTGTTTACTTGCGACCATCTTGAATTGGCAGGTCTTCATACAATACCTGTAATAATCAATAATAATATTAGAATCATATATTTGGTGAGCGCTGTTTTTGTGTGTATCACACCTCAAGAGCCCTCTGCGACCTTGTCGTCGCTGTAGAAAGCGCCAATTCCCAAGCAAGACCCAGTTGTTGTAAGGTTGGATGGACCTTTCAGTGACTGGTCTTTGGTAAAGGTTTATGAATTTTTCAACCCTGCGAAGAGCACATTTGGAAATATAAATGGTGTATTTTTTTGTGCTCAGCCGGGATTCGTATCCACAACCTTCCATTTAGACAACTTTCCACAGACTACGGACCGGTCCAAGAAATGCCAACAACACGAGGTGTATCTGAGCGGTCACCCATCCAGGTAACATCCGCGCCCAATGTTGCCTAACTTCGGTGATCTTATGAGAACCAGTGCTTTCAACATGGTATGGTCGTTGACAATATTACAGATATTCGGTAGGTAAGAATTACCGTGAGGATGAGACTTCCAGCCCAGCTGCCCCTAGTTGTGCGCCCCTCTGCAGAGTTGTGGCTTCAGGGCGCGTGTATTTGCACAGGGGCGTTATCAGAGCTGCGCGTGTTTGCTTTGTGATAAGATAGCAGAGACTCGGCAGAGGTACCAACCTCTCCCCGCCATGTAGAGCAATCAAGCTCATGACAACATCGCGATGATGATGGTGAAGGTTTCGATGCGATGGACGAGCGGACAAGGCGATGACACTCAAAAAAACATTATTAAGGCCCCGTATTTTGAAGTATAGTAAAGTTAACTAAAATGCTATTTTATTTCAATTATTATCATAATATTTCACTCGGCGAATTTCGCCAGTAAATATTTAGTAACTCAAGATAGCGTCGTCTTCACTGACAGCAGCTGTTCTTTTTTAATGTAAGGATACATCAAAATTGTTGCAAATTGTTTCAAATTCCAGCTTAATGAAAGTTAGGCACTTGATTTTTATAAACAGTTGTTTATTTTATAGCTTTTAAATGGCATTGTAATTATATTCAAGATTTAGGGGCGGGGCTTGTCACACCGGTAATTCTCGGTTTTATGTGGTTTTAGTTAACTCGAACTTGAGTAGGTATTTTGAATACTAGTTCAAGTAATAGTTAACTAAAATATTACTAAACTTGAATATACCGGGCCTAAAATAAGAATCCCGCATTCCTCTTATGCTCATTCATTCTTAACTCCATCTTAGGCCCGGTATTTTCAATATTAGCGCATGTTACTTTAAACTAATAAAAGAAAAACTACTGTCACGATTGACATATGTAAGTAAGTGATGATGATGAAGTAGGTACAAAATTTATATAGCGCCTTTTCTGACAGTGTGTCATTGCAAAGGCGCTTGTCCAAATGAATGGACGAAGAGTTGAGTATTTTGAACAGTCTCTCCAAATCCAGTTCCCTCAGTGAGGCGGGAATAGCATTCAAAGTCATTGGAGCGGCCGTCTCCAAAAACAGTGCGGGGCTTTCTTGCAAGGATGTCCAGGCAGCTGGTTCTTGATAATTTTCATTCAGTATAAAGTCACTATACTCACGTTGAAAATACCGGGGTTTTATGCATCTACAAGGGGGGCTCGATAGCTCAGTAAACTGGTAGAAGGCTTGCATCCCATGCCGAGAGCTCGGGTTCGAATCTCACCGAGTGTGTCAGAAATGATTTCTTGTTTCGGTATTTATTTCAAACCCAAAATAAAAATACCAGTGAGGCTTACTCAGCCTTCACAAGAAATGACCACCGATAGGAGCTAGGAAAGCCCCCACTTCCACTGAAGTAGTTGACATAAGGCCGGCCTCCTTACCTGTAAGAATAAATAGGTTCTGCATTTACAAGATGATGGCGACCAGCAGAGACAAATAACTAGCAGAACTAAAAACTGAAAATAATATTGAATTTCCCAGTAAAACAGAGATGACATACTTTTTTGTCAGTTTAGATTTTCAAAAACATTTGACGAGTCAATTAATCATAATGAAGAAAATGCAATTGATAATTTTTTACAAATTATTTATTTACATTGAAAATTTAACAATTTTATTAAACTATTCAAATAACAACTAAGTCTTTTTTATAGGTATCATATATACTATATTATGGTATATGCTTTAATTAGGGACTAATTCTTATTTATTATAATAAAAACATGCACTTTTATTTAATGTAAGAAAAAATATAAAATAGGATTTTTTATGAACAATTATGACAATCATACAGAAACTAAATGAAAAAATACATGGAACTGCCTTTTTTTTATTTAAAAGGCAGGATAACAATCTTTCTATAATCTTAATCTGCAAAGGTACATACATAAACATTTATATTAAATGCATGCCCACAAGCAGACATGTTTATCTTCGCGCTTACACATGCTGCATACACATGCAGGCAAGTGCACACTTAAAAAAACACAAACCTCATACGAACATAAGCCCTGCAACTCATCGTCGCATATCCCTGAAACAGGGTGTACCATTTTTTACAGCATGGGTGGTCAGCCTTATACCAACCCATAGGTCAAGAGATCCAACGTAAAATTTAAAAAAAACATTATCCCAGCTTTTCAAGGTTCATTCAAGGTTCAAATGCTACAAAAAAATGGTACACTTTGCAATTGCCACCCCTGTTTCAGGGAAGGTTGGCAATAGTTGCAGGGTTTATGTTCATTCGAGATTGGATTTTTAAGTTGCAAGTCAACATGCGGAATTTGTAAGCGAGAACTTATAGGTGTCTGCTTGTGGGAATGCATGTAATATGAATCTTAAATGCAATATATTTTCGCTACTTAGATTATAGACACCTTCGGTTCTATTGGGCTTAAATGATAATTTAATTTTACCTACTTATTATATAGTAGGTATTTTGATTTAAAATAAAATAAAACTGTTTTGGTGCCATAAAATTTAGTAGAAATAAATTAATATGAATTTTCAGTGTTTATTTCATACACCATACAAAATATATTTAAGAAGAAAAAAAATAATTAAAAAAACAACATTGGAATGTATTAGCAAGTATTTTTGGAGGTTTTTTTTTCTACATTAAAAAAATACAAGTACCTACCTACCTAAATATATAATTATGTATTTTATATTTTGTAAAATAAAAATAAAAAATTAAAAAAGACTTTCAAAAGCTAGCAGGCAAACAAAAAATTAAATATGTTGTTACTTTTTAATACATTCAAAGTGATCTATGATAAAATATAAAAAAAAGTTTTTTTAAATTGAAAAAAGATATAGGTATGGTTTTGATAAGGGAAAAAAATTAAATGTTCTATTTTTTGGCTAACATATGTGATTCAAAAAGGGGTATTCTATGAAAATATGTTTAGTAATTTAAAGTATATTTGTACATTTTTATTTCATTCTATAATAATATTTATTTTGGTTATTAGCCGCCTGTCATTTTTATACTTAGAAATAATAATTTAAAAAAAATCTTTTAGTAAATAATATCCTCACGAGAGGCGAACAATCCATAGAGGCATAAGTAGATATCAAAAGATTAAAATAAATTCAAATTTGAAATTTGCACAAAGATGAATCTGTCATTATTATTATTTATTTTTGTATGAAAATATCCAATTATTTTGTTTGTAATGTATTTGCCTCTATCCAGTGCACGCCCCTTCTCAAAATTGAGCACTATATATTTGGTGGAAAAAAAGTCTAGTTCTTTTTTCCAAATTTTATTTTTTACATTCTTGCACCTCAGACGGGCAGAAAGTAAGTTTTGTTTTCACTTTTTTTTTTTTTTTAAATAATGGTATTATTTTATAACTGGCATTTTAAATTACATAAATACATGTTATTTTAATTTTATATTTATTTGAATTGTTTATTTTTACAACTACATAATTTATTAAATAAAAACTATATGTCATAAAAAGAAATAAACAGTGAGGAGATTTTTAGTTGCTTACAATATAAAAGAAAATGTACAAAAAAATATTTTATATTTTAACTTATTTTGTTGTCAGTAAAACTTAATTATTTAAATTCATGGATTTCATCAGTCATTTTTTTTACTTAGAAATATAAAAAAAAAACTAGAACTTACATACTATTTGTATTTAAAAAAAAGGGGAAAATATTTACAACTTAAATTTGGTATTTTAAGGTAACTTCTATGAAAAAATCAGTCTCCTAAAAATATATAGGAATGTTTACTGTGCATTATTTAATTATCTTTAAAAATGGGAGCCCACCCATTGAAATCAGGGGAAAAGTTGTGACATCACTCCGCCAATTTCCTAGGCACAAGTGATTGGTTGAATGATTGCTTGGGACCTTTGCTTGGAATCTGAGCACAGTTGTCATCCATAAAAAATAAAATATTTCGCTAGAGACAGGACATACAGTTATACGTAGATACAATACTATTAAGGTACTGTATTTAGGATGTCTGTTATTCCATGTCAATGTTTCTATATTTTACAAAGCTGTAAAATAAATGAAAAATCCTGATTATCTCGAATCTATTTTTTTTATTATGGTCAACAATCTATGAGATCATCTAGACGGGAATATTTTTAATGTGCGGGCTCCATTGTACATTTATTTTTACAGTCATTCTTATTATTTTACATCGGTTTTAGGAAAAAAATGGTTTGTTACAGAAGTCGCATTATATGTGCAGCCTGCGTTTTTTTAATTGAGCTTTGGTTTTAAAATGTCGTTTCATTCATAATGAGAAAATAAAGAGAGATCTGTGTCAATGGAATCGGAACTTTTACAGCACATTTAAAGTGGGGGAAAAATGTGACAGCACTTGGCCGGGTTTTAAAGCGGGACAGCCAGTCATAAATTAAATACAATATGATGCAGGTAGATTGAAAAGAAACTAAAGTGTGATGTACTGCATTAAGGACGACTGTCAACTGCGTATATTTTACTATCTATAATCTAAGTTGCAAAGATAAATTAGCATTTAAATTTAATATTAAATGCATGCCCACAAACAGACACATGTAAGTTCACGCTTACAAATGCTGCTTGTGTACCTACATACAAATTAAAAACCAATCAAATGAACATAAGCCCTGCAACTTTTGCTCACCTTCCCTGAAACAAGGGTGACATTGCCCAAGTAAACCATTTTTGTACAGCATGGGCGGCCAACCTCACACCAAACTATAATCAAGGTGTATTAATTAAAAGTTCAGACTTTCAGGATTCCCATTTTGATTTATTTTCGGTGATGTCACATAACCAAAGAATATTTTAAATGTGCAGAGTCAATTCATTTATTGACCTTCATAATTTAAATATTTATTTAATGTCCCACTTTGAAAATGTCATTTTTTTACTACATTTATCTCCTACTTAAATGTCATCTTACTCTACTTCTATTGAAATAGGTAGCCGTAATCGCCACAGAATTCAAATAAACCATAATTTTATTAGGAATGCAACAACTTAGCTGTGAATAGAAACAACAGTCGGTCTTTCTTTCTGGATATCCGTTGGCGAAGCACTCCCAGAGAGGTGGACTATCCTTTGGTGGATTCTCTGCCGATTAAATTCTTCCAGATCTCTGTCATGAAGATCTTCGTCTCCTAAGAGGCTGTGGTGAGGGGCGTCATGCTCACCATGTTGAATTCCATGATGATTTCCATCATCACCATGAATTCCATGATGGTTGTTTTCGTCTGAGTGCATTCCATGATGATGGCTTTCGTCTCCGTGCATTCCATGATGATTTCCATCGTCGCCGTGCATTCCATGATGATTATTCTCGTTGACGTGCATTCTGTGGTGGGTGACGTCGTCGTTGTGCATTCCGTGGTGAGTTCCATCGTCGCTGTGCATTCCGTGGTGATTATTTTCATCGCCATGTTGAATGTGATGGGAGATTTCATCATGGTGGATGCCGTGATGCGTTCCAGAGTTCATCACAAGCACGTGCTGCTCCAGATGGTGGTTGATAAGGCCGTTGGTGAGGCTGGATGTTGTCTGCGAGGCCATGGCGTCCTTGATGATGGAATTGTTGTTAATCATTGATGGGGAGTTGAGCAACTCTTGGTGACTGTGATGATGTAGGTCACCTGATGACAGAAAAACACACATTATTAATCATTGGAAAGGTTTTCCTAGACTTTAACTTTTGTTTCATCAGCAATTGTAAAAACTGGGTTAGTAAATATAAAAAAAAAAAATTTGGGCGAAATACAAAAAGACATCTTTTGTGATACAAAGAAACAAAGCTGAAAAAAAAATTCAACTAAGCTACATATATAGTGTACCTTCTTGCCTGCGTCATACTATTCAGGACTTATTTATTTTCACGTATAAGGGGGCCGGCCTCACGCCAACCACTTCGGTTGAAGTGGATGTTTCTGAGCTCCCGAAGGGGCTGCCTTGTGATTGGGATAAGAAAGCCGTACCCGTCGAGGTGAGATGCTGGACAATGTGCGGCTGCTCCATCAGCTGGTGGTGGTCCACATAGACCCTACTCTTGTCATGCGGAGGCGAGGAGCTGTCTTGGGGGCTGCGCTCTGCTGAGGAGCAGGTCTGGCCTCCTTGGGAAGCAACTGTTGCCTCGTAGTACAGCTGGCGAGGCGGGGACGGGTCCTGGTGGTAGGAGGACTGCCGGCTGGAGTATAGGGGGAAGGCACCGGGGTCCACTTGGGATTGCATGGCGCGCATCTCGGCGTAGGCGACTGGAAAATAACAACAAGGATGGTAACAACATGGCAGTCATTAAAGTGACGTTTAGTGAATTCACTGCAAGAGCGCTGTGTAGCCACAGCATCTCCTGAAGTGCTATTCTGCTAAATTCTATACACTTTGGATATCAATCCAAGTCGCAGCTTGTTAGCGCTTGCGAAAGAACTCCATAGATAAAATATCACAGTACACCTTATTTTTAGACAAGAATTGTCCTAAAATCTCGTTGCCCTAAGGTCGTAAGGAATCTAGCAGAATAGCGCTTCTGTTTGTCTTTTAAATTGGCCTTACAAACATTTTCACTCTTCACACTGAGCGAACTTAAATAGTAAGTAGTATCTGGCTGATCATCCTTGTTTAAGGGAATGGCACCCCTGTTTCAGTAAAGGTCAGCGAGAGTTGCAGGGCTGTATGAACATCAGTACATTTCAAATTTGAGTCTTTATGTTGTAGGTTCACATGTGACACGTGTAAGCGAGAACTTACACCCATCGTCTTGTGGGCATACATTTAATAAGGATTCTAAGGCCGGATATTTTCAATGTTAGCTTATGTTACTTTAAACTGATAAAAAAACTACCCACATAATAAATAATAATAATAATCTAAGTTGCAAGGGTATATTCATTTAAAGCTCTCAGATGCATGCCCACAAACCAACACGTGTAGTTCGCGCTTACAAATGCTGAATGCGTACTTACAAATAAAATCCAAACCTCAAATGAACATAAGCCCCACAACTTTTGCCGACCTTCCCTGAAACAGGGGTGACATTGGCAAAGTGAACCATTTTTTACAGTATGGGTGGTCAGCCTCATACCAACCTATAAGTCAAGGAATACGAATAATAAATTACATGATTGACATAAGTGCTTCACTCAGTATAAAGTTGATATGCTTACCTTAAAAACACCCTGACCTAAATGTTATATTTATTTGAAACTTAATTAATGGATTATTGAGCTTCCACGATATATTCTACTGATGAACAAGAAAAAATCAACTTGCTTGTCTACAATCTTCAATCATGAGCAACAACAATTATTGCTTACAATTTAGTTCTTCTTCTTCATCGAAAGAAAGACACATCTCCCGATGACATGTGATACAAATTTATAAAATTAAGTTTATAAGAAAAATGTCTTCAAACCTGTGATCTCTGTTTTGACGGGACACGGAGTGTTGACGCTGGAGTTGACCGAGGATATGCTGGCAGCTTCTCCCTTGGAACTTCCCTTTGGTTTCCGTTTCCTTGTCTGAAATATTTTCAAGTCACAAATATTTTAATTAAATTACCACATCAAACCTTCTTCTTATTCACTTCTAATGAAGATTGGTGATAATCATAGCTATTTTCACTTTAGATGCTGCGGTTCGATATAGGACTGCCTTAGCTTAGACTGACTAGCATAGCACTGCCGGCAACAACAGAGTCAAATGGCTGGCACAACAAGGCACTGCCTTTACAAGAGGATGGCAACCAACAAAGAGAGATGGCTGGCACAACAAGGCACTGCCTTTACAAGAGGATGGCAACCATCAAAGAGGGATGGCTGGCACAACAAGGCACTGCCTTTACAAGAGGATGGCAACCAACAGAGAAAGATAGCTGACATAAAAAGGTACTGCCTTTACAAGAGGATGACAACCAGCAGACACAGATGGCTGGAACAACAAGGCACTGCCTTTACAAGAGGATGGCAACCAACAGAGATAGACGGCTGGCAGAACAAGGCACTGCCTTTACAAGATGATGATGGAATAGCCCACCTGGATGGAATCCTTCTTCATGGCCAGAGGCCTCGTGACCCCGTGAAGCTTGAAGTAGAGTCCGCAAGCGTTGCAGACAGGTTCCCCCTGAGCGTTTCTTCTCCATAAAGAAGTGTTGGTGGTGTTGCAGTTGATGCAGGACTGTCCCTGCTTCCTGTTGGCGTGCTGGAAAGCAAGAAGTAGGAGGTGAAGAAATGAGTTGGTAAAAAAAAAATTCAAGGCATGACCCCCACAAGAGGACGGTGAATAGGGTTAAATTAAGGAGTCCAAAAAGGGCCCCTTTATTTTTTCTTGACTTTAAATGATTACCAAATATAAACTTAGCACGTCAAAGTGAATTAGGTATTTAAATTAATAGTAAATTAAAATAAAATAATAAGTGAATTAAAACAGTGTAGGTATTTATTTAATTAATTAATAGTAAATTTGTTATAATGAAGATTTCGTAAAAATAAAGAATTAAATATTTTTTAGTAATTTAATAAAATAGACATGAGTTTATTACTATATTAAGCAAATTGACGATGTTCCCTCATTATTATCAAGAGAATATATATATTTTTTTATTTCAGTTTTTTATTATGGAAAAAGTAATTTAAGGCAAATAAGATTCAAAGCTAATTTCATTAAAAAATTGACAAAATACGAAGGTAGAATTTTTTGACAAATGTAAACATTAGTTTTTTTTTAATTTCTTTTTAATTGTCCATACTTTTATCTTTGTTTTTTGGCAATGTTTTGATTATTTAGGGGTTCTAGAGAGGAATTATAATTATTTTAAAAAAAGCAGGCTGAGCTCATAGCTTACCGATCAAACTGCATCCACGAGAGCATTGGGAGAGAAAATATAATTACAATACTTGTCTTTCGGTACTTACTTGTGTGATTTGAAAGCAGTCAATTATTTACTTTACTAAGTATGAATGAATTGAGATGAAAAAAAGTGTTAAACATTAAGGTGGTTTTAAATAAAAGATCAGATGATAATTTACTTACCTAACAACTAAAATAGTGTCGTTATTTAAGGAGCTTTTAGAGTACCTATATACGAAAGCATTTTCATAATTTATTTTAAAAATTCCGCTTGCCATTCCTATTGGCGTCGTATCCTTCCTCTGACATGAGTCTTCGAGCATCTTTTAGAAATTCGACATCAAACTACCATTGTTTCTGAGATATATTCAGCTTTTTTTTTAATTTCATGAATAATATGAATCTCATTCGAATAGCCAAAACAAGAATCATATTTACATGAAAATAAACACTTGATGAAATCAGCAAAAAGTAAATTGGAATTTAAAGAAGCTAGTTTTCAAAGAAGAAGTTGATGGACTTTGTTGATTGATGGTGTGAAAATGTAAGTGGACGTACCGATCTCCTGTTGGGCTTGGTCTCCTCGCCGGTAATGATGGAGGAGCTGAGCGTGTTGAGGGCGGGCCTGGAGCCCACGACTCCGTTAAACGCGTAGTAACTCTTGTAGAAATCACCCACCGAACTACCGCCCGGGTCGGCTGCCACTGCAAAAAGTGACAACAAAAGAAATTACAGAAGGAAAGAAGAAGAAGTGAAACAACAAAATGTGAGACACAACCCACGGCGAGACAATACAAAAATAAATTTTCGAAAAAATGTACTTTTGACGAAGTTATGAACGTTTGAAGTAAGTCAGTTGAAAATCACTCAAAAAACGAAAGCAAATTTTTTTTCTTATACAGAAATTATTTATTCTTAAACTCTGATTTCATACGTTTTTTATTGTTGTTTGCGGTATGGGTGGATAGATTTCTACAAGAATTGCTTTTTAACATTTTACTAGAGGTGACCAATGTACTGTGTTTGATTTCTGAATCGTTGCTTTTGAACGCCCTGTGGATATATCATGCTAAAAATTACATTTGAAAAAAACATTTAAATTTATTACAGAAACACCTTTATGTTACTTGAAAATAAAATGGCTCAAATAGGTGCACGGTGTAATTTTCTATTGATTTTTTGTTGTATCCACCTTACCGCTGCTAGCAACTTTTCCAAAAACCACCAAACTCGGAGTACAAAGATCACCCCCTATAACAAAAATCAAAATGCAATCAGAATAGAGGGGAAAAAAGGATTTACAAGGAAGAGAAAACAATGTTTAGAACTTTCTACGTCAGATCCATTTTTATTTATGAGATTTCAAACATCATACTTTATGCATTGATCAAAATATAGCATTTTGAAGCATTGGATGAACATAAATAGAAGAAACCTATTCAAATTTTATTTCAACCAATCTAAAGTTTGCTGATACAAGTAAGAGGAGTTTTTTCTTTCTATGTATGTGCTTTTGAAACAATGAAACACAAAATATGATTATGGCACTATCTAGAATGTGTGCCGTTTTAAATTAAGTAAAAGAGCTCAAGATAATTTGAATGCTCATTCAATTTAAATAAAAAATCGTTGATCAAAATACACGGGCTTTAAAGTGTGGTATATTTATACATAATTTTAAAAAGATAAAACATGGGATGTCAAAAAGACGACTGTTTAAGACGGTTTTATGTGTCAGAAAACAAAAGGATATGTAATTGGGTTCAAAGATGAAGAAAATATGTAAGGCATTATTTTCAAATTGATTCATATAAAATGATAATCCCAGAAAGTTCTAAGATGGAAGGAATATGAGGTAGGGAGACTAGGGTTCTGGATTGGTTACTTATTTAGTTAGTCAGCTGCAACAGTTTCTGTCTTTTCCATATCTATTCAGTAGATTCTTTTCATTGCCACATGAGTCAAAGCGTGATTTCATTGTAAGACTTCAAAAAAGGCTTATCACTGATGAAATTTTAATACAACTTCGAGTATTCTTAGTCAACGCTAAAAGGTGTCAAAAGAGGCAAGACAGTGAAAAACCAATTCGTTAGGTTTTTGAGAAAGGACACGAAGTCTTACGCAAAAAATATTGGAAACTGTTATACTATGATAGAATATAAAGAATATTCGAAACTTGTTATAGTAGTTTGAATTACGAGTATATCAAACTATATGAACATATCGAAAATCAGAACTAACGAAGCATTCTTATAAAATGACATTTTGATTGTTCAACGTGAAGTAAGATGGGTCGGTGAGGTTTTAGAAGTATTTTTTTGAAGAAAAACAAAACACATGTCATTGATTTGATCAGTTTTTAGACATTTTAAGTCATAACAACGCCTCCTTCAGCTGTCATCGAAGTTCAGTTTAAGCTGTGTAAAAGTCTATACAAACGGACCTTAAACAGGTCTATGCATATTTTTTTTAATTTAAAACCATCTAAACTCACTCACATGTGGGGAGTATCATCATTAACATTTTTTTTATGATTGATTAAAATCATGATTGTAAGTGTTGCTCTATTTGATTGAGACTCTTCATCACAGCAACGATCACGCGTTGACCCAGTGTGGCATGGCCGCTGCTCCGTATATCAGTGCCGTGCCGTGTGTGCATGCCGTACGTTGTTGCTCTCCTGCGTGGCGCGTGCGGCGTGGTGCGCCTGCGCGCTGCTGCAGGGCTGCGCGCGGGCCGCACGTACCATGCGCCGTGGCGGCTTCACCAGCGGCCTGTTCATGCCGTTCATCTTGTGGTAGAGGCCGCACGCGTTGCACAGGTAGTGGCCGGTGCCGTCGCGCCGCCACAGCGGGGTGTGCACGGCGCCGCAGTTCACGCACTCGCGCCCCTCGGAGTAGTAGTCGGCGTCGACTGCACGCGCCACCACACAACAGACACGTGGTTAGTGAGAGAACAAGGTGAGATGCAGCAGCAGTTCTTAAAAACATGAAGGACACGGGCACTTGTCTACAAGTCTAGATTATAAACAAGGAAAGAGATAAAAAAAATGTCGGAGAATTCCGAATTCCTGTCATCGGAGGACGTCACATGTGCTCTGGGGTGGAATTTTCCATGACCGTCAATAGATCTTCCAGTATCAATTTGAAGATAGGACGGAATAAAACGCCACGTTTTCGGTATCAAAAGCTGATCCATTTTATATGGAACAACAATGGGCTGTTGAGGCACCGCCACATTTTATGTATTGTGAGATCTACCGACGGTCGTCGAGAAATCCACCCTTAGGTCTTTTACAATAAAAACATGATACCGGTTGGTTTTTGATTTTTGATCTCTTAAAAAATGTTTGTAATTTTGGATGGCGCATTTTTTCTAAAATGTTTGTTTCCACTCCAGCGTATCTTACCATTGGCATGTAATAAAATGGACACGAAATTATCTTACGGCATTAAGGCATAGTATAAGACACAACTGTCAGCCAGACCTGTCAAACACAATAATGGTCTAGACATATAGAATATCCTATGTTTTCTTGCCTTCTCCATCTTGAGTTTCGACACAAAATAATTACAAATGCCGTAATGTCTTACAATAATTCTTTTTTTTTTTTAAATTGACAGACAAATTTGCCTACCAAAGCAATTAAAACGCGTATGTTCACGCAGGCAACATGCATTAAGTAATACTTATAATAGAATAATTAGAAAAAATCTTGCTTCTCCGACGAGTCTTTGTTTAGAATATAGTCACAGTGACATAATCTTTATTTTACTTAATTTACGATGAAATCATTTGGAGTCCACTTATAATAAACGTGAATGGATCTTACAGTGGAGTAGAGTGGAACACAAGCGTTTTGAGCTTTTGCAAAAAAATAGTGTTTGCTTTCGTTTTTGAGTGAAAAAAAGAATACAGTCTAAAAATAAAACAAACAATTCAGTCGAAACATGATATGATAACAAAATCTTTATAAAATATGAAAAGTAGGCTACTTAAATTAATAAAAAAATAAAAAATGGTATTTCTACATTTTTAATTTAAATACCAGAGGTGTGCATCAAATTTTCAATATCTTCAAACAAGAGACGCAAAACACAAAAACGGGAAGAATTTACAAAAACTAAAATTAAATGTTAGTGTAAGCTCAAATTTAATTTTGTTACCTTGCTCCAGATATCAAGATAATCTTTTTTTAATGATTGCTTGTAACTAAAACTTCATGTTTTTCCCCGTACTCCTCGGTCTTACTATTAAATTTTCAAAATATGTTTTCTTGTATAAAGGTTTTAAACCGGAGACTCGATAATTTAATCCATCTCGTTGTGGGGGCTATACAGAAAATTATATTTTTTTCACAAATAAATGCTTAAAAAATAGAAGGATTATTAATTATGTGAGCGCTGTTTAGTGTGAATGACACCACAAGAGCTCAGCAAGCTTGGTCATCGATATACAACACTTCAATTCTCAAACAGAGACCCAGTTTTCTGTGAGGCTGTCTTTCTGTGAGCAATCAAAACCACAACCTTCCGATTACGAGGCGTTCCATTCGAAGCGTTAACCACTAGACTACGGACCGGTCAACTTTGAGTAAATAAAGAAAAGTATATGCCAGAGGTTATTAATATACTTTATTAATAAACATAGTGTACTAACGTGTATTTTTTTTTGTCTTTTCTGGTCACATGCAGACCACACATTTAATACGTAAACAATATAAATATTTTTCTTCAAAAAAAAAACTTTGTTTTCTTGTTTTGTGGTAGTTGCGGTTAAAGCAAATGTTTAAATAAATTTCAAAAGAAGAATTGAATTTCTTAAAATAAGTAGGTATAACAGGAAAAAATTCCAAACCATTTCATTATATTTGTTTTTTTTTTCCACATTTTATAGCCTTTTTATACCCATTGTTAAACGTATTTTTTTTTTTTGTTCCTTGACTTATAAGCTGGTAAGAGGCGTACACCCTATCGAAAGTAATTTTTCACAAAGGTAAGGTTTACTCAGCTTTCACAATAAATGAGAACCATCCCCCTCGGGAGCTGGGAAACCCCCAACTTCAATTGAAATGGTTGGCATGAGGCCAGTCCCTTACCCGTTAAAGTAAATAAGTCCCGAATCGCCACATGCGACCCATTTGGGAATAACGCAGACAAGAAGTTGCACTATGTGTGTAGCTTAGTTGCGTTGCCAATTTCACCTCTGTTTCAGGGATTTTTTCAACCCAGCGAAGAGCGTATTTTAAAAATTAAATAGGTAATAGTTATTTTTCACCCCACCGGGTATTGAACTGACGACCCTTGACTTATAGGTTTGTGTGAAGCTGACCACCGATACCCCTAAAAAAATGGTTCACTTTGCCAATGTCACCCCTGTTTCAGGCAAGGACGGCAAGAATTGTAGGGCTTACGTTCATTTGAGTTCATTACGTTTTTATGTTGTAAGTCCACATTCAGTATATTGTGTAAGCGCTTATTTATACGTGTCTGCTTATGGGAATGCATTTAATATGAATCTTAAATGGAATATATCTTTGCAACTTATACATTGTAGACCCTTGCAATCCGAATCATTTAGAAGGAATTTAAAAGTTACCTCTAGAAAATATACTAAAAAAGTAACTATGTCAAGATAGGAATAAGTAGAGGAGACTCTTCAGAGGCTCTGGCCACACCTAGTGTAATAGTGACAGCGTTACAATTACTCACACATAGCCAATTCTAAGGTGAGACCCAGTTGCTGCAAGGCCAGACGGGGCCTTTGGACTTTGTTAAAGTTGGATGATTTTTTCAACCCAGCAAAGAGAAAACTGAATAAGTGACATTTTAAGCTAAAATAGTGTTATCAGATAAATGCACTTTTTTTCCTATTTTCCTCGAGAGAGTAGAGTAGAACTTTTTCATGAGCACTTCCTTATAATTTGTTCACTTACTATGATAAGTTCCTCCCAATAAAATGTTTTATCCACGACTTTTCAAATCAGTCAATCAGCACTTATTCAGTGTTACCTTTAAGGTGGTGACATTTAGACACCAATTTGCATTTTTTTTTGTGTCCCACCGTGAATCAAACCCATTACCTTCTGAATAAGAGTGCGTAGCGTTACCCACTAGACAACAGACCGGTCTCGCAGTGGTTCCCCGTTGCTTTTTCTATGTTAAAATATTCCAAGTATGTATGACAGATAAAGTTAAATGGAAGTAGGTTCGGTATGAATAGCAATTTAATGCTGTACCAAGCACAGATGATCATGGAAGAGTGTCATTTTTGCGTGCATGCATTATAGTGGACCAGAAACTGGCATATCGCCACGTTAGTGCTTGTTTGGCTTATCGCCCACAGAGGTAATTTCACATGAGAAGTGTGTCTTATGAAAATTATAAATTGATTTTTAAAATACTAAAAACAAGTCGTACATTAACATGTTAACGTGATTTTTATGGATCAGGCTGTATAGAAAAAATAGTAGATTAGCCAAACAAGCACTGGGGGACGATCCAGCACAGAAACATCGTACGATTAAATTATTGTCCTAGGAATGGTCGAGGAGATAAGGTGTCAGCACTCGAATTTGCTTTATTGACGCTAGCGCCGGTTCGAACCCCTCGTGCACCTTGTTCTATCGACAACAGCAGATACATTGAGTGTTTTTTCATTAATAATTCATTAAAAATATTAAATAACGAATTAATAATTGTTAATTTTCCTTGTTAAGGTTGTTAAGTTCCTTGACTTATAGGTTGGTATGCGGCTGACCACCCATACTGTAAAAAATGGTTCACTTTGCCAATGTCACCCCTGTTTCAGGGAAGGAAGGCAAGAGTTGCAGGGCTTATCTTCATTTGAGATTGGGTTTTTATATTGTAGGTCCACATGCGGCATGTGTTAGCGCGAAATTATACATGTCTGCTTGTGGGAATGCATTTAATATATATTTTTTTTTTTTTTAAGAAATCCTGTGCGGGAGACTCCCTAGATTCTAAAGACTCTAGGGGTCTATGACACTTGTTGTAGTGCCGCAGAGGTGTACGAGCTTGGTCGTCGCTACAAAGCGCCAATACTCAAGCAAGACCCAGTTGCTGTAAGGCTGGATGGACCTTTGGTGACCGGTCATTGGTAAAGGTGTATGAATTTTTCAACCCAGCGAAGAGCACATTCGAAATATAAATGGTATATTTTTGTGCTCCGCCGGGATTCGAATCCACAACCTTCCATTTGATATATTATATCTTTGCAGCTTAGATTAGATTAGAATTTTAATTCCTGTTTCTGGCCAGGGGTGGAAGTATCAACGACCGTCGATAGATCTTACCGTATGTATTTGAAGATAGGACGGAATAAGACATGGCTAGGCCTGAACAGCTGATCGTTGCTTAAAAACAACTTCCTGAAACTGCCAACACTGGTCTCGGTTCTTAACTCCAGAGGTAGACTGTTCCAGCAGGATGGACTAGCCTAACTAAAAACCCTGCTATTTATTTTATTTTCCGTTCATTTTAATGCTGCAATTTCTACATGCAAAAATGACACTCATCAATGTGCTTTTTTAGTGTTGACATGTACATTTAATTTTTATTTTTTTTAAACATGGCATTTTAAAGGAAGTCCATATTACAGCTGTGTTTTAACTGATAACATTTTTTTAAATACATGAGTAGGTACATGTGAATAATGTTAAATATATAATTGTTAAACTTCCTTTTTGTCGCTATGTGACATATTATGCCTCGATCGCTATAACCGTAATTCTTTCTGGCCAAGAAGTTGGCCAAAGATGGCCAAAGCCACAACAGGGTAGCATCCATTTATTCCTATTCTTGCAGATTCATTTATTTCTTTTACATTTACTCTGTATAGCCCATTCTTTAGCAATTTCACTAATCTGATGAAATCATTCTTTCCTCGATAGATCTTCCCTATTCTCTTTCAAAGTCTTTTTCATACATTCTTTCTGTTTGTCCAACCATCATATTTTTTTGTATCTATCTTTCCTTCACATTTACTCTTTATAACCCATTCTTTCGTATTTTCACTTACCCGATGAAAGCATTTTTTTCTCGATCTTCTTTTTCCTCTTTTTACTTTCAAATTTCCTGCGTAGGCATATAGATTTTGTAAGTCTTTCATCATCCATTATTTCTACATGTCCAAACCATCTCATCATATTATTTTATACCTTTACTTTCACATGCTCTTTCAGCTTACATTTGTCTTTCACTCATTCACCCAACTGTATAAGGCTCGGTATTTTCAACGTTAGTATAGTGATTAATTAAATAACACACAGTTTTAATTCACTTTTATTTTATTTAAATTATGTCTAACGTTTTCGCCTAAAAAGGCATCCTCAGGACAATCAAAGCCAGCCTTTTTAGGCGAAAACGTTAGACATAATTTAAATAAAATAAAAGTGAATTAAAACTGTGTGTTATTTAATTAATATACAATGGACTTTCACTGTGTTAACCACCGAACCCTGAAAAATATTAGTATAGTGACTTTATATAACGTTGAAAATAGAGTTTTTCCTGTGATACTTACTCCAAAAATGGTTTTTTTTTTCATTACCAATCATTCATCTCAAGCAAAAACGGTTGTATGAATTTCCAAAACCTTTTCCCATTTTGTTATTTATTTCTTTGGATGCGTTAATTCAATCAGCTGTCGAGGCGTCCGCCATGTTTGGCATTTGAATTTGAAAAAAAAGAGAATAGAATGGAATGTGTTCCTTATTTGAAAGCTGGCGCCTAAATTCCTCAACAGTGTCTTAAATATGGCGCCGCATAGAAAACGGAACATTTCAGTAAACACGGGCTCCAAATCCTCAGGTAGTCATTTAGAAAAGAACATAAAATCGATATTATGTTTATTTAGGCACAGTAGTTGCAGATTCCTACTCTATGCACAAACACAAACAGGCTCTCGTAAGTCCTCTCTTACAAATTCTGCATGTGCCCCTACTTTACTTTCAAAAGGAAATCTGAACTAACAAATGACTAAAAAGATGTATTTTTTGAAGAAATCCTGTGCGGGAAACTTCCCAGTTTCAGAGATTCTGAGGATATATGACACTTGTTGTAGTGCCGCAGAGGTGTTGTTTACGAGCTTGGTCGTCGCTGCAGAGCGCCAATACTCAAGCAAGACCCAGTTGCTGTAAGGCTGGATGGATCTTAAGTGATAAAAAAAAGTTTACTGTATCTTTGACTGAAAATCTCTTGCGATTCCGCTAGGGGTGGTCACAGCCTCTGCATCTTATACCTTATCCTCGTAAACCTCTTTCAATTAATTTATATCTATCCCTTTAACCCTACATTCCTCCATTGACTTACTATCTATAATAGATACAAAGATATGAAAACATTTAAGATTCATATTCAATACACGTCGACAAGAAACCTTGTGCTATGCTGTAAGGCGCGCTTTGGCCACCCCTAGCGGAATGGCGAAAGAGTTACAGTTAGATGCTGCATGCGTTTAATACAATAAAAATCCAATCCTCAAATGAGTAATATAAGCCCTGCAACTCTTGCCGACTTTCCCTGAGGCAGGAATGGCATTGACAAAGTGAACCAATTTTACAGGATGGGGGATCAGCCTCATACTTATCTAGAATACAAAGAGCAAAAATAAAAATTTACAATAACCTTTTTGACAATTATATTAATTTTTAAAACTGAACAATTTCAAAACTTAATTTAAATCGGATATTTAACGAACCGTTTAGAGAGAACTTACATCATTCTCGACGTTTCGTCAGCGACGTAGCCGACGTCTTCAGGAGAACATAATCTCTGTACGGCGACTGAGGATGAACATTTCAACAGTTCATCCTCAGTCGCCGTACAGAGATTATGTTCTCCTGAAGACGTCGGCTACGTCGCTGACGAAACGTCGAGAATGATGTAAGTTCTCTCTAAACGGTTCGTTAAATATCCGATTTAAATTAAGTTTTGAAATTGTTCAGTTTTAAAAATTAATATAATTGTCATGTCAAACGACCGAACTTACACCTAACTTTTACAATATCCTATTAAAAAACAACAATAAATTAAACCACCCCTGTCTAAAGCCGTCAAGGAGACATTCATTGTATTGAATAGGATGACGTCAGAACCCACGTATGGTTGTTGTATTGACAGAGATGATGATGGTGATTGATACATATTTGAGCTGTGACTAAAGAGGGCGTGTTTTTTTCGTCAAATTTTTGTGTCAAACACGGCTCCGTCATTACCTGTAGAAAAAATAGGTTCACGTTTCAATCGATATCGTTCGAAGCATTCCAGCTGTCCGCACCGAAATACCATCCCTAAGTGAGTAATCTACAATCTAACGGTGCTATTCTTAGACAGTTTAGTCGTCCGTTGAGCTCACGCTTTGACAAACTAATGATGCATTTGTATGAAGACCTGTCAATCCAAGATGGCCGCAAGTGAACAGCTGATTAGTCTTCATCCAAATATAACCGAAATTCGGTAGGTAAGAATGACCGTGGTGATGGGACTACCAGCCCAGGCATCATTAGTTTGTCAAAACGTGGGCTAAACGGACGACTAAAATGTCTAAGAATAGCACCGTAAGTCGCCAGGATGTCGTCACCTTAAAGGTAAACTGAACAAGTGCCAATTCACTGAATTGAGTAATCGTGGATAAAACATTTAACTGGGTGTAACTTATCATAGTGAGTGAACTAATTATAAGGAAGTGCTCATGATAAACGTCTAAACTACAGCATTGTCACTTTAGTGTTTTCTTTCGTAGAAAATAGGAAAAAGGGTGCATTTATGTGAGAAGTCCATGTTAGCTTAATATGTCACTTATCCGGAGACGGAGTGATAGGGTGAGGAATGATTTTGTTAGAGAGGAATGCGGTGTTAGAGAAAGTGTGAAAGTAAAGATTAAAAGAAGTATACTTAGATGGTTTGGACATTTGGAGAGAATGAATGAGGAAAGAATGACGAAGAAAGTATATGCTGCAAGAATTGATGGATGTCGTGGAAGAGGAAGACCGAGAAAGGTATGGATGGACCAAATTTTCGAAATAGCGAGTGAATGGGATATCCAGAGTCATAATAAAAGGAGAGCTTGTATGAAAAAAGTTATGACTCTGGATGAAATGAAAGAAGTATGCAAGGACAGGAAGAAGTGGCGGCTAATCTGCAATGCTGATTTTTAATGTTGGTTTATTGGCTTGCTACATTTTTTGCATAAGACATTTTTTACTTTTTTTGTATAGATTTATTTTTAAGGTTTTGTTGTTTTCTTATACTTAAATGTTATTTATTACTCGTATTCCTTGACTTATAGGTTGGTATGAGGCTGACCACCCATACTGTAAAAAATGGTTCACTTTGCCAATGTCACCCCTGTTTCAGGGAATGTCGGCAAGAGTTGCAGGGCTTATGTTCATTTGAGGTTTGGATTTTATTTGTAAGTACACAGTCAGCATTTGTAAGCGCGAACTACACGTGTTTGTTTGTGGGCATACATCTGAGAGCTTTGAATGAATATATCCTTGCAACTTAGATTATAGATTATATTATAGATCCAGTTTTACCATTAAGGTATCAGTATATTAATTTTTAAGATTCATATTCCATGCACGGCCACAAGCATACATCTGTAAGTCCACGTTTACGCATTCTGCTTGTTCACTGACAAAATAATAGCTCGAAATTTCATATAAATCTATTTTGCATCTTTAAAAACATTTACGACATTCGAAAAGTGAATATTTTTTTACAGTATGGGTGGTTAGCCTAATATCGACCTAAAATTCAAGGAATAAAAAAATAGAAATAAAAGAAATGCAACTAAGCTACACATATAGTGTAACTTCTTGCCGCGTTATCCCTGAAGGGGTCACATTTGGCGAGTGGAACCTATTTATTTTTACAGGTAAGGGGGCCGGCCTTACGCCAACCACTTCAGTTAAAGTGGGGGTTTCTCAGCTCCCGAGAGGGCTGGTACTCTATTCTTATGAAAGCTGAGTAAACCTTGCCGGTAGATAATTTTTAGGGTTTGAAATAAACACCAAAACAGGAAATCATTTCTGACACCCGAGCTCACGGCATGGAATGCAAGCACTCTACCAGCTGAGCTATCGACCGGTACCTACCTAACAAAAAATAACAAAATAAACAATCCGACCGTGTGACGTCACAATTTTTCTCGGATCTCAAATGTGTGGACCGCATTGATTTTTAAAAGACGTTCTTTGTATTGAATGAATCTAAAATAAGAATTTTATATTTTGTTTTATTTTATATTTTATACTATAAAAATATAACAAATAATAATGTTTAGGGTTAAAAAAGGTTATCTGGCAATGTCAACATGAGGACACAACATTTAAAAAAATAAAACAAAAAAATAATTTACCATGTAAGTATAATAAAAGTTTTTTTATTTTTTATCTCATTTCTGTTGATTCAAAAATAAGAAATTAAAGTATTTTAGATTCATTGCTTTTTCTTTATCTACCTATTAAATTAAGAGCATGTTTTTATTTATTCATTTATGACATGAGAAAAAAATGTATTCTTAAATCAGGGGCGTGCATAGCATTTCAAGCATAATTAGGCAAACATATTGTGACTTTTTGCCGGTTCCTGGAAGACCAGATATTAGTAACTTATTTACAAATCCAGCTAATACATAAAGAGGTCGCGAAAGGCCGGATTGCTAGTGAAAAGGCATATAAATAATTTTATATGCCCTAAGACTTATAGGTTGGTATGAGGCTGACAGCCCATACTGTAAAAAAAGTTTCACTTTGCCAATGTGACTCCTGTTTCAGGGAAGTTTGGCAAGAGTTGCAGGGCTTGTGTTCATTTGAGATTGTTTTTGTTGTTGTTGTTGTAAGTTCACATGCGGCATGTGTAAGCGTGAACTTATACGTGTTTGCTTGTGGGAATGCATTTAATATGAATCTTAAATGTATATGTAATACATCTTTGCAACTCAGATTATTATTAGTGCTAAGGACATTTTTTGTAAGAAATCCTGTGCGGGAGACTCCCTATTTTAACTTCCTTTTAACCGTCGATGTGCAAGTATTGAAAAAATGCTATCCTAAGCAACCAATAATAAAATATTGGTTCAACCTTGGCTCTCTCCCTAGCAACCCGCTCGGGTCGCGTCAATTTTTAGTCTGTCTCATTTGTGTCGATTCCGTTTATTTAATCAGAAAATAGATTTTTGTAAAAAAATACTGTAAAAATCATTTTTGTCAATGTTCCCCTGCTTCGGGGAATGGTCGCAAGAGTTGCACGGTGCATGTTCATTTGAGGTTTGAGTTTTCCTTTGATAAGTACACATGCAGCATAATATTTAAGCGCGAAATAACACGTGCCTGCTTATGTGCGTGCATATCTAATGTGAATCTTAAATGGGCATAATATGACATCCTCGCAACTTAGATTAAAGATTATAATATAATCTACTATATTATAGACTGACAAAAGCATAGATGGGTTCAAATTTCAAATTATTTGTTAAACAAATATTTCTTTACAACAATGAATGGTTTAACAATAGTAATGGTATTAGAATAAACATCAAGATGACAAATTTTTAAGAAGGCTGGGTGGACCTTGACCGGTCTTGGATGAGTAACAGTAATAAATCAATGGGTTAGTGACAAAGGTCAGTAAAGAGACAATAATATTAATATTTAATTATGACTGTCTTTCTTTACCTCCATAATTTTAAAGAGCTATTATTTTTTCGCCTATCGTAAAAATCTAGTCAATGAATCGTTTCTACTTTCCTCATGTCACCCCGGTTTCAAGAATGGTCTGCCACAGAGTAGCAGGGATTATGTTCATTTGAGATTGTTTTTTTTTTTTTTGTAAGTAGGTACCTGCACATGCGGCATGCGTAAGCTCGTACTTATACATACTTCTTTGTGTGAATATGTTTAACATGAATCTTAAATGTTAATATATCTTTGCAATTTTTATTATAGATTAAAATAAGTATAACTATTGTTAGTACATGATTTTAGTATTGCAGCTACGCATTTTTTTGTGGCTTCGTGGAAACAAGAAATTCGAGTGCAGACCCTGCTTTTATTATTTCTTTATTTACTTGCGCACTGATCGGGTAGAAAGAAAGTATTGGTTTGTTTACGTTTCGCTGTGCCTTGTATAGGAACGTGACATGGTTAGAGTCATTGCTCAGCGCGTGAGAGGTCGTCGGTTCGAATGACACGTAGGGCAGTTCTGTCGACCTTGCAAATACCAAATATAGACGACTAAATGGAATCATTCAATAAATCATTTGTTTTGCATACAAGAAATCAGTAGAATTCGATGACGATTTCTCAGAAATGATTTTCTGAATGGAATTGTAATTTTAATTTTAAAAAACACTTATCGGTTATTTTTATTTACTTGTTTGCAATTTTTTTCGTTACGTAATATTAATTGTATTTGTTGCATTTTTCGCTTTTCGCATTTAACAAGCTATTATAATAAACACTTCGAAACGTCAGTTTTCAACGAAAGGTAATTTTTTTTTATAATTCAAAAGGAAAAATATATGTAGGTATATTTGATGTCGATTTAATTTTGTCGCTGGTATGGTCGAGCGGATAAGGCATTGGCATTAGAATTCACGTTATTGAAACAAGCGAAAGTTCAAACTGTGCCGTTTCCTATCTACAATGACCCTGGTTCAACAGATGTCATGGGGTAATTATTACTTATTAACTCATTATAGATATGAAATAATTAATTATTTACTGATAATGTTGATACCTGTTCCTGACCAGGCAAAATGGGTTGGTAAATTGCATTCCTCTTCGCAAATCCACTCATTTTTTTTATACAAGTTAGCAGATAAATTTATCAAAATATTCAAGTTCACAAAAAATGCAATTTGTTTCTATATATCGAGACAAATAACGTACCTAAATATGGACCTTAGTCCCTAAACAAAATTATAATAACTGGTTTACAAACTGAGGTATGAATTTTGAGAATTACAAAAGGCACTTTATGCCACGCACGGTAAACGGTAGTATATACCAAACTGTAGGTACGGTGGAGATGAGCGTGTCGTCTGAGCTGCCGTGAACTTATACGTGTCTGCTTATGGGAATACATGTAATATATCGTTGCAACTTAGGTTATAGATAACATATAGAACCTAACTGCATAATTCATTAACAATTGAACTATGAATATTTTTGTATGAGGAACATTTTTCTCGGCGAGCAACCGTCAGTCTTGAATGGGGATGCCGTCCTTGGCAACCGGTAACAAAATATTGGTTTACTTTTTCCCTAGCAACCCGGGTGACGACACAATTCGTATATGTAAATTCACGTACGGACCTCATCAGTGGTTTATATAAATAAACCATTCGTATACAATTTTTAAATTTTATGGTCGCAAAAAATCCCGAGAGGAATTCCAAATGACAGTTTTAAATTTGATAGGGGGGTGGATTCAGTTATAGACAACCTATTTATTTTTACAATTGAGCTGTTGAATGGTGTTTTCACGGATAGAGTGTTGAAGAGTTGGTCTCGTGGGAGTAACGCCTATCTGTGTAAAAAAATATCAGTATCAGATGATCGGGATCCGTTGTAACTTGTGAAGTGTGTTACATGTGGCGACAAACCGTATCTACTTATATATAGATAATCTAAGTTGCAAAGATATATTCACAAATAAGATTTTAAACGCGTGCTCACAATCAGACACATGTTAGCTTACATTTACACGAACATGCTGCACGTGTACCTACTGACTTACAAAATAAATAATTAATAAATCTCTAATGAACATAAACCCTGCAAATCTTTTCGATCTTTTCGAAAACAGGGGTGACTTTAAGGTAGTGAATATTTTTTTGAAAAAAAGTTTTAAAAAAAAACCTGTCCGTAGTCTATAAGTGGTAAACGCGACGTGCTCGTAAGCCGAAGGTCGTGAGTTCGATTCACGGCGGAGTACAAAAAACATTAATTTTTCAAAAATAGTCTTCGCTGGGTTGAAAAATTCTTTTATAATAATAAACAGCCAGTTCTCTATATAAATAGTCTGGCGTTTGATGTGCCTAAAAAAGTGCGCCCTAGAGTGGCATCTTCATACAAACGAGGTCTTGTTGTAATCAGTTTCCAGGCAACCGTCATGTTTATGCCTCTTTTTGACGTATGCCATTAATATGGAAAAAGTAAAAAAAAAAAAATAATGTTTATCTAATATCAGTCTGATTTTATTTGGTGAGCGCTGTTTTTGTGTGAATCACACCTAAAGAGTCCTCTGCGAGCTTGGTCTTCGCTGTAGAAAGCGTCAATTCTCAAGCAAGACCCAGTTGGTGTAAGGCTGGATGCACCTATTGTGACCGATCTTTGGTAGAGGTTGATAAATTTTTCAACCCAACGAAGAGGAAATTTAAAAAAAACGAAATGAAATAAAAAAAAAATCGAACCCACTCACTACCTTCCAATCAAGAGTCTGAAGTGATAACCACTAGACGACGACCGGTCAATATGTCTCTACGCAATGCACGCGCCTGAAATATCGAGGAGATAGGGACACGAAATTTTATCTACACCTCCGAAAACTCTTCTGCAAGCCTCTGGTATTAACTTGGGGTTTAAATTAATTATATCATTAAAAATGTGTTTGTTATAAAGAGCGGATTGTAGGTATGTGTGTGACTCACTGGCTGATAGCGACGCCGCAGCCGACAGCGTGGTCCTGGGCTGCCTCACTGTCCCAGCAGTGCTGGCGACCCTGCTGCCCTCGGAGTACGACAATCCGCCGTCTCCATAGCTGCTGCTCCACGGGTCCTGCCGGAGAGAGAACACCTTCATCATACAGTCCACGGAGAAATATGTGATGTCGCTCGGCTGGGTTAGGGGCATTGAGTAATAACATAGTTCATAGAAGAGCAGAAACTAACATACTGCATTGATACATACTATCTAACGCTTTGGTCTCAGTCCTGTCACACGTTGCAGTTGTGTAGTCATACAAAACATGTTTTACGTGTCAAATTTTATGTTTTCTTGCTTTCTCAGGTTTTTGTTTTGATACCAAATTACAACACATGCCATAATGTCTTGAGCCTTTTTCCATTAAAATTTGTCAATTTTATCGATCACAAGATTTATACCGCATGCGTCAATGTTCGAACTGCTCCGGGCATAGTGCGCACGCAGCAATGCTGCCACCTTTCTAGAAACATTTTTACAATCGACCCAGTTTTTTTGTACACATGAAAATGCAACTGTGAAATTCTTTTTTTCTTTCTTACAAATGTCCATTTAGGGGCTAGTTTTGAATCTGACCACTTGCGGAACTACCGCTGTCTAATCTAATCTGATCTAAGTTACAAAGATATGTAACATTGGGGATTCGTGTTTTATACGTGTCTGCTTGTTAAAATGCATATAAAGTGAATCATTAATGTTACATATCTTTGCAACTTAGATTAGATTTTAGTGGCTCCTAGATAAAGACCATGGAAGACTATCTCACCGTGGTGGAGTATGACTGTGGAGGATAAGCTGGCCTGGCGTGTGAGAAGGGTCCTCCTTGCGCCAGCCTGGTGAAGGCGGGCAGGGTGCCGCCGCCTGACTTGCCTCCGCTGGGGTACTCGTCTGCGAGGGAAGTGCCGAGGCCTCCTGGAAATAAAAAAGAGACGCTAAAAGATGTTCTGTGCAGGAAACTACTCGATAGAGCCGGTCCATTATATTGAGAGAAACTTGAAAACTGTCACATTGCTCCGACTCCATCCTTGGTATGAACGTACCTACTTACGTCCAGCCTCCTTGCTCTGGGTCTTCCCCCTGCCATGCATCCTACAAGGTCTCTACGTAACGTAATCCTGACTAAGCTGCACATTTGGAGCAACATCTTACTTTATTATTTATATTATTATTTAGTGATGTATAAAATATAATTTGTCGTGTGTGTGTGTTCCTTGACTTATAGGTTGGTATGCGGCTGACCACCCATGCTGTAAAAATGGTTCACTTTGCCAATGTCACCCCTGTCTCAGGGAAGGACGGCAAGAGTTGCAGGGTGTATGTCCATTTGAGATTTGGTTTTTATGTTGTAGGTTCACATGAGGCATGTGCAAGCGCGAACTTGTACGTGTCTGGTTGTGAGAATGCATGTAATGTGAATCTCCAATGTAACATATCTTTGCAACTTAGATTAGATTAGATTAGATCTTACCGCGTTGATCCCGAAAGGATTGCGCATGACGTGTTGAATCTTTTTATATGTTAGGGGACTGGCATTGCACCAACCGCTTCAGTTGAATTAAGAGCTCCTGGTTCTTCCCGAGAGGGCTGGTTCTCTTTTCATGTGAAGTCTGAGTAAACTTTGCCAGTATTTTATTTTGTATTTGAAGTGAACATCTAAACGGGAAATAATTTTTGACATCCTCGATGGGGATCGAACACTAGCTACTAACTACGGTCAAAGGTATATTCTTCAGTATTTTTCAGTTTTTCGAACCGGAATTACAAACTTAGGTATTTACCTGTACTCCACAGGCCTTGGGTGCCCAGATCGTTGGGTCCCGGACTGGTGCTGTTGAAGAACTGCATGACGGAGTATGGAGTTCCAGTGAGGGTGGATCCAGTAGAGCCACCACGGCTGTAGGCTGGCCCAGGACTGTAACAAAGATACCAACTACCATAAGTACAGAAGACAAAGTATTACATGATGTGACAACGGAGATTGCAAGGACACACCAAAAGGTATTGATAAACATAATAATGATGATTAATCAGTTGACTTTTTTCATTGGCGCTGTGTCGTATCATTGTTCACTCCAAGGGAGCCCAAGATTCAGTAAAAATATCGGTATTGAGAGATCCCTAGAAGTGGCTGCTGTTGCCAATGTCTCAAACTATACCTAAGTGACAGTCAGTTTCAGGCCCTTGAGCAAAAAAATCACGCTAACCTAATAGACTTGTGCAAGGACTCATTGATCAATGTTCTGGCTCCACTTTCCGCAGAGCACAAAATCAGTCGTCTTCCAGTTAAATCAATGAATGGCAGTATCATTGGCATCAATGTGTTTTGGCATCGATTGATGAAGATTCCTTAAATAATTGTAAAGATTTGATGGTTCTATACGGAATAGAAGGATGGACGCTCACTGGATCTACTGGAGAGCAAGAACAAAGTCTGAGATGGGTGTACCTACACAAGGAAATACTTAAGATATCATTGTGTACTCGCGATCTGGTAACCAACGGGAAATATTCCAAAGCGTGAACCCCAGTAAAGAATTGCAGCCCATGATCAAAAGAAGGAATCTGACACGTAACGCGGAATAAAAAATAAATTCTTAAATGCATGAAAAACGTGCGCTTTCTTTTAAAGCAGATCCAGCTGTTTCTTGAATTAAGAAACAGGGAAGAAAGATATTATGTTGAGTAGACGTGGCAAATCATTCAAATCCAAAGAATGTTCCCATCTCCTTGCATTTCATTCACACATATCTTCCATTCACAAATGTGCACTCATTCATGCTCTCGTGTTTCTGTCTCAGACGTAGTCAGGTATGTGAGAAACAAAACACAACGCTAATCTCAAATATCAGGACACTGTTATCACAGCATATGAGAAAGCGCATTGTTGGGACACCAGACTACCAGCAACAATATGTCTAGGTTGTAAATAAATCATACCATTGACAAATTCATGAACACGACTTCCCTCATCTCACTGTGTCAGACTTTTATGTAGACTTCGTTGATCAATTGTCATCTCATAAGCTACGGTGTGAGGGAGTCTATCATGGCTCATTCTGGAGACATGGCCTCTCATCTTACTATGGCCTCTATTTCACAGATTTTTATGTGGTCTTCCAGCTGGACGTTGACCAATTGTCATCTCATAAGCTGCGGTGTGAGTGAGTCTATCATGGCTTATTCTGGAGACATTGCCTCTCGTCTTCCTATGACCTCTATTTCACAGACTCTTATGTGGTCTTCCAGCTGGACGTTGACCAATTGTCATCTCATAATCTGCGGTGTGAGGGAGTCTATCATGGCTTATTCTGGAGACACAATTTCTCCACAATATGCATCAAATATCAAATATTATTAACCTTTTTTATTTCAAAATTTAGGGTACATTTTCATTGAAAAGATCCATAGTTAGGTAAACTTTCATTCATGCTTTTTCCCTTTCTTGAGACTCACCCGTACAGACAAAATAAATGTTAAGTGGCGTCTAATTTTCAAACAAAGAGATGCTATCTGCAGGGTTTGTCTGTAGCTGCGTATTGTTGTTTTTTCTTCACCGTACCTTCATAAAATGCATTTTTTTTTGTTTTTAAATTTTTACTACGTCCCGTCTAGAAGGCCGGCGCCATTCCAACAGGTAGCTAGGTACGTCATTCTTCCTGTATAATCTAAGTTGCAGGGATCGATCAGATTTGTGAAATAGACTCGGCACAAATTTCAATTTAGTTTTTTTCTCAGCGTGCAAACGCCACGCTTGCATGGGATCACGGTCATTATCTATAATCTTAGTTGCAAAAATGTATTTACATTCAAGATTCATAATTTAAAAAAATTTCCAACAGGCAGACACAATAAAGTTGGCGCTGACACATTATATAAAACCCAATATATATATTTTTTTAATGAACATAAACCCAGCAAGGGAAAGTCAGGATTCGAACCCTCGTCCTTCCATTCACGAGTCTGAAGCGCTAACCATAAGACTACGGACCGGTCTGATTTGTTAAGTAGGTAAATTTTAATTATATTAATACAAAAGAATATGATGAGATGGTTTGGACATTTAGAATTAATGAACGATGAAAAACTTACAAAGTGTAGGTAGATACTTCTATAAAGAGGAAATGTGGAAGGGAAAAGAGAAAAAGAAAGACGGAGAAAAGTAAGGCTGGACCATATTGGTGAAATTGTGAAAGCATGGAATGTAAAAAAGGGAATGTTTGTAAAAGGTGATGGATATGAATGAATTGAAAGAGGTATGAAAGGATAGGAAAAAAAATTAGAGGCTCTTGCCACCCCTAGCGGAATAGCGATAGAGTTACAGTTACATAAATATTTCAACCTCCAGACGTTTACCAAGTTTATATAATTAAAAATATCATTAAATATTAATTAAAATTATTACCTACAGAAGAGGTCGTTGTCCTATTAATAAAAATGAATAAATCAATCAAAAATTAATTACACAAATACACGAACTAGATTCAAATAGGTACCCCCCCCCCCCCCTTCCCATGTCATGTCCCCCTCAATGATTTGTCTAAAGCAAATTGTTCGCTTCGGTACCAAAAGTAAGCTCTATAATAAATCTATATTTAATCTTAGTTGCAAATTGAGACATTAATAACAAACAGGCACGTGTAAGTTCGCGTTTACATATACCGTATTTGAACTTGAAAAATAAAAATAAAACCAAACCTCAAATGAACATAAGCCAATCAACTCTTGTCCACCTTCCCAGAAACAGGGGTGACATTGGCAAAGTGAACCATTTTTTACAGCATGGGTGGTCAGCCTTATACCAACCCATAAGTTAAGGGATGAATACAAAAAAGGGGAGACAACTCTGCAGCGACTGTTGCTACCCCTAGCGGTATGTCGATAAAGACACAGCTACAGTTGAAAGATTTAAGAAATTCGGTAGGTACATACATAAGTCACAATAATAGGTCAACCCTGTTTCACGGAAGGCGGCAAGAGTTGCATGGTTTATGCACATTTGAGATTTGAGTATTTTGTTTTGTAAGTAAACATGCAGCATGTTTAGGCGCAAACTAACACTATCTGCTAGTGAACAAGCATGAATATAATATGTCAAATTATCTCTGCAACTTAGATTATAAAGAAATATAAATAGACAACATAAAACACAGAACAATAAAATTAAAAAAAAAACAAAAACAAATGTAGGGGTATATATTATTATGATTATAATTCTTACCTATCGTCATTCCTATAAGGTAGAAATTCATCAGGGAGGTACATGTTTAATATGAAAATAAAACCACACACACAAAACAAAAATCTTCACTTCAAAAAAATTCGGACAAATTGACTGATAAAATTTGGAAAATATCGACGACAACCTCACGCATCGACCGCTCAAAGAATACTGAAGAATTTTCAGAATAAATTTAGATAGCTCTGCGCGCGCATGTCGGCGCCTCCTATTGGAGGGCTCTCGACCAATCACAGCGCAGATCCGCCCATCAATTATTCTTTTTTTAAATTTCATAATTTGAATGTGGAATGTGTTTTTTTTTTTCATAACCCATCTTTTTATCTCGAAACGAAAATGATGTGATTTTTGTTTTTAGTTAGAAATTTAGAAATGTTGAAATGCATAATATGACCGGTTGATGGCTCAGTAGGTAGAGGGCTAGCGTTCCATGGCAGACGGATAGGGTTCGATCCCCACCAAGGATGGCAGAAATGAGTTCCCGTTGCGTTGTTCATTTCAAACCCAAAATCGAAAATACCGGCAAGGTTTACACAGCCTTCAGAAAAAATGAGAAGGTACCTACCTACCAGCCCCCTCGGGAGCTGGGAACCCCCCACATCAACTGAAGTGGTTGGCGTACAGCCGATCCCTTTAATAATCTTTAATATGTAATCTAAGTTGCAAAGATATATTAACATTTAATATTTACATTAAACGCAATGTCTTTTCAAGGAGACACATATACCTAATAATAATAATAATATTAGGATGATTTATTTGGTGAGCGCTGTTTTTGTGTGTATCACACCTCAAGAGCCCTCTGCGAGCTTGGTCGTCGCTGTATAAAGCGCCAATTCTCAAGCAAGACCCAGTTGCTGTTCGAATTTCACATTCGAAATATAAATGGTACCTATATTTTTTGTGCTCCGCCGGGATCCGAATCCACAACCTTCCATTTACGAGTCCGAAATGCTGCCACTGGACTACGGACCGGTCCAACGTAAGATCGAACACATGTAAGATCGCGCTTTAAGTGCCGCATGTGTAGGTACCTACTTGCAAATTAAATTCCAAATCTCAAATGAATATACGCCCTGAAACTTTTGCCGACCTTCCCTGAAACAGGGGTGACATTGGCAAAGTCAACCATTTTTACAATATGGGTGGCCAACCTCATACCAACCTTGAGTCGAGGAATAAAAACTATGAATAGCATTTAAGTACCTATGTAGGTAGGGATATAGAAACAACTGAACTTTCAAAGATTCTATCTACAAAAAACGGAAGGTAGGTAGGTACATCAATTAAGTAGGTACATAAAATGAAAAATGAAGAAAGAAGCCGCCAAAATTACCTACAGATAAAAAGCCATTTTTTAAAATGAGTACCTACTTTCCGTTCGCCACATGCGATCTCTTCGGAGACGACGCGGTAAAAAGTTGAACTATATGTACAGGCTGTAGTAAAACCTAGCCAGATGTGTTACGTTTTTAGAAGACGAAGAAGTTTTATTGGCGGCTAGCAAGCAAAGATTGCTAAGTGCCAAATTTAAAATTATTTATTTGCTCTCTGAAAAAGTCGGTGGGGTCAAATATCAAAGGGCAGAACTTGCATACCAATAAAATTAATATAACTGGAAGTTACAATAAGAAATTCTTCGTAAGCAATAACAGTAAAAAAACAATGAATTTATTGTCCAGTGGACTTGGAAGCTTATCCTTTTTAAATTACTTATGAAAAGGTTGTGGGTTCGATTCCCGGAGGAGTGCAAACAAAATAATCGTTAATTCTCAAATACGCTCTTTTTCCGGTCGGTAGCTCAGTTGGTAGAGTGCTTGCATTCCATTCCGAGAGCTCGGGATCGAATCACACTGAGGGTGTCAGAAATGATTTCCCGTTTCGGTGTGTATTTCAAACCCAAAATAAAGTATTAGCAAGGTTTACAAGAAATGAGAATCAGCCCCCTCGGGAGCTGGGAATAAGCCCCACATCAATTTTGAATGTTAACTAATATATCTTTGGAACTCTTCTTCTTCTTCGTGTCAGACACTACACTTCTCTTGCCCAGTGTCGGGCAACACCCACTGCTTCACTATTACTCTCCATTAGGTCGTAGAACTATTCAATTATCAACAAAGGTAGTTCTTTCGCACGTGCGAGCTCACGCACCATATCTCCTCAACTGTAAAAAAATAATAGGTACTTCCTTTTACAAGTGGGATCATATGGGGTGAAACGCAGACCACTAAATGGTTTTTATTCATTTTAAATACCTTCACTTTTTAAATTTACAAAAACCCTCATAAAATAAGAGGTCATACATACTGGCAAGGATATATGGCACGTGCTGTATAACTTTGTCACCCCTAAAAAGCTTTTCTGTGTCAAAAGTTGCACATTTTACGCTCAGTGATTCTACTGGTAGGTATTGAATATATTTAACCGGGCGCGTGCCCTTAATAGAAGCAAACTTGTACTTGCATCTATAATATATAATCTAAGTTGTAAAGATGTATTACATTTAAGGTTCATATTAAATGCATTCCCATAAGCAGACACGTATAAGCTCGCTTTTACACGTATGCCACATGTGGACCTACAATAAATGAACCCAAATCTAAAATGAATATAAGCACTTCAACTCTTGCCGACCTTCCCTAAAACAGGGACGACATTGGTAAAGTGAACCATTGTTTGCAGTATGGGTGGTCAGCCTCATACCTCAAGTCAAGGAGCATAAACAATTAATTACACTCAACTACGAGTATATAAAACAAACAATCACTAAGTAAAATAATAAAATGAAAATTAAAAATTCGTATCTTGCCGCCGTTCCGTCGCCTTTGTGCTTATTTGTCGTATGTCCAACAGAGGTTATTTCACATGAGCAATGTCTGTAGGTATGTGTACTGGACCAATAAGTCTTAGGAATACTGGAAATGGATTTAAAAAATATTTTATGCAAAACTCTCAGATTATCGTGTTTTACGTTTTTTTCTTGGCTCAGATTGTATAGAATGTGATTCTACACAAGTTTATTGAAAGGTCATCTTTGAATCAAATGGCAGACAAGCTAAACAAGCAATGGCGGGGGGACGATTCCGCTACCCCTACACACCTCTGCACATTTGTCTCCAGTCTAAACTTTGTTCTGTCCTTGCGGTGACACCTATTTCAAATCCTCGACATTCATCCCTCTCTTCATGCATGCTCTTCTCTTTTATCTCACTGCAGATTCCAGTTTCAACTGGTGATTACCGTGCGTGGTATTTAGTTTTCTTTTCAATTTCCAAATCCGAGTCACAGTGCCTAAACCAATTTTAATACTTTTTAGAATCGTACTTAAGTTATTTACCTTGGAATTTATTTGGGCATGTAGACATGACAATAGATAATGAAATACTTAAACTGTTACCCTGCTGCCACTCCGCTAGGGGTGGCTAGAGCCTCTGATGATTTGACTCCATTTTTTCCTATCCTTACATACCTCTTTCAGTTCATTCATATCTATCACCTTTTTCATACATTTTCTTCTCTTACATGGTAGATATATCCCATTCTTTCACAATTTTACCAATCTGAGCAATTTTATCAATCTTACCACAATTTTTACAATTTTACCAATCAATTTTACCAGCCATACTTTTCTCGGTCTTCCCTTTTCTCTTTTCTTTCCACATTTCCTCTGTACTTACACACATTGTAAGTCTTTCATCATCCATTTTTTCAACATGTCCAAACCATCTCATCACATTGTAGATTATAGAGATATTACATTGTAGATTATAAGTGCCTTATTTTAATCAACAATTAATATAAGTACTTACATAAAGTATTATATTCATGTATGTGTAATGCAAATACCTACGCGTTGGGTGGTCCATATTAAAGAATTCCTGCCACCCAAGAACAAAAGATGAAAGCGATATGTTTGCTGAAGTTTTCGTATTGATCTTTTGATTGCAGTAACCCGGCTGATGTTTTATATGGTGTGAATCACACCTCAAGGGCACTCAGCTAGCATTATATCTGCCAGTCAATTCAAGCAAGACCCAGTTGCTGGACGTATAAGCCTTGTGACACAGAAGAAAAAAGTGGTAACAAAATCCGTTATGAGGGCATCAAGTCTACTAAGATGTCTTTAATATATAATCTAAGTTGCAAAGATATCGCCACCTTAAAGGTAAAATTGAATATGTTCTGATTCACGGATTTGAGAAATCGTGGATAAAACATTTTATTGGGTGTAACTTCTCTAGTAAGTGAACTTATAAGGAAGCGCTCATGACAAACTTCTAAGCTACAGGATTTTTACACATTTTTAGTATTTTCTCACGTAGAAAATAGGAAAAAGGTGCATTTATCTGAGAATCCCATGCTAGCTTCATATGTAACTTATTCAGTTTTATCTTAAAGGTATTTTTTATAAAATACGTTTAAGATACATCTTACAAGCATTCCCAAAAGTAGACAAAAGTAAGTTCGCGCTTAGGTACACATGGAGCAAGTGAGCTTACAACACAAAAAACCCAATCTCAAATGAACATGAGCTCTGCAATTTTTGCCGACCTAATGTTCCTTAATAGTCCCTTGACTTATAGGTTGGTATGCGGCTGACCACCCATGCTGTAAAATGGTTCACTTTGCCAATGTCACCCCTGTTTCAGGGAAGGATGACAAGAGTTGCAGGGTGTATGTCCATTTGAGATTTGGGTTTTTATGTTGTAGGTTCACATGTTCCTTGACCTATAGGTTGTTATGCGGCTGACCACCCATACTGTAAAAGATTGGTTCACTTTGCCAATGTCACCCCTGTTTCAGGGAGGGGCGGCAGGAGTTGCAGGGCTTATGTTCATTTGAGATTGGGTTTTTATATTGTAGGTCCACTGGCGGCATGTGTTAGCGCGAAATTATACATATCTGCTTGTGGGAATGCATTTAATATAAATCTTAAATGATATATATCTTTGCAGCTTAGATTAGATTAGATTAGATTAGTTCACATGCGGCATGTGTAAGCGCGAATTTGTACATGTCTGCTTGTGAGAATGCATATCATGTGAATCCATAATGAAACATATCTTTGCAACTTAGATTAAATTAGATTAGAATGCTAGGGTAGAAATAAGTGGAGAAGAATAACTCGAAAAATTAAAATAGCAATTTAGATTAGAAAAAATGAAGTGGATTTATTCTTCTAGATTGTTCTGGAGAGTGCCAAAGTTAGCGCATTGTGTTCGGTGGACGTGACGGTGAGATCGGAAACGGAAGAAGTGTGCCTGCAGGTCTACGTGACGTCATCTGGCCGTTGTTTTTTGCTGTCCCCAAGTTGTTTGCATTCTTATTGACTCGTCGTTTCCTCCAAAGGCGTTCGCACATTCGTAAAATAAATTATACAGTGGACTGCACATGACTTTATAGCATAAAATAAGGTTGCAGGTCACCTTCAATTTCCATAACAAAACATTTAGTTTGTTTATAATAATGGTGATCTGTTTCATTGATCTTTATTTGCAATGATTGATTGTAGACCGGTCCGTAGTTCAGTGGTAACACTTCGGACTCTGAATGGAAGGTTGTGGGTTCGAATTCCGGCGGAGCACAAAAAATATACCATTTATATTTTCAGATTTGCTCTTCGCTGGGTTGAAAAATTCATAAACCTTTACCAATGACCGGTCACCAAAGGTCCATCCAGCCTTTCAGCAACTGGGTCTTGCTTGAGAATTGGCGCTTTGTAGCGACGATGACCGAACTCGTAAAAAGGTCGATGGCTCAATTGGTAGAATGCTTGCATTCCATATCGAGAGCAAGAGCTCGATCTCAAGGCTTACTCAGCCTTCACAAGAAATGAGAACCAGCCCCTTCGGGAGCTGGGAAACCCGCACTCCAACTCAAGTGGTTGGCGTGAGGCCGACCCCTGTACCCTTAAAAATAAATAGTTCCCGAATCGCCACATGCGACTCCTTCGCGGATAATGCAGGCATGAAGTTACACTATATGTGTAGCTTAGTTGCGTTTATAGGTATTGATTGATGAAAGATAGCGAAATTGCTTCTGCCGTTCTCTAGTGATTCATTTGTAGGTACTAAAGTACGTAAATATTTGTGACGTCATTTAAAATGTGCAGACTCCATTGCCAGATTAAATGAAATCAAATACAAAAATCATGCATTACCAATTTCCTTGACCTTTAGGTTGGTATATGGCTGACCACCTATGCTGTAGAAAGTGGTTTTCTTTGCCAATGACACCCCTGTTTCAGGAAAGATCGGCAAGAGTTGCAGGGTGTACCTATTTTCATTCGAGGATTGGATTTTAATTTGAAAGTACACATTCAGCATTTGTAAGCGCGAACTTACATGCGTTTGTTTGTGAGCATGCATTTGATATTATGAGCTTTGGATGTTAATATATCCTTGCAACTTAGATTAATTATAGATAGATGGATTACCGATAAAAAACGAGAGTTTCCAGATGTGAATGCCTCTTTAACAGTTTAAGTAGATATATACTATTATAATGATAACATTAGTTTGTTTCTGTAATACCTGAGACAAAAAGGCACAAGTATTTGTGGGCTATGAATAAATGCAAACACCTCGGGCATTGTTTGTTCCCTAATAGAGCCACTAAATATTAGAGTCAACACAGCGTTTCCTGAGTCCGCGGCCTCATCCTGTCCCGTCTAACCGAAACCAACAGACGCGACCATAGAGCAGCAGAAACTAATTTACTGCATTGATACATACTATCTGTCACATTTGTCCCAGTCCTGTCAAACGTTGCAGTTGTGTAGTCATACAAGACATGTTTTAACGTGTCAAATTTTATGTTTTCTTTCTTCTCAATTTTGTGTTTTGACACCCAATTACAACACATGCTATGCTATGACGAAATCAAAATTATGACGTCACACGGGGCCGAGTTGCAAGCGAAACGGCAAAGAAATGAAAATTTTGTTATTCGTAATAAATGGTTTACTTTGCCCATGTCACCCCTGTTCTATAAAGCGCCGTTTCGAGATGCAGTCACTCCAAGGACGCTTGTGCAAATAATGTTTTAAATTTGCTTGTCTGCAGTTTACAGGGGCTTAATAATCTATAATCTAAGTTGCAAGGAATTATTCATTTAAAGCTCTCAGATGTATGCCCACAAACCAACACGTGAAGTTCGCGCTTACAAATGCTGAATGCGTACTACAAATAAAATCCAAACCTCAAATGAACATAAGCCCCACAACTTTTGCCGACCTTCCCTGAAACAGGGGTGACATTGGCAAAGTGAAACATTTTTTACAGTATGGGTGGTCAGCCTCATACCAACCTATAAGTCAAGGAATTATAATAATAATATTAGGATGATTTATTTGGTGAGCGCTGTTTTTGTGTGTATCACACCTCAAGAGACCTCTGCGAGCTTGGTCGTCGCTGTAGAAAGCGCCAATTCTCAAGCAAGACCCAGTTGTTGTAAGGTAGGATGGACCTTTCAGTGACCGGTCTTTGGTAAAGGCTTATGAATTTTTCAACTCAGCGAAGAGCACATTCGAAATATAAATGGTATATTTTTTGTGCTCCGCCGGGATCCGAATCCACAACCTTCCATTAACGAGTCCGAAGTGCTGCCACTGGACTACGGACCGGTCCAAGATGCCAACGACACGCGGTGTACCTGAGCGGTAACACATCCAAGTACTATCCGCGGCCAATGTTGCTTAACTTTACCCCTGTTTCAGGGAAGGTCGGCAGAAGTTAGAAGGGGTATGTTCATTTGGGGTTTGGATTTTAAGTACACATGAAGACGCAGCATTTGTAAGCGCGAACTTACACGTGTCTGTTTGTGGGCATGCATTTAAAATGATTTTTAAATGTTTTTGTATCTTTGCAACTTAGCTTATGGATCGCAGATCTTCGTTAGAAGTGGACCGGAATCGAGAAGAAGAGGTTGGCAGTTATCCAGAAGTGAAATGGAAAAATCTGGCTCAGAAGAAGTGAGAGATGTTTTGTCACAAAAGTCGATGTAAATTCCTGACTTTGTACAAAAATTAAAAATATAGTTAAATACACGTAATGTTGCTAGAGGCCCTCGGGTCATTTAATATTATAGAAAAGGTAATTATGGATGACCCATAATTATAATGACCCTGCCTATTGAGAGAGGTCATTAAACCATTATTGAAATCACAAAACCAGTATACTAATAATAATAGTAATATTGGGATGATTTTTTTGGTGAGCGGTGTTTTTGTGTGAATCATCCCTCTGCGAACTTAGTCGTCACTGTAGGAAGCGCCAATTCTCAAGCAAGACTCAGTTGCTGTAGGGCTGGATGGACCTTTGGTGACCGGTTTTTGGTAAAGGTGGACTTCAAGACGAGCCATGATAGACTCACTCACACTGCAGCTTATGAGATGACAATTTGTCGACGTCCAGCTGGAAGACCACATAAAAATCTGTGAAATAGAAGGCATAGCAAGATGAGAGACCATGTCTCCAGAATGAGCCATGATAGACTCACTCACACCGTAGCTTATGAGATGACAATTGGTCAACGTCCAGCTGGAAGACCACATAAAAATGATACAAGAAGATGGAGTCATAAATTCATGGTTTTTTTTATTTCTTGTTATACTACAGGATCTTAAATAAGTGTCTACCCCTAATCCCGAAAAAACAGGACCCGAGAACAAACACGTCCTATGACACGGATATAGACCCTCTTTATATTTGCAAATAAACGAAAAAACTACAAAAAACACTACAAAAATCGACAATTTTCAATAAAGCTAGGTCCATAATAATTTCTGAGTAAAAAATAAATTGACGGTTGTAAAAAAAATTGTTTTTCTTACATTTCTTTCTTCTACGGTTTATCCCATTCTTTCACGATTTCACCAATCTCATCAAACTGTATGGATGGATGGAGGAAGACTTACAAAATGTATAGACAGAGGAAATGCGGAAGGGAAAAGAGGAAAGGGAAGACTGCAAGAAGTATAGCAGGATCAGATTTGGGATATACAAAGCGAATGTAAAAGAAGGAAATGTATGAAAAAGGTGATGGATAAGACTGACTCGAAAGAAATATGTTAGAATAAAAAAATGTAGGCAAATCTGCAGAGGCTCTGACCACCCGTAGTAGAATAAAGATGGAGTTACAGTTTCGTTGTTCCTGTCATACTTCTCATGTGCATCATGGTAAAAATTACCGTAAAATACTCTAGTTTTTGTCTGGTTTTGGATACAGACGCTCTCATATTAAATATGGTCTACTGTGACAATATTTGTAAGGGTAAATAGACTCGAGGCGTTTGAAAATGTTTGCTTTTAGGGTCTGTTTATTGTATAAACGCAACAAAAAAGGCACTCAAAGTCCTGGTCCACCTTTTCCTTCTTATAAGCTGCCACGGATTAAGGGCGGTTCGAGTCGTGCGACCGAACCAGGGCTGGAAGTCTCATCATAGTGGTAATTCTTACATACCGAAAATCGTTAATACTTGTATGAAGACTTATCCGTTGTCCACTTGCGGCCATCTTAGATTGACAGGTCTTCATACAAATATTACCGATATTCGGTAGCTTAGAATTACCGTGGTGATAAGATTTCTAGCCCAGGGCTCCCGCGTCCAAAGGCCCCCCGAGACGTTTTAGAAAAATATAATTCAAAGATTTTTTTGACGTAAATTTGTTTGGAGGCCCAGGTTTTTACGGCATTCACGATCAAAAGGGCCCTCAAAGACTTTTTAGAAATTAGTTAAAGAATATATTATTTACCATCAATTATTTTTGCAGTCCAAATCAAGGGAGGCCTTCCGGACCAAAGTCACCATGTGAGCTTCAGTCGTCATGAAATTGTATAGAAAAAAAGTTTAAAAAAATGACAAGACGAAGTTCCGACCAAAAACTGTCATAGACTTCCCTAACAGGTTGCCAAAAAAAATAATTTTAAAAGCTGTCAGTAATAGTTTTGATTCTCAAAAAGTATATGTTTTCTGGGCGGCTCGACGAGAGGAGAAGGGTATTGAAGGGGGGGTTGTTAGGAGGTTGGAGGGCCCCTTTAATTTTCCCGCACCAGGGCCCCCAGTGGTCTTAATCCAGTCCTGCCTATAACGTTCTTAGGCAATTTCATGGTCTGTTTTATTAAATGGATCCATGTTCAATGACTTGGTTGCTATTGACTAATAGGTTGGTATGAGGCTGGCCCCGATGCTGCAAAAACTTTTGTTCACTTTTTCCAATGCCACGCATGAGTTGCAAGGTTTACGTTCGTTTTTTTTTTGGTAAGTCATCCCCTTAGTGCTTGTTTGTCTTATATCAGAGGTTATTTCTCCTATGACCTGAGCAACGTTTGTATGTGTTCTGTACCAACGTGTCTTATGAAAACTGGAAATTAATTTTAAAAATATTGAAAACCACCCCTGCTATTTTAATTTGGCACGTATTCAGTTTTTCTTTTTCGTTTCGATTTGAAATTAAGTCACCTCTAGTTTAATTAAGATTTTACTGAAATAAATCAATATTTATAAATTGTGATAATCTTTTTTATTTTAAATAATTGGCGTCGTAGAGTCAAGAAAAAACAATTGGAGGTTAAACAATAAAAATAAAGCATATCGTGTCAGTCACCAGCTGATACGTCCTGCTATATTAACAGAAATTATCTTATTTTTTAATTTAATTGTTTTTTGTTTATTGTCTAATTTAAAATCAGAAAATAAATTGGAATCAAAGGCAGAGGTGTCCAAACATTTCAACCTTAGGGCCACACTGTATCTGTAAACTTAATTGCAAAGATAGATTAATAGTCTATTGGTTAGCGCTTTGGACTCGTTATGTATCTATATATGTCAGGCTTATTTATTTTAAATTGCACATGATAAGAGAGCGCCGTTTTTGTGTGTGTCACACCTCAAGGGCCCTCTCCGATCACGGATAAGACTTTTTGAAAAGGTGCGTCTTGAGAGCTCCGCGAGCTCGTTGTGGGCTCCAACCAAAACCCAGCGGAGCACAAAATAATATACCATTTACATTGTCAAATATGCTCTTCTCTGGGTTGAAAAATTCACATTCCTTTACCAAAGACCGGTTACCAAAGCGCCATCCAGCTTTACAGCAACTGGATCTTGCTTGAGTATTGGTGCTTTCTATAGCGACGACTAACCCCGTGTAGACTGGCATAAAGTAAAAAAAATATGCCTTTTTTATATAAACGATCATTTTTACTACTTACAGTGTTACAGTGTTAATAAATACTGATAACTGGTATTTATTTTTTGATTAATTATTCTAATCTTTGTGTCTCTCAATTTTTGTAAATAATTAGGTGTAAGAAACGCATTCTAACAATGCACCATGCGAAATGTTTTTTATAAGATAAAAACAAAACATAAATATAAATAAAAACAGATAACAAATGGTGGATTTAATATTACTGCAAAATAACTTTTTGAGAAATAGAAATTTCACATTTTTGAGATAAATTGCCTAAACGCTACCTGGATCAATTTCAAATGAGTTATTTTTAAAGAATGGGAGCAAATATTTATTCTGAAATGTCCTATGCCCTAAATATTAATTCTGAAATGCCTATACCCTATGCACGCGTCTGCTACCTAGGAAGCTTCACTGGCTCCATATCCCGGAGCGCATCGAGTTTAAAGTGTGCACGATGATCCACAAAGCTCTATAATTGGAAAAACACCCAAATATCTCGCTGATTTAATCAAACCAGTCACCCTCGGCATAAAAGCCTAACACTGCGCTCGGCTGCAACTGGAGCCAAATCAAAGATTGAAGAACCGATAAGAAGAGTTAACACAATGTTTGGAGAGCGTGCATTTGCAGTTGCTGGTCCTCTGGCCTGGAACCACCTGTCACATCATGTGAGACAAGCAAATTTCGGGCATCATTTGCACAAGCGCCCTTGGATTGACTACATCACGAAACGACGCTATAAATAAATCATCAACTCATCATCATCAAGTCAAGGAATTCAGGATAGGATAATTTCCCTGCGGTACAGAAGCTTGAAAAGTCAGATAATGATTATTGTAGATACTGTTTGTTGTCAATTTTAATATTCTAACCATCTGAAACATAGGTATAGACCGGTTTTATCTAAACTCTGCTAACATTACCAAGATTTAAATGGTTTTAGTAATTACGTGAAACATAATATTAGTGTATTCTAGTTTTTGGTGTTACCAGCATGTACCTACCTGGGTTGCGTCGGGTTTTGCTTTTGACTACAACCAACCAAGCTACAGATATAGTGTTGCTTCTTGCTGCGTTTTTCCGAAGCGGTCGCATGTGGCGAGTGAGCAAGTGAATTTATTTTTACATGTAAGGGGACCGGCCTTACGCCAACCACTTCAGTTGAAGCAGGGTTTCCCAGCTCCCGAGGAGTGCGGAAGGAACACGGAATAAGGAATAGAAAGAAGTCTCACTATAATTTATAAATAATACTAAGAATCGGAATGATGATATCGGATACGATTTCGACGAAACTTTGAAAACCACGTTCTTCTCTACGTCACGGTTCGTAAAAATAGTAACCTGGTGAAGCAGTGTTGGTAATCTTGCATAATACCCGCTCTTCGCTAAATCACGGTTCGTAAAAAGAGTAGGTAAACTTTCATTAATTGATGAGGCATTTACTTTGTAACCTTCCTTTTTTAAATATTAAAAATCAGAAATAATTTGTAGATGGCCCCGTAACCATATAGAAATTATTTTTGGGTATGGTTTACCTGGTGGAGCAGTGCTGGTAGTCTTGCTGGTGCGCCGGAAGCGGCTGAGGGGCCTGCTGCGGAGGATACAGCTGGGTGAGGCAGGCCGGGGACGCGGGGGGACTCCCTGATGCCCAGCCTCTGGCCACCCCCAGGGGAGCAGTCACAGGCGGAGGGCTGCTGGAGGTCCAGGGCCTGCCGGAGGCGTCGGTGCCGGGGGAGCGGTCATAGCTGGGGTACTCCTCTTCTGCAACGAGGAATGGAGGAGGATTGCTGTCGTGAAGCTAGTGCAGGCGCAGCGCAAGCATGAGAGCCCGTTTTCCACTTGTCGGGTGTCGGATCCGTATTATTAATCGGAGGTTCCAGTGGCAGAACATTATGTATGGAGCTATTCACACTTATCGGAAACCGATTTTGTCCGAAATGTTCTGCAACTGTAACCTCCGATGAATATACGGATCCGACACCCGACAAGTGGGAACGGGCTCTACACCTGGTTAAGGTCATGCACAGATTAAGACCACTGGGTGCAAGGAAAGTAGCCCCCTTCTGCGACAAAAAAAATATTGTTATGATTTTACTGGGGTTTTCTTTTAATTAAACTGCAATTATTCGATCCCACAATCTTCCATTTACGAGTCAGAAGTGTTACCACTGGACTTCGGACCGGTCAAGGAAAAAAAAAAAAAAAAAAAAAAAAAAAACAGGTTCCACACGTTACGTGGACTACGGTGACTCGGTACTGACTTCGGTAAGACATTGCACCGTATGTACAGTTTAGTTGCGTTTCTGCGTTTGCGTTGCGAACGATGAATGGTATTGTTATAATTTTACTGGGGTTCTCTTTTAATTAAACTGCAATTATTTATTTTAAAATAATGTATTGTACACGGTTTGATTGACAATTTACAACAATTAATCACTACAATTGGGGCCTGTTGCACCAAACTCCAATCAGACAAAAAACAAAATTAAGGTTGATTTCTTACTTTCAAATCAAACATTTGGTAGCATATACGTAAATCAGCTGATGGACATCATATTCCCTGTTCAAATTCCATCACATTATTACCCACTCCTGAGAAATATTTAACCGAGGTCCTTACTAGAATTAAGCAATCAAATTTAATTTGTCAATCAAATATTGATTGGAGGTTGGTGCAACAGGCCCAATTTATTGTTCTTCACGGCAAAATGCTTGAAGCGACTAATCCACTGATACCCTTTTCAGTCCGTAGGTATATTTAAGTACAAAAGACATCTTTCTCGCATATTCCAGATCATTCTTCGATTTCTAGCTCACACCCGAACGCCGTTCTATGTACCTACTACTCCCACACTATCGCACATGTATAGGTACGCGTAGGTTATTTGATTTCATAGTTCGAAACACTACCACCATCACACTAGAGCCAGATTGTTCTTTACACTATGTATGCATGTACAAGCGCCTGCGCACTTAGAGAGGAGGAGAATCCTGGATTCAGCCAAGGCCCACCCGATGCGGTCGAGCTTACGACGATGATTATGAGAAGACGATAGGGGGAAATATATATTCTAACTCAGGAGTCACAGTTGTAATCTTATCTATGAAAACGCGTGCGTTTGTTGACGGAAAGCGCTAGTAAAGTTATATTGACTATCTTAATAATTTCCCTTTCATTTGTGGCTCAGATAACATTTTATAGGTAGTAAACCGAATGAGAAATAGTATTTTATCACAAAGCGAATACAAAAAGGTATGTGTTGGTACCTACATGATATACCAGTCCGTATGGAAGGTCAAAGGTTTCGAATCTCGGCGGATCATAGAAAAAAGTACCATTATCATTTTCAAATATGCTCTCCGCCGGTTAGAAAAGTTCATATAACTTTACTAAAGACCGGTCATCAAAGACCCATTCAGCGTTATAGCAACTGGGTCTTGCCTGAGAACTCTATAGTGACGACCAAGCTCGCAGAGGGTTCTTGAGGTGCGTCCACAGACGAGTATTCTATAGACGCAAAAGTAGTTGCAAGCACATGCTAAAAATATTAATCTACAAATATATATGTGATATATATTATGTAGATGCGAGTATATTTTCAAATGTCAATACACGTAACTTGTCATACGCAGAGATAGCTGTATCTAATATTATTTATTAGGTACACGCGATAAAAAGTAACAGTTATTGACAGATACCGTAATCTCTACACGGTCCCACCCCTAACCGTAGACAAGCAGTGACATTGAAAGCGTATCTCTCGTATGAAACTAGTGTTGTACCTATGAGGTATTTTAGATACAAGGTTACAGATAGCTATATCAATATTTTGTGGGAATATTTCGTCTATCTATAAAATGTAATCTAAGTTGCAAAGATATGCTATCATTGTTTAAGATTCATATTAAATAAGTGTCCGCATAGAAACACGTGTAAGTTTGTATTAATGAATGCTGCATGCGTAACTTATCAATAAATGAACCAAGCCTCAAATAAACATACCTAAGCCTTGAAACTGTATCCGACTTTTCCTGACACAGGGGTGACATTGGCAAAGTGAACCATTTTTTGCAGTATGAGTGGTCAGCCTCATACCAACCTATAAGTCAAGGAATATAAATAATAAATTACATTTAAATATAAAAAAGAACAAAACCTTAAAAAAACCTATAAAAAAATGTAGCAAATTAAAAACCAACATTAGAAATCAACATTGCAGATTAGCCGCCACTTCTTCCTGTCCTTGCATACTTCTTTCATTTCATCCAGAGTCATAACCTTTTTCATACAAGTCCTCCTTTTATTATGACTCTGGATATCCCATTCATTCGCTATTTCAGAGATTTGATCCATCCATACTTTTCTCGGTCTTCCTCTACCACGACATCCATATATTCTAGCAACATATACTTTCTTCGTCAATCTTTCATCTCTCATTCTCTCCATATGCCCGAAACATCTTAACATACTTCTTTTAATCTTCACTTTCACACTTTCCCTTACACCACATTCTTCTCTTACAAAATCATTCCTCACCCTGTCACTTCGTTTTTTCCTAATCATACTTTTGACCACCCATACTTTAAAAAATGTTTCACTTTGCCAATGTTACCCCTGTGTCAGGGAAGGTCGGCAAAAGTTGTGGGGCTTATGTTCATTTGAGGTTTGGATTATTATATTGTAAGTACACATTCAGCATTTGTAAGCGCGAACTACACGTGTTGGTTTGTGGGCATACATCTAAGAGCTTTCAATGAATATATCCTTGCAACTTAGATTATAGATTATATTATTATACTTCTTAGATAGTCCATTTCTACTGTATGGACTTTACTAATTTCCCTTTCACTCACCGTCCAGGCTTCACTTCCATACTACACTAGTATACCACCGTATATATAGTTAGTGGGCACTAGTATACCACCGTGCATCGCCAATTTAACATTTTTTTAGAGATTTTGGTTCCTGGCAGGTAAAAGTTGTGGGGGTTATCTTCATTTGCGGTTTGGATTTTATTTGTAAGTACACATTCAGCATTTGTAAGCGCGAACTACACGTGTTGGTTTGTGGGCATACATCTGAGAGCTTTAAATGAATATATCCTTGCAACTTAGATTAAAGATTATTATATGGATTATTGTTATTATTGGGTTCAGAAGCATCACGTAGTTTTAACAAAAACAAAGACTATTCTAAACATTGCTTAAAAACACAAATAAAACAATGCATATCCCCATGATACTTAAGTTTGAAAAAAAAAGTAAAATGTCTGTGCGGACTTTGTCGCCCATGGGAATTTCAATTGTTTCCCTCAGTGCAATATGCATAGATAACAAAGGACCCTTGATGTGAGAATAACAACAAGATGAATTAAACAACATTTTTTACATTGTGGGTAGTCACACTTATCCATATCTACAATAATGTTTTTTAAACAATAACGTTCCTTGACTTATAGGTTGGTATGCGGCTGACCACCCATGCTGTAAAAATGGTTCACTTTGCCAATGTCACCCCTGCTTCAGGGAAGGTTGGCAAGAGTTGTAGGGCTTATGTCCATTTGAGATTGGGTTTTTTATAATATATGTCCACATGCGGCATGTGTAAGCGCGAAATTATGCGTGTCTGCTTGTGGGAATGCATGTGCATTTAATATGAATCTCAAATGATACATATCTTTGCAGCTTAGATTTAGATTTAGATTTAGTATATAGTTTTTGTGCTCCGCCGGGATTCGTACACACGACCTTAAATTTACGAGTCAGAAAATCTAACCACTAGACTACGGACCGGTCAAAATCTACAAAAATCACCTTCTTCGTCGCTGGTATGGTGGTGGTAAAGCGTCGGCACTCAAATTTACGTTATTGAAACAATCGAATGTTCAAACTCCGCCTGCGTAGTGTCCTATCGACAATAATTTTAACCCTGGTTCAGCAGATGTCGTTGAGTAATTGTTATCTTCTTCTTCCTCCTTCTTCCTCAGCCTTTCTCAGTCCACTCTTTGACGTAGGCCTCCTCAAATCCTGTCCATTTCTGTCTATCAGCTGTTGTCTAATCTAATCTAAATTAAGTTGCAAAGATATGTAACATTAAGGATTCACATTATATATGCATTTTCACAAACAGACACGTATAAGTTCGCGCTTAACCATGCTGCATGTGGACTTACAATATAATAACCCGAATCTCAAATGAACATACACCCTGCAACTCTTGTCGACATTCCCTGAAACAGGGGTGACATTGGCAAAGTGAACCATTTTCTAGAGCATGGGGGGTCAGCCGCATATCAACCTATAAGTCAAGGAACATACACAACAAATTACATTTTCAACAAATAATATGTATCGACTGTGTTCAGCCAATTTTATTTTAAATATAATATCTTTAAGTTATTAAAACACTGTTTTTATTTTCACTCTTTATTTTTTAATTATTTGGACACAAACGCTTTTGACTACACATCATTAGGTACCTGATGATGATTACTGTTTAGTCGAAAACGTTTATGTCTGTCAAAAAAATAGTGACTGTTTTTGGCCAGGCAAACAGGGGTGGTCAAGTGCTTTCCTCTCCACAAATCTATGAAATCAATAAAAACTTCACCCGTGTAGCGAAGGAATGAGTTTTGTGCGGGAAGTCCTATTTAGTGTGCATTATTACCTCAGTTCCCTTGAGGCTTATCTATTGTTTTGAGCTTTCCCAATGGAGGATAATGCAACTAAGATAAACATGCTCCTTTATAAATACCCATTCACATGTTTGTGCTTTTGAAAATAAACTGTTTAGTTTTGGAAAAAAAAGACAAACAATGTTGAATATTGCAAGTCTATAATCTATCTATAATCAAAGTTGCAAGGATATATTCATTTAAAGCTCTCAGATGTATGCCCACAAACAAACACGTGTAGTTCGCGCTTACAAATGCTTAATGTGTACTTACAAATAAAATCCAAACCTCAAATGAACATATTAAGCCCCACAACTTTTGCCGACCTTCCCTGACACAGGGGTGACATTGGCAAAGTGAACCATTTTTTACAGTATGGGTGGTCAGCCTCATACCAACCTATAAGTCAAGGAAGTGGCTAGAAAAAAACGAATTGTTGATTTAAATGACAAAAATATTATATTAGTCTTCGTCTAAAAAAATGCTACTAATTTACGCGGTTATTGCAATTTCTTGCCGCGTTTTCGCTCTCGCTTGTGGCGAGTGGAACCTATCTAGTTTTACAGCTAAGGGGGCCGGCCTTACGCCAACCACTCCCGAGGGAGCTGGTGCCCATTTCTTGTAGCTATCGACCGAACGAAGAAAACTCGGCAATTAGTTACGCTATATGTGTACCTCAGTAGCGTTAGTATATTCAGGGTGTCAAATATCCGTTCTCAGCTTGCACGATTTAATATTTATTTGTTCTACAATTTAAATAATTTAATTTCAAACCTACACACATAATTATGCTACCACATCCTGTTTGCACTTAAAAAATAAATATAATTAAAACATAAAAATAAATACATAAGTACCTACTCACTAAGGTCAACGGTTTTGCAAAAAAATATATTTTGAATTATAAACACTCTGCAACTTAGCCTCACATACAGTGCAACCTCGTGCCGTGTTGTCCCCAAAGGATTTTATTTGGCGAGTGGAACCTATTCATTTTCACAGGTAAAGAGGCCGGCAATGACCACTTTTTTTTAAAAATATATTTGTGACGAGAAATGCTATTCTCCAACCTATTTTGCCTGGCCAAAAACAGGTTTTACCATTATCAACTAATAATTAATTACCATGGTGATACTGATAAGAATTCCAACCCAGGGCTGGAAGTCTCATCGAATATCGGTAATATTTGTATGAAGACCTGTCAATCCAAGATGGCCGCAACTCGCAAGTGAGCAGCTGATTAGTCTTCATACAAATATTACCAATATTCGGTGGATAAAAATTACCGTGATGATGAGACTTCCACTCCAGGACTCTCTCTCTTGTCTTTCAACACACAAGACATGCAGTTTTGTACACTGAAAAGCAATCTATATTTTTTTGTTGCAAAACACTTGAAGTTTCTAGTCCCAAGTCCACTTATCTTGCGGTTTCCCTTAAACAATGTCATAATTTATTATCTAACGACACATTTAGTAGATAAGTTTATCAGATATGATGATATCTGTCAGTCTGGAGGTTTTAATTTATCTCTGCTCGGGCGACCCCAAGTCTAGGAGGTCCTGGGACAGACCGCAGAGCTTATCAGGGTTGAAAAGACATAAATATCAAAAAAATATATGCATCGTGACATGACACAAAATGTTTACGAAAAGTCTTATCTTACTATTTGATTTTATAATCCGTTATTTGTTTTGCCTTTTGGGCATAATAATTTAAAATTTAATTCCGGGTGCAAGAGCAGACAACTAATTGCCCTTGAGACTTTAAAATAGGTTGGTATGAGGCTGACCCCCCGTGCTGAAAAATTGGTTCACTTTTGCCAATGCCAACCCGTTTCAGGCAAAGGCGGCAGGAGTTGCAAGGTTTATGTTCATGTGAAATTTGGTTTTATCTTGTATGTATACATGTAGCATGTGTAAGTACGAACTTGCATGTGCCTGCTTGAGACATGCATTTAATTCCAATTTACCTTTGCAACTTAGATCGTAGACCTAGAACAATTCAAAATATAGAAATGAGGGTGCATTTTTTTGATTTATGGGTTTTGAAATTCATACCCATCAGTGCACAAGCCAAATTTTGCAAAAAAAAAAGTGGCACATGCTGTAGACGTTTGGGATGTAGTTTCGAAAAATATTTGAGACTCGGGGACTTGTATCTGTCAAAATAAATTCAATCCCCCAAGGCCTACAGAATAATAAAATAAAAAAAATTCAAAACATTTTTTTGTCAATGAAAAAAATGCCATGTGTAGCTCAGCTGATAATAGTCCGGTCGATAGCTCAGATTATAGAGTGCTTGCATTCCATGCCGCAGCCTCTCTTCAGAGAGTATCAGAGATATAAAGTTCCCGTTTTGATGATTATTTCAAACCCAAAAAATAATATCGGCATGTTTTACTTAGCTGTCACAAGAAATGGGAACCAGTGTCATAGGGAGCTCGGAAAACCCGACTTCAAATGAAGTGGTAGCATTACGGCCGGACCTCTTACTTGTGAAAATAAATAGCTTCCACAGTCACATCAAAAAACGCGGTAAGATGTTGCACTTTATGTGCAGCGTTGGATTTATTATAAAAACACCATCTTGGTGGGGATTCAACCAGTTCCACGACAAATCGGTCAGAGAAAAGCCGTCAACAGACAGCTCAGCCATGGACAAATCGGTCAAACGACATTTCATCCACACGACTTTACTTTAGGATGTACGTGAGTACATTATGGACTTATAATGTACTCACGTACAATATAAGTCCACTGATAGCTCCATCACAGAAAGAAACAAATAAGTAAAACGATATTAACTACAAAGATATTTTAAAGAGCAAGTTTTCTGTGATGAAGCTGTCTGTGAAGTGTGAATCTATAGCGCATGTGACCGAAATGTCGTCAACTAAAAAGTTGTGTGGACGTACTGTCGTGTGACCGATTTGTCGTGACCTAGTCCTCTGGTTTTGAACGCAAGCACTCTACCATCTGAGCGATTGATAGATCTGACTCTTGAAGGTTATCTATTATATCTTTGCAACTTAGATTATAAACCCAACACGTCTCTCAAAATTTTGAAAGTAATTACTTAAGGTAGCAATTCAAATAAAAATAAATTCAAGCCCTTACAAACATAAAAATTAATTTGTATACAATAACAATTTAATGCCTAACCGTGTATATTCATAGTTAAATGAAAAAAATATTAGTTAAGGTTTTAAGTGTACAGTTTTTATTATAAAATTTAACCCTGCACAAAACTCCAATCAGAAAACAATAAAAAATAATAATAAATAAATAATATTAGGATGATTTATTTGGTGAGCGCTGTTTTTGTGTGTATCACACCTCTGCGAGCTTGGTCGTCGTTGTAGAAAGCGCCAATTCTCAAGCAAGACCCAGTTGTTGTAAGGTTGGATGGACCTTTCAGTGACCGGTCTTTGGTAAAGGTTTATGAATTTTTCAACCCAGCGAAGAGCACATTCGAAATATAAATGGTATATTTTGTGCTCCGCCGGGATCCGAATCCACAACCTTCCATTTACGAGTCCGAAGTGTTGCCACTACGGACTACGGACCGGTCCAAGAAGCCAACGACACGCGGTGTACCTGAGCGGTTACCCATCCAAATACTGTCCGCGCCCAATGTTGCTTAACTTCGGTGATCTATGGGAACCGGTGCTTTCAACATAGTAACGTCGTTGACTAAAAATTAAGTGTGATTTCTCCCATTAAATCAAAAATTTGGTTGTATATACGTAATCACTAATCAGCTAATGTAAGTACATCACCTTCCCTGTTAAAATTCCATCATATTATAACCCACTTCCGAAAAATATTTAACCGAGTTCCTTGACTTATAGGTTGGTATGCGGCTGACCACCCATACTGTGAAAAAATGGTTCACTTTGCCAATGTCACCCCTGTCTCAGGGAAGGACGGCAAGAGTTGCAGGGCTTATGTTCATTTGAGATGGGTTCTTAACTTCTTATAATGTAGGTCCACATGCGGCATGTGTTAGCGCGAAATTATACATGTCTGCTTGTGGGAATGCACTTAATATAAATCTTGAATGATATATATCCTTGCAGCTTAGATTAGATTAGATTAGAGGTCCTTACCAGAATTAGGCAATAAAATTTGATGTGTCAATCAAATATTGATTGGAGGTTGGTGCAACAGGCCCTAAAGCAGGGTTTACATTATATCACTTTTGAGGTACATCCAAAGTGAATTACTCAGAGTGAAATCATCCAGGGTGATCATCCTCGTTTACATATTTTCTACAGTTTGCTGGTTTCACCTCTCGTGCACAGTGTTCGTGTCTGTGAAAAGTGATGTCTCGTTCAAGAAGAAATCAAAAAATTATACGCAGAGGCATTGCCTTAATTTCACGTGGACTGCTGCATGAATTGAATGCTATTATATCACGTAAACGTGTTCAAAGACGTTGGTGGGTGAAGCCATGGGTTTCAAGGAGGACAAATCTGGGAGCTTCGTCAACCCTGTTAAGAGAATGGGCAGAGGAAAATCCTGAGGTGTATAGAAATCATTTAAGAATGAACGAGGAGCAATTCGCATATCTTCTAGACAAAGTAACTCCGTTGATAAGAAAAAAAGATACTTGGTTCCGAGAAGCTTTAAGCCCTAAAATAAAACTGCAAATGACGCTACGATATCTAGCGACTGGAGATAATATAGGTACCTTAAGTGCACTGTACAGAATTCCAAGAAGCACATTTTCACGGTTTTTGCCTGAGGTATGCAGGGCTATATACAACTGTTTGGCAGATTTTATAATGGTAAGTAGAAATTTAATATCTTGTAGTTTAATTAATTCATAGGTTAACAGAATAAAAAGTTGAATGAATGAATGAAACACATACTTTATTTACATGAAATAGATGGGGTACAAAAAAAGAAAAAGAAGAACATTACTTAAAAAAAACAAAAAAAAAACATTAATTGAACTTTAAAACAGTAGGAGAAAAAGTATTTAATACCAGCAATAGCAAAAGCTGTCTGCCGGTAGAATAAAAAGTTTACAGTATACAAAGTTTCAAGTAATTTTGAAAATGTTTTTTATTTCTATAAAATAACGTAAGATAATTTATTATAAAGCCATTAAATCATCAACTATTATTCCCGCTGAAGAAATGGCATCGGACAAAACATCACTGTTTTCATAATCGTCATCTTTTTCGGTAGATACATTACCACGATGATAGGTATGCACAATATTTAAATCAAATAAAACTACCAAAACCCAAAACAATCAACTGGTGTTTGTGAAGTGAACAAACGTAATAAACAAAGTGTTTACATTTGTCATTGGGCCCTCACTCTCGATGAATCATCGCTTCGAGGAACGACTCTTTCATCAAAAGTAGGACGGGGGTCGAAATATTTCATCCTTCATCTTAAGTGTACACTTTGGATGAAATCACAATGAAAGGCAATTTACACTTGTCACTTTCGATGATTCCTCCAAGATGATCATCAAAAGTGACAAATGTAAATGGGCCTTAAGCGTTTCAACTCGGGAATGTTACACTAAAGCACAGACCCTCATATAAACCAATACAACTTAGATCTATTTCCTATAATCTGCATGTGGACATACGAAATAAACCAAACCTCAAATGAACATAAACGCAAAACGCAACTAAGCTACACATATAGTGTAACTTCTTGCCGCGTTATCCCCGAAGGGGTCGCATGTGGCGAGTTGAACCTATTTATTTTTACAGGTAAGGGGGCCGGCCTTACGCCAACCACTTCAGTTGAAGTGGGGGTTTCCCAGCTCCCGAGGGGGCTGGTACTCATTTCTTGTGAAGGCTGAGTAAACCTTGCCGGTATTTTTATTATGGGGTTTGAAATAAACACCGAAATAGGAAATCATTTCTGACATCCTCCTCGGTTGGATTCGAACCCGAGCTCACGGGGTAGAAGGCAAGCACTCTACCAACTGAGCTATCGACCGGCCATAAACTTTGCAATACCTGCAATACCGCCGCCTTTTCCTGAAACAGGAGTGGCATTGGTAAAAGTGAATCAAGATATTACAGCATAGAAGGTCAGCCGCATACCAACCTATTAGTCAAGGATAATAAAAATAATTGATGTATTCGAATAAAAGGGTCACAGACCATTTCTCCCAACTCAACTGAAATTTTAAAATAAATTCAAAATAAACAAACAAAAAACATTTTGATTTATTCCTAACAAGATGTTTGTGAACGAGTAACAAAAACGTGACGTAAAAAACGTTCCACTTGATATTTCGTCTCTCCCTTATTTGACACATTTAGACCTTTGACATCTGACATCAAATTTTATGGGACTTGTGTTACAGTTTTATTTAAAATTTCATTTTAAAAGTCCAATTCATAGATGCTTACTAAAAATTAATAATCCTTGTTTGTCGTCCGGTCTATAGCTCAGTTGGTAGAGTGCTAGGAGTCGAAAGCTCGGGTTCGATCCCCACCGAGAGTGTTAGAAATGATTTCCAGTTTCAGTGTTTATTTCAAACCTAAAATAAATACCATAAAAAGAGTACTCAGCTCTCTCAATAAATGAGAATCAGCTCCCTCAGGATCTGGGAATCTCCACTTCAACTGAAGTGGTTGGCGCGAGGCCATGCGAACCCTTCGGGGATAACGAAGGCAACAAGTTACACTATATGTGTAGCTTAATTGCGTTTAGTTTCGTATCTTGAAATCTTTGACTAACGTGTGTCGACTGAATGCTGTAAGCTAGCAAAAAATCCCTGATTATCGCAAAATTTATGAGTCTGACGTCACATAGCCGAGGGTTTTTTTTTTATGTTCGGACCTCATTGACACAGTGAACGTTCCCACACAATAGAATTTAAAATAAATACTCACCCCTCTTTCGTTTCGTTGTGAGAAAATTTTGAATACATTTGACCACACAAGTGCACGCGGTGTTTTCAAAAAGGATTACTTTATTTTGGTTTTAATTTTTTGTCTGAAAAAAGTATTTGTGTGAATGGTTTGAGTCCAAAAAAACGGTTTAAGTTCATGTCAAAATATATTATTAATCTGAATTTCACAGTTCACATACTAAGGGTGTATCTATGCAAAAAAAAATCGTGGGAAATATAAGGGTTAAATCAAAGAAGGAACAGTTTTAACCTTTGATCTGTGGTTTTAACAAAGTATTAGTAAACATGAGTAACTTGACTTATACGTTGGTATGAGGCTGACCAACCTTCTTCTTCTTCCTCAGTCTTTCTCAGTCCTCTCCTGGGCGTATCGTCCTCCTCCAATCTTTTTCAATTTTATCTCTTGGCTGCTGTGTTCACACATCCTCTGCCTGCAGTTCCCATGATATCGTCCAGTTGGGGTCTCCCCACTCCTCGCTTGGACATTCTGGGCCGCCATTGGACGATCCTTTTCAGCCACCTGTCATGGTCCTGCCTTGCGACGTGACCAGCCCAGCGCCACTTTAAGCAGGCCACTTGCTGTATGACATTAGCAACACCAGTGCGTCTACGGATTTCCTGGTTTTGAACCCTGTCTCTGAGGCTGATTCCCAGCTTCATCTTTTCTTTGGATCTTTGGCACGTCCTCAGTCTGTTGGCGCTATACTGAGTGAGCCCTTTTGTTTCCAAGTCATAGGTGGATATTGGAAGCACGCATGCCTCAAAGACCCTGCGTTTCAGGTTTACAGGCATTTTCGTGGCGTTGAGGATGTAGCTTAGATTTCCGAAACTGAAAACGGGACATCATTGCTGACCAACCGTTCAGTTAAAATTGGTTCACTTTGTCATCGCCACCCCTGTTTCAGGGAAGGTTGTGAAGAGTTGCAGAGTGTATGTTCATTTTGGATTTGGATTTATTTAGATTAAAGTATACTTATGTATGTAACCTATATTATGTAGATAGTAGAGGGTGTCTATATATTTTCTGAAACTGATTACAAATACGAGTAAAAGAGAGAAATGTTCCTAAAAATACTCGTTATCTCTGACATTCACACGGCTTCCTGTTTTTGACATGAAATTATTTGAAAAAATAAAAGTTTAAAATAGCCTAATAGTGTTAAACTATTATATGAAAAAAAAACTAAGTTGCACGTATCCTGTAACTTCTTGACTCGTTTTTCCTGAAGTAGTCGCATGTGGCGAGTGGAACCTATCTATTTATACAGTTAAGGAAGCCCGCCTTACTCCAACCACTTTGTTCAAGTGGGGGTTTCCCAGATCTCGAAAGGGCTCGTACTCATTTCTTGTGAAGGCTGATAAAAATAAAATACCTTCCCGGTATTTAATTTTTGGGTTTGAAATAAACACTGACGCGGAAAATCATTTCCAACACCCTTGTGTGGGATTCGAACCCGAGCTCTCGGCATGGAATGGAAGCACTCTACCAACCGAGCTATTTACCGGACAAAATTTGCTTAGGTATACCAAATAGATGGCAGACGACGCACTCTTCGGTCTGCAAAAGATGACGTCGTAAATATGCTGTCCTGATGGAAGAGTCTACCTCCGGAGTTGAGAACAGTGTTGGCAGTTTCAGGAAGTTGCTTAAGACACATATTTTTAACAGAAGCTTCAACGAAGAAGTCGTCGAAGAGAAGAACGTAAAAGCGTGTCGTTGGCATCTTGGACCGGTCCGTAGTCCGTACTGGCAACACTTCGGACTCGTAAATGGAAGGTTGTGGATTCGGATCCCGGCGGAGCACAAAAATATACCACTTATATTTCGAATGTGCTCTTCGCTGGGTTGAAAATTTCATAAACCTTTACCAATGACCGGTCACCAAAGGTCCATCCAGCCTTACAGCAACTGGGTCTTGCTTGAGTATTGGCGCTTTGTAGCGACGACCAAGCTCGTACACCTCTGCGGCACTACAACAAGTGTCATAGACCCCTAGAGTCTTAAGAACCTAGGGAGTCTTCCGCACAGGATTTCTTAAAAAAAAAAAAACACATACAAGCGCCCTTGGGGTGGCTAGTGCCACTAAACGGAGTTTTATAAAATTTCAATTAGATTTAGTATGGTTTGTGTATTAACCCTGTGAAAATGCATATTTGATCCTTAGTATGGTATGCGGCTGACCACCCATGCTGTATAAAATGGTTCATTTTGCCAATGTCCTCCCTGTTTCAGGGAAGGTCGGCAGGAGTTGCAGGGTGTATGTCCATTTGAGATTTGGTTTTTATGTTGTAGGTTCACATGTGGCATGCTCAAGCGCAAACTTGTGCGTGTCTGCTTGTGAGAATGCATGTTATGTGAATCCCCAATGTTACATAACTTTGCAACTTAGATTTAGATTAGTTTGGATAGCTCCTGCCTCAAAAATTATACGCAAAAATTTGAGGAATCCCGTGCATTTTAAAATGCATTTGTAAGGCATTAATCACTGACAGAAAAAAAACAACAAGTTTTAAAGTTTTTTTTGTGGTCTTGCTTGTCACCGATTTGGAGATACCAATTCCCATTTAGGACTCGACAGCTCTAAGTGGATGGTGACGTATTGGGAGCATGTCAGAAAAATGTAAAAGTCGCATTTTATGGATGTAATATGATATGATGTAACTGTTGCCAAGGCTTCTTGCCACTCTAGCCTTTTTCTTCCTTATTATTATTATTATTGTTTCTTTTCCAGCGCCTTTTCATGATCGTCAGTCATCCCAAAGGCGCTGCTGATTGTGGAAAAATATGTGTCTTTAGGTCCCTTCTGAAATCTGCCTCTTTGTCTGTCGTCCGCAGTCCTGACGGCAGAGAGTTCCAGGCCATGGGCGCAGCAACACGGAAAGCCCGATCGCCAAACACGGTAGTCGGGCTTCTCCTCGGAAGCTCCAGGGTGCTGCCAATGGTTTGCGCTGACCTCAGTGTCCACCCTCTCTCGTCAACGTATAGTTTTCGCAATGAGTTCTTGCAGGTATTCGGCAGCTGCTCCATGCAGCACCTTGTGTGACATTACACACATAGCTTGAACTTCAACTTCCTTAATAATGCCAGTTGATTGAATCTTTATGGCCTTCAAAGTCAGTTGAGATCAAGGCAGGTCCAGTAAAACACAACGATGCTTGCTGTACAAACCTGGGTAGGTAATGATAAAAAAAGGTAGGTAAAGGTAGGTAAAGATTGAGACCTTGATACCAACATTTTAACGGCAAAGTACTTGAATCTTGCCTTTTGCTCGGCCGGCTCTGTGCTGTGGAATACTCTACCCCACGAGCTTAGAGCCGTAGAGAGTGCAAGTGCGCTTAGGTCGGGAAGAAAATATGTTTGTTTCGGAGATGTTACAGTTGAATAGTGCCCATGTGTGATTTATCGCAAAACTGCACTGTAAATATTGCTTTCATTATTATTATTATTATTATTATTAAAGGAGAATTCCCAGAACTACGGTAGTTTTTTGTTATTTGACGGACACAAGAAGTGTAGCTCTGGGGAAAATAAAAATATATAAATAAACGAGGTTTTGCCTTTTGATAGACATCATCTCGACGATCGTCGATATATCGAACCGTACCTATTTGAAAACAGGACGGAATAAAACATGGCGGCGTACCAACAGCTGATCCATTTTATATGGAAGAACGATCAGCTGTTTGATCAGTCCTATCTTCAAATAGATACGGTAATATCTTATCAACGGTCGTCGAGACTTCCCGCCAGGAGTTCAGCTCTGATATTCGTACGGGAAAGAATCTCGGCATTTGTGACTCGATCCACCCAGGATACCTTCAACATCCGACGGTAGACCCACATTACATAGATGACGATGATGATGATGATCTTTCCTCAGTGAAGACCAGACATCTTGGATTGTCGTCATGGAATGTTTGCGTGCCTTAAGCGCCGTCTCTTTTGACCCGCGACTCTGATCTCTATAGCGCTGACCTTAGGGGTCAAGGTGCCTTGCCTTATCTCAGTACGAGACTGAAAAAAATACGACTTTCGGAGCATGACTGAATGGGTTTTTTAATTATTCAAAATTTTGGTTTCCATAGTAACTAATTAACACTTTTGTTTAGTTAGTACAGTCTGTAATAAAATGTATAATATTAGTTGCAAAGATATATTAACATTCAAAACTCATATCAAATGCATGCTCTCAAACAGACACGTGTAGGTTCGCGCTTACAAATGCTGAATGTGTACTTACAAATTAAAACCAAACCTCAAAAGAACATAAGCCCTGCAACTTTTGCCGACCTTCCCTGAAACAAGGGTGACATTGGCAAAGTGAAGCATTTTTTTACAGTATGGGGGGTCAGCCTCATATCAACCTTTACGTCAAGGAATAAGTGTTGGTCTAAATTTAATATGAGAAATATAATTAAAAGAAGAAGACGATTTTGACATCTAATCTCATGTTGTCTAACAATCAAAAAGTAAAAAGAGGAAAAAGACTTGTCTGACGTCTTCTGTCATTTTTTATTGTAAAACTCTCTCTTGTGTTCTACCAGCCCTACTGTCAACATGTGTTTGCGGCAGTGAGCCAAATAAATGGCGTGCCAAAAAATACGACGAGTTTGATTTCTGCGAGTTGTAATCTTTCCACCTTTACCCAGGATTCCTCTCTTCCCTACCATCCTTGCTCATTTCCTAAATCCGAACCATTTTAAGACCAAGTGTACAGCTTGTATATACATGAAAAAAGTATGCAAGGATCTAAAAACATAACGACTTATCTGCAATGCTAACATTATTGTAGTGTCTGTGTAAGTAGTTTATAAGCTCGTAAGTGTAATTCGTATTGCCATTGCCAAAAGTGCCATGTCTAAGCTGGACAAAATATGGAAAGACCGGGGTGTGAGTAACAGCACCAAGATTAAGCTTGTCAGGAGTCTGGTCCACTCTATTTTTTCTATACGCTGCTGAGACATGGACCATTAAAGCAGCAGAAAGGAGAAATTGACGTTTTCGAAATGTGGTGCTGGAGGCGCATGCTCTGAATCCCATGGACAGCTAGACGTACCAATGAGGCAATTCGTCGGGAGCTACGCTTGGATGGCTTGATTCTGGCCAGTATCTATATGTATCCGCCGTATTTTTCAGTTCTTTGGACACGTTGTCCGTGGCAATGAGGATAGCCTGGAACGACTGAATATGATCAGTGGCTTGGAGGGGAAGAGAGGAAGAAGAAGATCCCCCACACGATGTACCTATCAAGTGAAGACAGCAGCAGGTACTTCGGTGGGGGAGCGGGCACAGGTCACAGCTATGAGGAACAAGATTAAGAAGAAGAAGTGCAGTTAGTTTTATATTATTTAAAGGCAGATTTACAATTTTCGTCTTAGCTTATAGGTTCATGTTGATATACTTCATAGTTCATACTGTAAAAAATAATTCACTTTGCCAATGCCATCCTTGTTTCAGAGAAGCTTGGCAAAGTTGCAGGGTTTATGTTCATGTGAGGCTTGGTTTATTTTGAAAGTGCACATGTGGTATGTGCGAACTTATACGTGTCTCCATGTGTGCGGGCGTGCATTATATATCGTCACCTTAAAAGTAAAACTAAATAAGTGCTGATTCACTGATTTGAGAATCGTAGATAAAACATTTTATAGGGTGTAACTTATCATAGTAAGTGAACTAATTATGTATAAGGAAATACTCATGAAAACTTCTAAGCTACAAGGTTTTCTCGCTTTTCTAGTGTTTTCTCTCGTTGAAAATAGAAAAAAGTTTATTCCTCTGAAAAAACCCATTTTAGCTTAATAATATGTCTCTTATCCACAGATCTCATTTTGTAAATAAACACACATGTCAATTTTTAAATTATTTTTTCGAAAAAAATAATTCACTAACTCTCGTTTGACTAGCTTTATATTTTTGTGGCAATAATGTAGCGTTGTTTATTTATAGTGTACGTACTAAGTATCCGATAGCCAGCGACAATAATTATTCTGTTATCTGTAGCCAGCTACTAGGGCCGCCATTTTGTTTAAATACACAAACAATTATATGTATTTATGTATGTATAACAATAGTCAATACGACAGCGAGTATAATTATCAACAAATGTGCATAATATGTCGTTTCGTCACACGGAAAGAAGAGCATTCCATGTCATAAAAAAAAATACAAAAATGTGAAGTGGACTCAAACCCTCCTACCCAAGCTGTTGCAGGGAAGGTCGGCAGGAGTTGCAGGGTGTATGTTCATTTGAGATTCAGGTTTTTATATTGTAGGTCCACATGCGGCATGTTTAAGCGCGAATTTATTCGTGTCTGCTTGTGAAAATGCATATAATGTGAATCTTTAATGTTACATATATTTGCAACTTAGATTAGATTAGAAGAACAATCCCTTATTATTAGTTCACCTTCTATGAGAAGTTACACCCAATAAAATTAATAATCCACGATTTCTGAAATGAATCCGGTCGATAGCTCAGTTGGTAGAGTGCTCGCATTCTACCCCGTGAGCTCGGGTTCGAATCCCACCGAGGAGGGTGTCAGAAATGATTTCCTATTTCGGTGTTTATTTCAAACCCCATAATAAAAATACCGGCAAGGTTTACTCAGCCTTCACAAGAAATGAGTACCAGCCCCTTCGGGAGCTGGGAAACCCCCACTTCAACTGAAGTGGTTGGCGTAAGGCCGGCCCCCTTACCTGTAAAAATAAATAGGTTCAACTCGCCACATGCGACCCCTTCGGGGATAACGCGGCAAGAAGTTACACTATATGTGTAGCTTAGTTAAGAAAAAAAAAAATGAATCAGTAGGTACTTATTCAGTTTTACCTTTTACACTTACGAAAAAAAAACAAAGCTCACTCAAACATGAACCTCGTAACTCCTGCCGAAGGCCTTTCCGTGAAGTAAAAGCAACTGCACGACAAAACAAGAACTTTTTAGGTCACACGCGTGCCCGTGACTCTAAAAGTAAGTGGTTCGATGTTACTGAAGCTAATAGCATACGTCGAGTGGCACTCTTTGTGGGATTGTGTGGCTAGATCATGGATGGCGCAAATAATATAAAATATCATCATTATAATAAATGTTAAATGAATAAGTCGGGTTGGCTCATTACTTGCACCCCATGTCGAATTAAGCTCGTGTTCGAATCACACCGAGGGTGTCAGAAATCATTTCCCGTTTCGGTGTTTATTTCAAACCCCAAAATAAAATATTGGCAAGGTTTACTCAGCCTTCGAAAAATGAGTACCTGCTCCCTCGGGAGCTGGGACACCCCCAATTCAATTGAAGTGGTTGGCGTAAAGCCGGCACCTTATCTTTTAAAATAAATAGGTTCACTCGCCACATGCGATCCTATCGGGCAGTTGCATTAGATGTGTAGCTAAGTCGTTTTTTTGCGTAAATGTAAATATACATAACATCTCTAGAATCAGAGTCACAGTGATCGTCAATAGTACAATACGGACTCAAACCAGCTCTATTTTATTTCAAACACGCAAAATCAAGATTACCTTATTGATCCACTTTAGCTTCTATTTTGTGACCAAAAGAGGTTTTTTTTCAATATTGTTTCTTAATTATTTGCACCTTTTTAACCCTCGTTTTGGGATCTTCTTGGACTTTTAACGCAATTTTACTACATTTACAGTGTAACTTCTTGCCGCATAATCCCCGAATGTTTCGCATATGGCGAGTGAAACCTGGAAAAGACCAGTCCGTAGTCCAGTGGTAGCACTTCTGACTCGTAAATGGAAGGTTGTGGGTTCGAATCCCGGCGAAGAACAAAAAAAGACCATTTATATTTTCAAATTTGCTCTTCGCTGGGTTGAACAATTCACAAGCCTTTACCAAAGACCGGTCATCAAACGGTCCATCCAGGCTTACAGCAACTGGGTCTTGCTTGAGAATTGGCGCTTTCTCCAGCGACGACCAAGCTCGCAAAGGACTAACAACACCTTCTCTCAGGGTTAGTCTCCCCTCCACTGACCCACGCCCTGTATATCCATCCCGGCATCCCATCCGGGCATGTGTCACAGGACTCGCATGCCAAAGTTATGAGAGAAGCGAGTGGCAGAAGGCCCTCCCGTGAAGCTACACTTTCCCAAGTGCGTACACAAAGCAAAGGAGGCTCAGAAATCACTGAAAGATTATAGCCGTGGCCCGTGAGGGTTTAGGGCTCGATGATTTTAAATTTACAACAAAAATGCAAAGTGATTCTGAGCATCTTAACAAGAATTCTAGATGCTACTACTGCTCGCCAAGGACTCTTGAGGTGTGGTACACGCAAAAACAGCGCTCACCAAATAAAGCAGCCTAATTTAAGTAAAGGGAACAGTATCTAATTTTTTTTCGCAGTTGAAAAGTTTGAGCTAGAGCCTTATTCATTTCTGACGCCGCAACAAGATATTTTTTGTTCATGTCACATTATAAATACCTAGGTAGATGCATGCATGTTTATGTACTGCATATATAAATACATTTATACATAGCACCCTGTGTATATACGTATATTTATTTGTAAAGTACATACAGAGAAACTGGCGATAAGAGAGTTCAGTTCACTCATGTGGGCATAAAATATGTTAAAACCGCGCTCGACTTTGCCAGGGAGCGCTTAAAGTGTAATTATAATGCTAATTATACAGGTCGTGTTCAATTTAATGTAACTTTTACTATGAGACAGTTACATTAAATTGAACACGAGTGGGAAAAATATTGGAGTCCTCGGACTCATACATAGTTACTGAGATATCAAGTGTAATAAATATGGGATGCACATAAAAGTGCGAGCATAAACGACGGAAGTTCCGCATACGTTGTTCACATTACTTCACATTAAATAAATATCGATAAAAGAAGATAAACACTTTTTACAGATAAAAAATATCTCGTCTAGTTTAGAAGTTATGATGGTTTAAAAAAGTGCACATTTTCACTAAAACTCGTCTCCTGCACATTTTACTAAATGTGACTACCGTTGTTATTGCTCTAAGGTACAGATTTTAGATTAGAGGTCTTCAAACTTCAGCCCGTGAGAAAAATATGTCTTTAGTGTCATTATTCTGGCACGTAAAAGCCGAAAAGGCGACGACCAAGCTCGCAGAGGGCTCTTGAGGTGTGATACACACAAAAACAGCGTTCACTAAATAAATCAGCTTAATTTCATTTTATGATTAAATCACATGACGTTTACGGTACGTTCTGTTTGATATAATATGTGATGTTTCGTCTTATGATATTTTGTCTTGTGATGTTTTGTCATGTGATAGTTCTTCATGTGATGTTTTGTCACTATTCTGTTACCAGCTTCTGCACCGTATTTCAGTCATGTCACACACGTAGATCGTAGGACACATGCGGCCCACCACGTGTCACGAAAAATTGGTCACCGATAACCCGTCCACAGACAGCTCGCAGTCATGGACCCTACAACCTAAAGCAGACACGAGCAGAACCAAAGGACTACTCAGAGCATCATTTACGTCAATGGTAAACTTTTTTTTTCAGTATGTTGTTTTAATTAGTATTGCCTCATTACTGAAGCAGTACGTCAGTAAATAAAGGCTCTATGTGCTGGCAACTAGCAAGCAAAGTAAGTACATAAGCAAGTAGGTATTTATGATGTTTTTAAATACCTAAAGTCATTTATAGTCCAGCTAACGGAACTATGAACTGATAAGGAGACAGAGGCGTAGCAACAAACTTCATTTAAATTTATTTTATTCTCTAATAGATGTGCCAGGGGCGTAACCTCAATAAAACCAAATACTTGTTGCTGTTCTTAATTAACAGCAAAATGGATTCGATTCTTCTATAATCTGTAATCTAAGTTGCAAGGGTATATACAAATTTGAGGCTCATAATTAAAACATGTCTAAAATCAGGCAGATGCTTAAGTATGTATGTGTCTGAAGGACCCACATCACATGAACGCGCATTTTCAAGTGGCAGAAGGCCTTCCTGTGATGTTAAAAGCGACGGCACGGTAACGTACAAACCTCCAGGTCAGAGGCGTGTCTATGACTCTAAAAGTAAGTGAATTGATATTACTGAAGCTAATGGCATACCTCGGGTAGCACTCATTGTGCAGTTGTTTTTAAATCACGAAAAGCGTGAAAAACAAATAAATACACATAAATAAAGGCACATGTAAGTCCGCGCTTACACATGCTGCTTGTGGACATACAAAATAAATTAAACCTCAGATGCACATAAACATTGCAACTCTTGCCGCCTCTCAAGATCAACATTCGGATCCAGGCGGAGCACAAAAATATACCATTTATATTTTGAATGTGCTCTTCGCTGAGTTGAAAAATTCATAAACCTTTACCAAAGACCGGTCACTGAAAGGTCCATCCAACCTTACAACAACTGGGTCTTGCTTGAGAATTTGCGCTTTCTACAGCGACGACCAAGCTCGCAGAGGGCTCTTGAGGTGTGATTCACACAAAAACAGCGCTCACCAAATAAATCATCCTAATATTATTATTATTATTATTATGCCATTGCGTACACACAAGCTTCTGCTTTCGCATGAAGACAACTGGCCAGGAAAAATAGGTTCGTCAATTGCATTCCTCTTCACAATTTTTTTTAAGGAAAAAAAAAGTCTCAAAAAAAAAGCTACTCTTCTGGGAATTAGTGAAATCCCATATCGTTGCCTACCCACGTCTGAAATGCTGCACACGTCCCTGTAGCCCTGTTACACACCTCTGAAAGGCAGTGAATGTCCTTTTTTAGCTCCTACCAAAGTACAAAGTACAACCTACGAGTATAAAACATTGCATAAAATTCACCTCGATTGCGTAAATAAAAATGTATGGAATAAACGAAGGCACCCCTACAGGGCAATTTAGTTTTCACACTTTTTTTTATTCACGCAATCGAGTTGAGTTTTACGCAAAGCTTTATACTAGGAGCACAGTTTTCCATACATTTCGCTGCAGCAATATAAGAAAGGCTGAAGTTTTAACTACCGTACGCTGTGTATTGTTGTAACTCGCCATTGTTGGGTTGGTCCCGTTTAGACTGAACTCACTTCCGCGTACAATGGAAAATTAAAATACACTAACAACGTTTCATAACTTAGTTTAACACTAGTTTTACAGTTACAGATCCAGGCCCGGATTAAGGGCGGTTTGAGCGGTAAGACCGAAACAGGGCCCTTACGTCCAGGGGGCCCCCAAAGTGCCAAAAAAAAAACGTGTATATGTTTTTCAGTGTCCAGGTCTTTCCGGGCATTTGCAATCAAGGAGGCTTTAATCCCAGACTTAATATAAATTAGTTTGAATGCATTATAAACTAAGTACATGAAAAATATATTTGGGGCTCAAGCCTTATGAGTTATGAGGCATACGTGACCCCCCCAAAAGCTAAAAAATACTATATGAAAAACATTTGAACATATTTTTTCCCGAAGAATATGCATCTTTGGCGTTGTGAAAAAATAGGAGAAAGAGGAAGGCGGGTGGGCTCTAGGGGTCCCAAAATTTTGCCCACACTAAGGCCCCCAGAGGGGTTAAACCGTACCTGTACGGATCGGAGTAAACGAAATATGAACAACAACAAAAAACACCGGTATATATATGTGTTCCCACCCCAACTTAACCTTGTTCTATTAAAAAAAAATACACCCTGGACCTTTTATCTCTACAAACACGCAGAAAAAAGTTACGAAATACGACTACATGTAGTTGTTGTATTTTATAACTTTGTCAAACATGTTGAAAGCACCGGTTCTCATCAGATCACCGAAGTTAAGCAACATCGGGCGCGGATGCTACCTGAATGGGTGAACGCTCAGGTACACCGCGTGTTGTTGGCATTCTTGGACCGGTCCGTAGTCCAGTGGCAACACTTTGGACTCGTAAATGGAAGGTTGTGGATTCGAATCTCGGCGGAGCACAAAAAATATACCATTTATATTTCCAAACGTGCTCTTCGCTGGGTTGAAAAATTCATAAACCTTTACCAAAGACCGGTAACTGAAAGGTACATCTAACCTTACAACAACTAGGTCTTGCTTGAGAATTGGCGCTTTCTACAGCGACGACCAAGCTCACAGAGCGCTCTTGAGGTGTGATACACACAAAAACAGCGCTCACCAAGTAAATCATCCTAATATTATTATTATTATTATGTAGGTACCTTAGTAGCGTTAGCGTAACGTACCGATTCGATTTTATTTTCATAAAGGTTGGTACGACGTTTTTCGTTTGTTCATATATTAATTGCATCGCGCGAAATATGAACCGTCTGTATATAATATTTTTCATCTGATCTCAAGAACTCGTTACGATGGCAATTTTGCTGTATAAATAACACAGTTATATGTTGTAATTATAAATACATAACTAATGAAATACTCGAATAAAAATACCAGTGACGTCATAACACAAACTGGAGCGAATGAAAACATATCGCCAACTTAAAGGTAAAACTGAATAAGTGCTAATCTAATCTAATCTAATCTAAGCTGCAAGGATATTTATCATTTAAGATTTATATTAAATGCATTCCCACAAGCAGACATGTATAATTTCGCGCTAACACATGCCGCATGTGGACCTACATTATAAAAACCCAATCTCAAATGAACATAAACCCTGCAACTCTTGCCGTCCTTCCCTGAAACAGGGGTGACATTGGCAAAGTGAGCCATTTTTTACAGTATGGGTGGTCAGCCGCATACCAACCTATAAGTCAAGGAACAATGCTGATTCACTGATTTGAGAAATCGTGCATAAAACATTTTATTGGATCAATTGGGTAAGCGAGTGAACTTATTATAAGGAAGTGCTCATGAAAAATGCCTAAACTACAGGATTCTCACACGTCTTCAGTGTTTTCTCTCGTAGAAAATAGGAAAAAGGTGCATTTATTTGAGAAACCCAAATTAGTTCAATATGTAACTTATCCAGTATTACCTTTAAGGTATCGATATTTCATGCCATACTATGAGTCATGCTTGAGGTACGAAATGATAAATGAAATAATTCGACAAAAGAAAAACATCTTTTGCTTTTAAAAATGGAACACCTAAAATAGATTTTCACTTGATAATCTGAAAACATGTAATTAACCATCGAGTTGAATCGCCTGAAGTTTTTTTCGATTGGATTACGAACATATTTTTTCGTAATTTTTACAAAACCCTCGATTTTAACACAGGCAATGAAATAAAAACTAAAAACGAAATTGCACCGGTCGATAGCTCAATTGGTAGAGTGCTTGCATTCCATGCCGTGAGCTCGGGTCGAATCCCACCGAGGGTGTTAGAAATGGTTTCCCGTTTCGGTGTTTATTTCAAACCCCAAAATACAATATCGGCAAAGTTTACTCAGCCTTCACAAGAAATGAGTACCAGCCCTCTCGGAAGCTGGGAAACCCCCACTTCAACTGAAGTGGTTTGCGAAAAGCCCTTACCTGTAAAAATAAATAGGTTCAACTCGCCACATGCAACCCCTTGGGAGATAACGCGGTAAGAAGTTGCACTATATGTGTAGCTTAGCTGCGTTTAAATCAACTGAAAAAGAAAACATTGGGAAAGAAGACCGAGAAAATTATCAGCTTGAATGATCAGTACAGAAATAATGTAAAGGAAAGAAATGAACGCGAAAGTTGATGGATATAAAATAATTGAAAGAGCAAGGATATGAACTATGAAGAAATGTAGACAACTCTGCGGAGGCTCAGACCCCCTCCCCTCCAGTCTCCACCCCTACCGGAATGGCATCAAAGTTACCGTTACACTAACTTTTTATTTTGGTATGAAACGAATTAAACGGATGATCGAGAGGACAAACGTCCGAAGACGACCATGCCGAGAGTTCCTGCAGCATATACAGGCAGATATGTGCTGGTCCTCCTACGAGGATCTCAAAAGGATTGCCTTGGATATGAGAGCAATTACCAAAAATATGTATGAACATTGCTGCAACCAACCGTCACATTGAGACACAAGGATTAAAGACAGGGTTTGCACCAAGTAAGGCCGCTGCAACTTCCTGCTCCTTAGATGGGGATCAGCTCCATCTCCAGGATGCAACTGTAGGGCGGAGAACCAGACTGTCCGGCATATAGTGGAGGAGTGTCCCACCAGAAGACACCCTCCTGGCATGAAAGACCTCCAAGAAACCACGCCAAGAGCAGTGAAGTGGATGGAGGGCTTGATCTTCGCATACAAAAATGTAAGTAAGTTGACAAAAGTCGCTGGGATGGTTGGCTATTGACACTAACGCCGGTTCGAACCCCGCCTGAGTCATGTCCTGTCGACAATACCTTGGTAATTGGGTAGTTTTTAATTGATAATTAATTAAAAATATTAAATAATGAATTATTATTTGATAATGTGAATACCAGTTTCTGGCCAGGCAAAGTAGGTTGGTGAGTATTATTCTTCTTTGAAAATCAATTTAAAAAATAAGAACAATGGGATTGCAAGTATGAACAAGATTAAGGAAGTGATGCTCGTTCAAGGTTTTATCCTTATAAAAGTAAAACATAAATATTATTCTTTATTATTTTTTAAACAATGGGCCGCTTTGTTTTGCAAGCGTTTTTGTGTCACCGCGTACCTACACTGAAGCGATTGGAAATAAGTCTCAGCGCTCATACAAACAGCAATAACAAAGGAGACCGCGTCCTTAGAAAGCTAACGAGCTGTAAATCACTCCAGTGCGCTCACACTGGGTCAGATTACCGCTTCCTAAGAGGCCAACACCTGTTTCGTAGTTGTAAAATTTTCATTCAGAAAAAAAATATTATTTTCAAAGTAGTAACGCAATATTTTGCAATATGATATTCATTCATAGCTTTATTTTTAGTGTTTTGAATGAGAATTCAAATTCCTGAAACAGCAAATGAATAGAATATCCAGAGTCATATTAAAAAAGGAGTAGCTTGCATGGAAAAAATGCCAATGCTACCCCCGGCTTCAGGGGAGTTCGGGAAGAGTTTCAGGATTTATGTTCATTTAAGGGTTGGTTTTTATTTTATAGTAAGTACACATGCAGCATGTGTAAGCAACTAAAAACTAACATACTCGTATAAATTACATGTTTTTGATTGTGGACTTGTATGAATTATTAATCTGGCTTTAAACGCTTGCGAACAAGGTTTACTCAGCCTTCAAAATAAATTAGGAGCTGCCCCCTGTGGAGCCCCACTTCAAGTGAAGTGGTTAAGGTCAAGCCGGCCCTCTAAAATTTAAAAATAAATAGGTTCCACTCGCTGCAACGCGCTAAAGAAATGCAATATATGTGCAGCCTAGTTCTTTTTTTCGTTACTAAGTTGCGCTTTACTTGCATTTAAACGGAAAGGGAGGAAAGGGTTTATACAGTGTGGCTTGATCAGCTTGATAAAATTCTGATAGAATGAGATATAAAGAGTGAATCTAAAATAAGGAAATGTATGAAAAGGTGATGGATATGAAAGAATGGAAAGAGGTATTTAAGGATAGGAAGAAATGGAAGCTACTCTGCAGAGGCTCTTGCCTCTTGTAGCTAAAGAATTGCAATCAGAGAAATGCAAAATCATAAATCGATTAAAAAAAAATTTAGAACTTATTTTGTGGTGACTTTCTAAAAAAATTAATAAATTGAGAAATTGATTGATTTATTACATTAATTTTTTGATCCCACATTCTGCACATTTTTATGAATCCCATGAATTTGAATGAATGAAATTAATTTATAATAATCTATAATCTAAGTTGCAAAGATTATTAACATTTGAATTTCATATTAAATCGCATGTCCACAAACAAAGTTCATGCTTACAAATGCAGCATGTGTACCTACTTCCAAATTGAAATCCACACCACAAATGAACATAAACCCTCTTGCCGACCTTCCCTGAAACAGGGATGGCATTGGCAAAGTAAACCATTTTTTACAGTATGGGTGGTCAGCCTCATACCAACCTTTAAGTTTAGGAACAAAAAAACAAAATACAAAAAAAATATCAGCAACAAAATATTTGTTTACCTTTTTCCTAGCAACCCGGGTGACGACACACTTTTGTCCATGTCAACTCACGCGCGGACCTCATAGTTTTTCTTTAAGTATGGTCATTTGTAAGATTAAAAAATTACATTTATATATATTTATTTTGTTGTACACGTATTATTTAAATGGATTTCCACGAGACACATTTTCACGATGCGGCCGCTTTTCCTGAACTGGCACTCTGCCATTATCCGCCCACTTATCTGTTCCTTCCACATGTGCTATCTGTCTTGGCGCACGTTATCTTCCCCGCGGCGCCTTATCCACCTCGGGCCTTATCTGCGAGCCCTTATCTGTGTTTTCTCTTTATCAGGCTTCCCTGACGTCGCTATCACCATTTATGATTACGTAACAAACCACGTGGATGGACAGAAACAAGCTCATAATCTTATTCTTCTCTTTCTTGCTCAGCCTCAGCCTTTTTCAGCGCACTCCTGGAGCTATATTGTTTTCACATACAATATTGTTCCACCGACAGAGCTCCATTACAGAAAACTCGTTCTCCCAGAAGCCTTTGGAATTACTGAAGTTTTAATTAATTGTAGTTTTCTGTGATGGAACTGTCTGTGGACCAGGCGCGTGCATTAGGATATAGGCAAATACATACATTACCGAATAAATATTTCCTCCCATTCCTTTAAAACAACTCGTTTTAAAATTACTGAAGTGCTAACGATGGCTTCGGTCGAACTTAAATTTTGAATTTTAAATCTAAATATACAGCTTAAACGGGTTTTTACCGTATATTGCCTACCTATTAGGCGCATGTGCCTGTATGAGATGCTCGCCCCTGCTGTGGACCATATTTAAAAAAACGCAATTAAGCTACACATATGGTGTAACTTCTTGCCCCGTTATTCCCGAAGGGTTTATATATCGCCACCTTAAAGCTAACAACTGAATAAGTGCTGATTCACTGATTTGAAAAATGGATACAACATTTAATGGGGTTTAACTTCTCATAGTAAGTGAACTTAAAATAAGGAAGTTTTTAAATAAAGTTTTAAACTTTCACTGTCACTTTTATGGTCGGTGTTCTATGTGATATAGTTTTAGGTGATATAGTTTTTTTTAGGTGATATAGTTTTTGTCGGGTTAGACATGGGGTTAGACCATGTTCTGGAAAATTCTAGAAAATGTTCCCCGCTCGAGGGAATAAAACGTCGACAGACAAAATTACTGCAAGTAGAACATGGTCTAACCCAAGAAAAACTAGATATATCATTAAAGGATTTTTACTTTTTTGTGTTTTCCCTCATAGAAAATAGGCATTTAACTGAGAAACCCAAGTAAGCTTAATATGTCACTTAGTTTTACCTTTAAAAGGTATTGATATATTGTATGTGATCAAATGTCGTTGACAGAAAAGTCGTGCGGGCGAACTGTCGTGTGACCGAATAGTCTGTCAGTGGACGAGTTATATTAGACCGTTATGTCTGTGACCGAAATATCGTTGATGGAACAGTCGTGTGACCGAATAGTGGGTCAGTGGACTAGTTATATTAGGCCGTTATGTCTGTGACCGAAATATCGTTGACGGAACAGTCGTGTGACCGAATAGTGGGTCAGTGGACTAGTTATATTAGGCCGTTATGTCTGTGACCGAAATATCGTTGACGGAACAGTCGTGTGACCGAATAGTGGGTCAGTGGACTAGTTATATTAGGCCGTTATGTCTGTGACCGAAATATCGTTGATGGAACAGTCGTGTGACCGAATAGTGGGTCAGTGGACTAGTTATATTAGGCCGTTATGTCTGTGACCGAAATATCGTTGACGGAACAGTCGTGTGACCGAATAGTGGGTCAGTGGACTAGTTATATTAGGCCGTTATGTCTGTGACCGAAATATCGTTGACCGAACAGTCGTGTCGACGAACTGTCGTGCTACCGAAATGTCCGGGTGGAGTCTTCCACGCGATAATCGCAAAAGTGTCAGTCATTGAAATCTCGGCCCGGCCAGTAAATATTTACAAATAAAATTTAACTTACCGAAATGATAGTCTTGCTTGATGGACGTCATTTTGAATTTTGTTTCTTATTCTTCACTGAATTTAAACTGTCTGCTACACTGTACACATTGAGTAACTTCTTCGGAGTTTTATTTGGAATAATTTGCACTGAAAAATAAATAAAAAACAGAGTTACAAAAGAGACAAAATAACGTGGATTATATTAGAACAAATTTCGAATGATTTTTTTATACTGAACGTAAAAAAACGCACCTAAGCTACACTGCTACACATTTAGTGTTACTTCTTGCCTGCGTTATCTCCGAAGGAGTAGCATGTGGCAATGCAGGACCTATTTATTTTTACAGGTAAGAGGGCCGGCCTCATGCCAACCACTTTAGTTGAAGTGGAGGTTTCCCAGCTCTCGAAAGGGCTGCTTCCCAATTTTTGTGAAGCTCTGGGCATTGAATGCAAGCATTCTACAGACTGGTTATCCAGAAGATTTTTAGAAGCTTGGTCGTCGCTACAATGCGCTAATTCTAAAGCAATGTAAATAATACAATATTTGGTTCAAAGACGTATTGTTATGACATTAAAAATCACTTAAATTCATCGTTTTCGTTTCATATTTCCTCTGTAAATACACTCTGTCAAGTCTTTTATCATCCATTCTTTCCACATGTCAAAACCGCCTCAGCATATTCTTTTGCACCTTTACTTCCACATTCTCTTTCAACTTGCATTTGTCTTTCACCCATTTATTCTAAACTCCATCTCTTAGAGTTTTTCCTGTCATACTCCTGAAGTATTTAATTTCCACCGTAAATATATTACTCGTTTACCTGTCACTCGTCACTCATAGTCCATGTTTCACTTCGATACATCAATGCCGGTAAAAACATGCCATTCGTCAATCCAACGTAAGCCGCTTCCCTTACACACCCTATTCTCAATTTTTCTCTTCACTTTTCCATTCTTCTCAAACTTACTTCCTAAATTTTAAATTCATCAACTATTTCAGCATTCCTACCATTACGCATAAACGAGCATTCTTCCCTCTCTTCCTTTCTATCAAAAATGAAAACTTTCGCCTTACTTGCCTTAATTTTCAAAAGGATCACTCTTTGATCTATGATCTAAGTTGTAAAGATGTTTTAAATTTAAGATTAATATTAAATGCATTCCCATAAGCAGACACGTATAAATTCGCGCTTGCTCGTGCTGCATGTGGACCTACAATATAAAGACCCAAATCTCAAATGAACATCAGCCCTACAACTCTTGCCGACCTTCCCTGAAACAGGGAACAATTGGCAAAGTGAACAAATTTTGTACGGTATGGTTGGTCAGCCTCATACCAACCTATAAGTCAAGGAACAATCACTATTTATAGTCAAGAAACAGCATCAATAACTAAGGGTTTGTGTATCGACATGGTGAAGATTCATTTTAAATAAATAATGTAAAAATATAATACACAGTTTTTATTCACAAGTTGATTTAGTTATCCTCTTGATAATGATGTGATAACATCAAAAAAGCTCGAGGTAATAAACCAACTCGTGAAGAAAAACTTTGTGTTTTATTTTTACATTATTAATTATACAATAGTTAGAGAGCACGCTGCACTAAATAAATAGGTTCCACATGCTCTGATCATGCACCGGACCCTGCCGATGATGTAAACGTCTATTTTAGTGCTGTGTTTGATGAAGAAGTATAGTCGGCAGCTACCCTGCCCCTCCTGACCCTACCCCTCCTGACCCCGCCCCTCCTGACCCCGCCACCACTTGTTTACAAAAGATAATGTTGTGCTGCGGCAAGAATGTCTCTTGTTTGTCTTAAATATTTATTATTATTCATTTCAAATATTTAATTGGTTTGCATGAGACTGAACATTCAACATTTTGCCCTATTCACACAGCACGAGTCCTGCCTATGTCTATGGTTTCGAATGGTATTTGAGAATTCACGCATCCCCATACATGTACTTTCGACCCGGCATTCTGACCCATGCGTATAGTGTGAAAATCCACAACTGTATATTTCAAACACAACGCATTCTGCCCGGTTTGTCTATGTTTCGTTTATGGATTGCCAAACAAACGATGTGAAAGTTTTCATGCATCCTCATACACTACTACTCTTTTAATCTGGCACCGGGTAAAAAAATACCCATAAGAAAAGCGGACAGAATACTTCTTGTGTGAAAAGCTATTACACCCATTTCACACACAAAGCATTCTACCCGGTTTGTATATGGTTTCGGATGGGATCGTCGTGTGAAAGCTTTCATACATACACTACTAGTCTTTTAATCCGGCACCAGATAGAAAAAACGTCCGACAGAATGCGTCTAACACCCATTTCACACTAAACACATTTTGTCCGGCTTGTCTATGGATTTCCAGACAAACCGTGTTGAAGCTTTTATACATCGATCGACAACAAACTTTGCACGATCCAAATTCTCATACAAATACAACATTTAGCTTTTATCATATTTGAAAAGCTTCCTCGATAATTTACAAAACAAAAATGTATCCATAAACCTTTCCTAGATTAAAAACGTCATTATCAGAAGAAAAATGATCAAATCGCTTGTACCGCATACAATTGATGCGGTTGCCAACGAACGTCATATCATTTTTATTATAAAAAAAAATACCATAAAAATTTACACTTAAAATTTTTCAAAAGCAAGGCATAAAATTAATTTTTCACAAACTGAAAACTCTAAAAAAATACATTTTTAATTGAATTCGTCTCAACTAGTTTCAGCTCACTTAAAAATTGTTTGAAATGATTACAAGCAAGGTGCATATCGCGAACTTAAAGGTAAAACTGAATAAGTACTGATTCACCGATTTGATAAATCTTGGAAATAACATTTTATTGTGTGTAACTTCTCATAGTAAGTTTGTCGAGAATACTTTTTGTCGGGTGGACATAATGTCGGTGAACATAATGTCGGTGGACATTTTGTCGGTGGACTTTTGTCGGTGGGCATTATGTCCGGGAACATTCTGTCGCGTGGACATTGTGTCGGTAGACATTCTGTCATTTTTTTTACACTGTATTATGTAGTGGCGGGTAATCTGCAATGTTGATTTGTAATGTTGATTTATTAATTTGCTACATTTTTTGCATAGGAAATTTTTGACATTTTTTTGTATAGATAGTTTTCTTTTTAATGTTTTGTTATTTTTTATACTTAAATGTTATTTATTATTCGTATTCCTTGACTTATAGGTTGGTATGAGGCTGACCACTCATACTGTAAAAAATGGTTCACTTTGCCAATGTCACGCCTGCTTCAGGGAAGGTCGGCAAGAGTTGCAGGGCTTATGTTCATTTGAGATTGTTTTTTTTTTATATTGTAGGTCCACATGCGGCATATGTAAGCGCGAAATTATGCATGTCTGCTTGTGGGAATGAATTTAATATGAATCTAAAATGATACATATCTTTGCAGCTTAGATTTAGATTTAGATAGTGTTTTCTCTCGTAGAAAATAGGGAAAAATATGCATTTACTGATAAACCCATGTTAGCTTAATATGTCACTTATACCGTTTAACTTTGACGGTGTCGATATTTCCGTGTAATTGGGTTGTTTCTTGAGCGTACATGCCGTGCTAGGAGATTGGCTGGTAAATTGAAACTCAGCACGTTCGTAGTGTTTTTAATTGTTCAGCCATTTTTATTGCTTTCATATTGTAACTATATGCGGTGCAAAGTCCTTGAAACAATTGCAAATAAAACTATAAAATGCGCTCGAAACATAGAAAGAAAATCGATTAATAATAGCTACTATAGACATATTGTTATAGATGAACACAATGTTCTCTTGCTGTCTACGTAAGGTCCAAACGAAAAGGTCCAAATTCCTTTGATTTCATGTACTTTACTCTATTTATCTGTCATATAAGTATACGGAGGAAGCTGAAGACCTACCTGCTACCTGAAAAGTCATAACCAGGAATACAAGGCCCCTTGTGATTATTTTTTTATGAAAACGGCGCTTTAAAGAAATAAACCAAATATACATATATTATGCTTCTAAATGTAACACATGATTTTCTAAAAGCAGACTATCTTTTTACAACCTGGTCTAAGCATAATTAAAACTAAAAATGTCATTCTTTGACTTATAGGTTGGTATGAGGCTGAACACCCATTCTGTAAAAAATGGCTCACTTTGCCAATGTCACCCGTTTTGCCAATGCACCGGGGAAGGTCGGCAAAAGTTGCAGAGTAAATGTTAATTTGAAGTTTGGTTTTTAACTTGTAAGTACATATGCAGACACGTGAAAGTTCGCGCTTACAAATAACCATCTGTTTGTGGGCATGCATTTAATATGATTTTTAATAAATCTTTGCAACTTAGATTATAGATTATATTAATAGACAGACGCCAAAAGGTTATGACAATATTGTCTACGGATAAAGTTTCCACAATTTGGTCTCAATATTCTAATGACAGTTCAGTGGTCAGTTCTTCCATCCTAGGAATTCCTGTCCATTACCTATGCAAGGCTCTGAAATGATTATCTACGGCAGTGATGGGTAAAGTTCGGCCCGCGAAAACATTTAATCCGGCCCGCCGACGGGCTTCGACAATAATAGTATATGGCCCACGATAATTACATTTTGACGGCCCAGAAGTATATAATAGCATTTTTTCTGGCTCTCCTCTGAAATTTCTTCAACTTTCTGGCCACCCAATAAGAAATTTTGCCCACCACTGATCTAGGAACTAGGAATAATTTTTCCGAAATTCGGTCTGAACATTTTTATGAATCAGCAATGATTCTCGGTTCTTCTTTCCTAAGAATTCCTCTCTACGCCAAAAGACTCCGATATGATTTAAGCAGGGAAAGACTTTATTTTCACAGTTTGGTCTGAACATTCTTATGACTTATTAATGGCGCTCGGATCTGTTTTCCTTGAAATTCATGCTGTTCACAAAAAATGTATTAGATTTTTTAGGAATATACGTTATTTTCAAAATTTGTTCTTAACATTCTAATTACTTGTTAATGGTGCTCGATTCTTCTTTCCTAAGAATTATTGTTCTTCACCAAAAGGCTACGACATCATTAATGATAATCCAGCAACAGACTTTTCCACAATTTGATCTTTTTTTTGTTGTTTATTGTTCAATTTGAAACATTGTTCTTCTTTCCTAGGAATTCCTACTCTACGCCAAAAGGTTCTGAAATGATTATATAGGAATAGACTTTTCCGTAATTTGGTCTGAACATTGTTCTACTTTCCCAAGTATTTGTGATCTACGCTTAAAAGCAGCATGATTATCTAGGAATACATTTATCAACAATTTGGTCTAAGCATTCTTATGAATCATCAATGGTTCTTTGTTCTTCTTTCCTAGGAATTCCGTTCTACGCCAAAAAGGAACATGATTATCTAGCAATAGACTTCACGTGGTTTTGTTTAAACATTCTAATAACTCAATTTCTGCTCTAGTCCAAGGTTACGGCATGTTATCCAGGAATAGGGTCTTCCACAATTTGGTCAAAGCATTAAAATGACTGAATGAAAGAATCGCAAGAGGTTGCGACATGATCTTCTGGGAATAGACATTTCTACAACTTAGTCTAAGCATTCTAATGACTTGCCAATGATGCTCGGCTCTCCTTTCTTAGGAATTCCTGATCTACGGCAACAGATTACACGTTACGGGCTACGTAATGAATGGAATCAATAAAAATAGCATAACCAGTGATTAGTTTATCATTCCTAAATGCGATACGGAGTTATCAATGGGCTGTGTGTAGATATGACGGTGGAGTCTCTCACAATCAGCACTGCAGGGCAACGAATGCAAATGGCCGGTGTGATAGACTTCTTTATCTGCAAGTGCAATAGCTAAGTAATCAAAAGAGTTGCCTCAACCTGCCGACGAGCGCAGGGGTAACAATGACCCGGACGATATTCGGGAAAAAGTCAAGGAATTTCAGGGAAAAAGCAAATATTAAATATAAGGTGAATGGTGTGCTGTGGAATAAAATAATACTTGAATTTCTTGAGAAAATTCAATCAAATTCAAGCAAAAAACACCAAGAAATTTAACGGTCAATTGCTTGTCTACAATTTATAAAAGTGGCCGTATTAAGGCGTGTTATAAAGCCAAATATGCCATTTTTGTTTCTTACACTTTTAAATAGTTACAGTAATAAAAAAAATCAAGCATGTTTATTAATTTTTTATCTTAATTATAAAGTTTGAACAAAATATATAACTTAAGAATTGCCACCACAAAAAATATTTAAAAAAACGCGTTTTTTTTTACATTTTTAGCTTTTTTTTCGTGTGTGCTGTATTTTGGAATTTTTTGTTTGCTTTTTAATTACAGAACTATACATTGTTTAGGTTTGGTACTCAACATTTTTTTTATAATGTCAATAGTTTTTGAGTAAATATGGAAAAACTGAAACTACTTAATGAATTAAATTTTAATTAAATCAAAGAACACAGTTTTTCCATATTTACATAAAAAATATTGACATTATAAAAAAAAAATTGATTACCAAACCTAAACAATGTATAGTTCTGTAATTAAAAAGCAAAAAAAAATTTCTAAAATACAGCACACACGAAAAAAAAGCTAAAAATGTACAAAAAACGCGTTTTTTTAAATATTTTTTTGTGTTGGCAATTCTTAAGTTATATATTTTGTTCAAGCTTTATAATTAAGATAAAAAATTAATAAACATGCTTGATTTTTTTTTATTACTGTAACTATTTTTCTAAGACCATAAAGTGTAAGAAACAAAAACGGCAGATTTAGCTTTATAACACGCCTTAAGAAAAATCCTGTGATTGTGTAGGACAAAATACATTATTATTCAAACTCGTGACAGTATCAGGTGTATGATTTCGATGCTTGTTGTGTGGATTAGTGTTGTAATACTGTTGTGTTGTACTAGATTTCATGAAATATTTTTTTAGCAAAAAAATACCTTAAAGAAAGCTAGTTTTAACCGACATAATCAAATCATTTTAGCGTTACGTATTTCATTTAATATCTACACCTGTCAAAGGCATATATTTTGCAATGTTTTGAAATAAAATAAACACAATCTATAATCTATAATCTAAGCTGCAAGGATATGTAAGCATTTAAGGCTCATATGAAATGCATGCCCACAGACAGGCACATGTAGGTTCGCGCCTACACATTCTGCATGTGTGCATACAAATAAAGAAAACCTCACATGGACATAAACCTTGCAACTCCTGCCGCCGTTCCCTGAACCGGGGTGGCATTGTCAAAAGTGCACCGATTTTTACAGCACGGGTGGTCAGCCTCGTACCAACCTATCAGTCAAGGAGCACAAAAAATTATAAATGAAATACAGAAATTCATAATGAGACACATTACAAATTAAAATTAAAATAAATTAAAATTAAAATTAAACTTAATATTACACTTAGAATTAATGTCCTAGCCGCCATTGTTGCAAATCAACCGCCATTCCTTTCGGTCCTTACATACACATAGCTGAAAGATATTTTGACTCCAATCGAATATTGAATTCTAAATTCTACTTTTCGAGCCATATAGTGAAATTATAAAAAAAAGAAAAATCAAGAATACTGGATTTTCAAACAAATGTAGATAGATATTTAATGAAACGAATAAAAGTTGGAAAAAGTGGGGAAAATCATGTTAAGAGACATTTACTTTAAACTTAGAACAATTAAATACATATTGTGGCGTCCCACGGCCGAGTTGCAGAGAAAAAGCTTAATAATATATTTGGTTAATTGTTGCCAATAATCCTGAAAAAGAAGTTTGGGAAGACCCCAAAAAAGATGGGTTGACGATATTGTCCATCTGAGGGAAAACAGTGGTATCGTGTTGCTCGAGATAGACGAATGAGGAAAAGTTTTGAAGAGGCCTATACCCAGCAGTGGAGAGAAGAATGCTAGCAGGAAGTAAGTAACGATCCTGCGATGTTTGCCGCCGACAAAATAAAAAGAAATTGGAAGATCCGTGCCGAAAACTTTCCAACTCTTTTAAAATTTACAAAAACAAATTAAAAATAGGCACCTAAAAAGACGAATGGATTCATGGACGTATAAAGAAGGTTATATCCTGCGTTTCCATATTTTTATTTTTATTCCATATTTTTATTTTTATTTTAAAGATTACCATATATTTAGTTCTATATGACTATAGAACTAAACTATAAATACAGACATAATAGTTCATATGTACAAAGGTACGTCACATTGGGTGAAATTCAGATAAAGAATAAATATCAAAATCATGTTGAGATATTTTTATCAAAGGTCCTTTATGGTCTACGCAGGGTTAAGATAACGAAGCTTCAACAATAAACCAAAACACCACAACAAAGCAGAAAGATAATGGCGGCCAGCGCATGCGACAAAACCTTATCAACTCTATCTGGAGGCATGTAAAAATATTTATAACAAAACTCAGATAGCAAACGTAGTAAATACTTAAATAACATAACTAATCAGCTGGGCGGCCATTCTACAGTTCAGCTCGTCCACAATCAGACCTTAGTACAAACAAAACAACAAAAATAAAACAGCAAAAAAAATACCTTCTATCATCTGTTGATCTGGTGCAAACGCGTCCTTAATTTAATTTAAAATCATTGCGGTAGGTATATATTTTTAAATAAAAATGTTCTTTTTTTGCGTGTGGTATCAATATTAAATTCAAATTTCGAACTGTCGGAATGTGTCTATTGTTTCAGGGATGCGCGCGCAGCGTGGAAATTCAAAATGTCGGACTGCTTGTCAGTTTTTTTCGTCTTCGTTGTGCTTTTATCAGAGCGAATGCCACGTTAGTTTTTAGTTTGTTTTGTGTGTGTTTGTGGTGCGGGCTCGACTTTGCGTTGCCGTGGCGATGTGTGGACTGAAAAGGTCGCTGTATTTGGTCGTGGTACTATATTATAAGAATAATAATAAATAAATATATTGTTGGGGGCACGCACGCTCAGAGCGATAAGTCGTAAAATTGGAAATTGAATGCGCGGTTGTGCATTTTACATTTCTAACGTAAAGCTAGAACGTATTTCTAGAAATTTCTACTGTTTTTACTGTTACATTTCAAAGCAGAAATAATTTATTTTCCACTTCGAAAAAACCATGTTGTTTTCAGCAAACTGATGCCCATAGCTGATTCCACAAATGCAAGATGAAGAAGAATGATAGGATGAGCTAGCAGAATGTTTGGGAGCGTGCATTTACAGTTGCTGGTCCTCTGGCCGGAAACCACCTGCCTCATCATATGAGAGAGCTAGAGGACCGAAGAAAGTTTCGAAATACACTGAAGGCAGGCAAATTTCTGGCCGCATTTGCACAAGCGCTCTTGGAGTGACTACAGCACCAGGCCCGGTTTAAGACCACTGGGGGCCCTGGTGCGAGGAAAGTCGGAGGGCACCCCTCCAGTCCCCTTTCCCGTGTGCACCAAAAAATATGATTTTTGGGAGACCTGTTCGAGAGGTCGATGTCACTTGTTGGAGTGAACTTTGACCTGACCTTTTTGTAACAAAACTGTTTAAATTTTTTTCACAAGCCCCTTTTGATTTGTATTTCAAAAAAATTAAAAGTCAATATTTTATTATTCTTATTTCTAAACAGTCTTCTTATTTCTAAACAGTCTTGGTCGTGAATACCTTAAATACCTGGACCCTCGAACAAATTTACGTCGAATTATTTGAAGTGTATTTTTCTAAACGTCTTGAGGCGGGGGCCCTGGTTCGGTCGCTAAGCTCGAACCACCTTAATCCGGACCTGTAGGTACATCACAAAACGGCGCTCTAAGGAAATCAACAGTTCATCATCACACAGTTTTTCTAATCTAACTTATGCAAAAAAGATGCCAATGATCAACATCATTGTCATATTCTAAAGTTAGTCCCTTGTTGTGCAGCCATCTGTCTTTGTAGGTCACCATCCTCTTGAGCTGTGTATAGGAGGAGACATCCATGAGCCGCTTCAAATCCTGGAAGTATGAAGTCCTTGGGCGACGTCCTGTTCATCGGCCCAAGATTCTTTTTTTCAAAGATGTTGCTAAGAAAGGAGCTTTTAAAGGTTCAACATAAAAGGCATCGATGGAGCATCAGAGACATTTGGCGTGCCAAATTGGTGAAGAGTTTAGAATAGCAGGCCTGCATTAAGGGGGATTCGTGCGGTGTTGCCGAAGCAGGGCCCAAAAAACCAAATAATAATAATTTGAACATAATTTTCCTTAACAGTGGAAGCCCAGAAATAATTTTAATTAACTATTTTGGTCAATAGTTGAGCTATTAAAATGCTTTCATTCATTGCTCAAAGCTAGGGTTCGAATGTTGTCGATTGATTTTCTGTTTCGGGGTTTATTTCATACCCCAAATAAAATACTGGTAAGGTGTACCTACTCAGGCTTCACAAAAAATGAGGAAAAACCTCCTCGTAAGCTGGGAAACTCACACTTTAACTGAAGTTGTTGGCGTAAGACAAGCATTACCTACCTTTTAAAGTAAATAGGTTCCACACGCCGCATACAACTCCTTTGGGAGCAACATGGTAAAAAGTTGCACTAAATGTGCAGATTACGTTAAATTATGTTATGGTTGACGTCACATAGCCAAGGGATTGATTTATTGTGCGAAATCCATTTGTAAAATAAATTTGAGGGGGTGACATCGATATTTCTCGCCTTTTTTATATCCATGCAGTTCACAATGCCGGTCCTATATTGTGCAAGAACATACCGAATAAGCCGAGAGCTTTTTAGATCGTTTTAACGCATTTACTGCTAACATTTGAAAACATTTTAACTTGCTAAATGCCCTGTAAAATCTGATATGCATTTCACAAAACGGCTCTAAAATATCGTTTCAAATTTTTTAAAGAAAATTGAAAATACTAATAGGGGGGACATTCCGCTAGGGGGGGGGGGGGGGGGCAGGGCCTCTGCAGATTTGCCTCCATTCTGTCGCTAGATTTAAGAAATTTACGATTATATAAGACACGCTCAGTGACCGAAGGGGCGCCTGTGGCGTCCTATTATACCTGGCACCCTGGGAGGTCGCCCAACCACGCCCTATCCTATCCGGCACGGTACCGTGCCGCGCGAAAAGCGCTAAAGCCACAATCTGTTAAAGAAAATCGAAGAGAAAAGTTGCGAAATTAAAAATGGAGAAATTGGAGCTGTTGGTGTTTTCCTTGAGCGATCCGATTTGTTTATCGTACTTGTGTAATAATGTGTTCTGCCCCACAAAATGCTCGCGGCGGTGGTTATCATAGTGCCACTAAAACCTCCAGACACACTGGTGTGTGCACCAACTATAGCAGAGTGCTGCGTGCACATGCATTGAGGGTGGAATGCAATGTGTCATCACAGCTTTTCCTTATCAAATAGGAGTCTCTGTCTGTGAGTGAACCAAAGGTTGAGGGTGCAAGACTTTAAAGAGTGGACTCGGAACATTATTTTAATCTGGAACTTTTTTCTCGGCGAGCAAACGTCAATCTTGTAGAGACTGCCATCCTTAGCAAACGATAACAAAATATTTGTTAGTCATTCCGTAGTAAACTGACCGATTGACATCACAATTTTGTCAACATAACAATGTCAATTAACGTGCGGACCTCATTGACGTCGACGAAATTGTGTCGTCACCAGTCAGGGTTGCAATGGAAAAGGCAAAAAATATTTTGTTGTTGGTTGCTTAGAACGGTAGCAACGCCCAACACCTCTTCCGCACTCAAACAAGTGGTATAGAACTTCAGACTATCTAAAAATCTGGGGAGTCTCCAGCGCAGGATTCCTGGCAAAAATGCTGATAACACTGTCTGTCCTTGTAGCCCAAATACAACATGCTGTCAAAATGAGGTCGGCACATGAATAGACAATATTTTGTCGTCACGCGGATGGGCGTTTCCCAGCTCCCCCCGGGAGCTGGGAAACCCCCACTTCAACTGAAAGTGGTTGGTGTGAGGCCGGCCCGCTTACCTGTAAAAATAAATAGGTTCCGAAGCGCCACATGCGACCCCTTCGGGGATAACGCAGGCAAGAAGTTACCCTATTTGTGTAGCTTAGTTGCGTTTTACGCGGATGGGCTGCTAGGGAAAAGGCAGACGAATATTTTGTTACAGGTTTTTTTCTTGATTTCCTATAGGTTGGTATGAGGCTGACCACTCATACTGTAAAAAATGGTTCACTCTGCCAATGTCACCCCTGTTTCAGGGAAGGTCGGCAAAAGTTGAAAGGTTTATGCTCATTTGAGGTTTGGTATTTAATTTGTAAGTTCACATGTAGCATTTATAAGCGCAAATTTACACGTGTCTGTTTGTCGGCAGGCATAATATTATCTTGACCACTTTCGCCGGAGATGGTTCCGGCGAAAAATGTTCTGCCTTCCGCTTCAAATTTTTGTTTTTTTAATTTCAAACGTTAATGTATCGTTGAAACTTACGCAATAAAACTACACATATAGTGTAACTTCTTGTCTGCGTTATCCCCGAAGGGGTCGCATGTGGCGATTCGGAACCTATTTTTTTTAAGGGTAAGGGGGCCGGCCTCACACCAGCCACTTTCAGTTGAAGTGGGGGTTACTGTGCGGGTTAACTTAGATTATATATTATAGGTTGCTAAGGACGCTCGTCTAGAAAAAAGTTCTAAATTCAACAATGTTCGCACTCATTGCATTGATGGTAGAATTGATAACAGCTTTTCATCAAAATAGGTACCTATACCAAGTGGATTAAGTACAGGGTGTGGGATGCAAAGTTTCCCAAAAAAATAAAAATAAACCTAATGAAGTAAACGTCATCATTGGCGCTACAACCCGTTGTGGGTCTTGGCCTCCCCGAGGAGCTGCCTCCACCTTGCCCTCTCCATCACCTCTCGTTGACAATTATTGGTCACTCCCAGAGCTCACGAGTCCCTCTGCACCCCATCAAGGCCTCCCGACACTTCTTCTGCCCCTGGGTTTTGAATCCATCAGAATCTATCAATAATCTATAATAATCTAAGTAGCAGAGATGAAAATAATATTAGGATGATTTATTTGGTGAGCGCTTTTTTTGTGTGTATCACACCTCAAGAGCCCTCTGCGAGCTTGGTCGTCGCTGTAGATAGCACCAATTCTCAAGCAAGAACCAGTTGCTGTAAGGCTGGATGGACCTTTAGTGACTGGTCTTTGGTAAAGGGATATGAATTTTTCACCCAGCAAAGAGCATATTTGAAAATACAAATGGTATTTTTTTTTTGTAGGTACCTACTCCGCCGGAATTCAAACCCACAACGGCCACAACCTTCCATTTACGAGTCAGAACTCAGAAGTGTTAATCACTAGACTACGGACCGGTCAGATATGGTGCAGTTCCACATTTTGCAACAAAAATGAACCCCTGGTAGCCTAGTGGTTAAAGCTTTAAACTTGAAATCGGATAGTAGAGTGTCCGATTCTCAACCAGGCACAAAAAATGGCATAGGCAGGTATACCTAATGTGGTCCGCACGTGAATTGAGGTTGACGAATTGTATCGTTAGTATTCGTTACCCGGCTGGATTGCTAGGGAAAAGGTAAACAAATAATTTGTTAATATATTGTATGGTGTGTGTATTACACACTGAAAATTCATATTGATTGCCCTGTAAGCGGCCCTGTAAAACGGCCCTATAAACTAAGATGATCGAAAACGTTTGTAATTATTAATTGAAATAAAATTAATGTCCCTAAGTGTCAAAATGAAACACTGTTTTTTTAGAATTGTTTAGAATTTTTTAAGTTCTCAATAAATATTTTGTTATTGGTTGCTAAGGACGTCCGTTCCGTACAAGACTGATGTTTGCTCGTCGAAAAAAAAGTTCTGTGTTTCAAACCCTTAACAAAACACCGGCAAGGTTTACTCAAACTTCGCAAGAAATGAGTACCAGCCCCTCGGTAGCCATGTTATATTTAAGATTCATATTAAATGCATTCCCATAAACAGACACGTAGGTACCCATAAGTTCGCGCTTATACACATGCCGCATGTGGACTTACAACATAAAAGCCCAATCTCATATGAACATAAGCCCTGCAACTCTCGCCGACCTTCCCTGAAACGGGGCAAACATTTGCAAAGTGAACCATTTTTTATAGTACCTATGGGTGGTCAGCCTCATACCTACCTAATCATATCTTGAAATGCTGGAGAGTTGCTTTCCGGGATCTGCTGCTGTGGTCTGTGTAAGCAGAAGCTTCCGGAGTTCCGGACGTTTCACCCATGCCTGCGATGGGCTTCTTCAGCGTGAAAGTGAAGTATAGAAGATGATGTTGATGAAACTGATCCGGAAAATGGCAACAGATCCCGGAAGGCGACTCTCCAGCATCATCAGCCGGCCGTGCAAGCTTTAAACTCCTATTTATTGAAATGTTTGTAGGTACTGAAAAAAATATTGACTTGCATATACCTACATAGTTGTTAGCTTTTTATCTACGTGCATGCCAAGATCCAAGAGGATGCCAAGAGGAGCTTCTGCCAACCATCAAGCAGGGAAAACTTATGTACTTCGGTCACATTTTGAGAAATGAGAAATACCGTCTCCTTCATCTTATCATACAGAGTAAGATTGAGAAATGAGGGGAGAAGATCTCAGGGACACCAAAGGACATTGTGGCTGAAAAACTGCGACAGTGGTTCGGCAGAAGCACCAAGTCCCTGTTTCGAGCCGCAGCATCCAAACTCAAAATAGCCATGATGATCGCCGATCTTCGATATAAGTGGCACGAAAAGAAGAAGAATGCCAAGATCTATGTTTGCTCCCGGATGGGATCGTAAGCTTTGCTATGAACTTAGAAAAAAATTAAATTTCAAAATGTTTTCACAAAAGCAGCCTTTTGAGTAGGTATGTGTTTATTTATTATTTTATTCCTTTTTATTTTCATTATTCTTATGCGCACCGCAGCCGCTGGTAAGTTTGTTAATGTGATTTATTGCTATTATTTCTGTTGCTTTACTTTTTGTTATACTTAAACTTATTCATAATTAGGTAAGGTTAGGTTAGGTTCATCAATTTGCACGGTGCCGTGTCTATCAGTGTTATGCATTAGAATTTTTAAACCAGATTTCTTTAGAGATCTGGTTTAATTTTTCGATTTAATCTCAATTTACAAAAAAGGTGATTCATAAAAACTTTATAATTCAGTTTAACACTAAACGTGTTTCAAAACATGATCACATTTGTAAACCACCTCCGAGTAGGTTTATTTTCTTCTAAACTAGATCAACATAAGCAAAATGGCGATCTTCCTCATTTACCAGCTGATCGTAATGTACGAGATAACTTTCAGAATAAAAGATTTATGAATCAAATAAGAGTTTCAGCAATTACAGTAACTTTAAAACATTATAATTTTACACTATAACAACAAATTGAGGGCATGCAGCAACGAAACAAATATAAAAACTGTGACAAGAAAAAAAGTGACAGATGCCGCGTCGTGTTATTTTTCAAGTCGCCAATTTTGTAAAACTGTCACTTTTCTTGTAAATGAAGTATGCAGGCCCATCTTTGAGATTTTCTTCGTGATGCCTACAGCCAAAACCTCAAGCCACAATGAAGTCATGCTTTGAAAAATACTTGTTTCCATTTTTAGTTCATTCGAAGTCGCAGCCGACATGAGTTTGACAGCTGGAGTGTCGAGAAACGTTCGGGAGGGGGCGTTTACCCGAATTCTTCCGAGCGTCTCCGAAAGTTGTCAAAAAGCATGCAAAAACCCACAATAACCTCAAAAAATGTCATAGACACCAAAATACCTACATAAATGTCGAGCATTTCGTATTTTTTCATACAGAAAAAGCTACCGGAAGTCTGTTTAAGTAGGATTCGGTAAACCAAAAAAAAAAATGTGAGTATTTCGCTAATGAATCACCTTTTTATTTATTTTGGTTTAGCGGGCTGGTACAGATTTAAATCGGTTTCTGAAAATCTCGCACTAAACAGGAATGGGCGGAATCTAATGAATAACACTGAATAAGTTTGCAACTTTGCGAATAAAGTAAGTCAGCTTCGCCGTGCACATAATAACCACCTTTTATTTTATTTTAAAAAATGTCAGATACTCTCCATGATACACTGCCATCTGTTGGATAATTATGTAAGCTGTTCTCAAATATCCTCTACTCATATTCACAGATGGCAGTAACCACTCACATTTTAAATTTTATCTCTGGAAATTTTATCTAAGTTTAAAAATTAAAACACTATTTAACTTTTCATAAAATTATTAAATAGCCACTAGAACAGCGTCCATTTACAAAAAGAAAAACTTTTAAAATATATTCTAGGTTGAGTTTCTTCGCCCCGGATGCCACACAGCTTCAACTTTTTTGGTGGTCGAGGAGAGATTTTAATTAGTTAAAAATTAAAACAAATTTTAAATAAATTTTTATACATTTTCACTTTCATAGTCTTTGTTTTATGACAAACTATTTTTGGGTTACACCAGTGATTCCTAAACTGTGCGCCGCGGTTGCTTGGGTCGCCACAGTGCCATCATAAGGGCTCTGCGAAATATCCAATCAAAAAAAATGGTAATTTTCTTTTAAGGAAGTTGTTCATAATTGTTGAATTTTTGGGCACTGTTGAACTGAAAGCTGTGCTTTCCCCCCCCCCCCCTTCTCATCTCCCCATCAACGATTTCAATAAATTTAGAAAATAATCTGACTTAAGGCGAGTTATAAGGGTGCCGTGGATTTACGGTTTACCGTGGTGCCGTGATTACTTAGAGAGCCGCAAAATGAAAAAGATTGGGAGCCTCTGGGTTACACTAACACCAAGGTATATTTGCAGCATTTTTATCAGCCAAAGTTTCACTTTCACGAGCAGAAAGTATTCTCAAGGCGAGTTATCAAAGCGACGAGGTGGTCTTCGCTGTATTTGCAGTCGCTCGCTGTTAATACAATAAAAAACAGCAAGCTATTTGCAACGTATGTTTGGTAATTCCTTATTGTACAACTCTGCGCATGCTGTCAGCAGTGAGCCTGTAGAACAACCAGTCCTCTGTCTCCGTCAGGCACACGGCCCCAAGGCGGTGGTAGAAGCTGCGAGCGGGGTTCCACTTCAGCACGTGGAAGTCCAGGCGGGAGCACTGCAGCTGGAGACATTGCTGGAATGATGATGACAATTTAAACTAGAGTTACGGTCATTTGACACATTCACATAATAATCCCTTGACGAACTTACACGTGCCTGTTTGTGGGCATGAATTTAGTATGAAATTTAAATGATAATATCGACAGTTAAAAGGATATAGGGTAGAAGTGACATAAACTAAATTGTTCAGGAGAGCAGTTTAAAGTTTAAGATTGCAGAGAAGTTGACTTAACTTTTTTATTTTTTATCATATTGTTAAAATAAAACCACTCTATAATTAAAAAAAATAAAGGCATTTATTGGCATTTCTATTTATGTCACAAGCGTCTTTAGGAAAAAAAGGCCAAAAATTTCATTGGTTATTTCAAAACAATACTTTGAAAATTTAGTTTTTTTGCTAGGGCATAAAAGACAAAAAAAGTCATTGTCGCGCCATGGGAGTGAGCGCATTGCAAAGAGTGGAATTTTTTAAGTAGGATAGCCATAGAGTAGTATATTATTACTCTATGAGGATAGCATTCATAACTCATTTTTGACCAAAACGTAGCTTATTATGCCCTATTTTCTTTTAACCGTCGATGTATCTCTTTACAACTTAGATGATAGATTATTATTACCTTGGCCAGATACTGAACCATTGATTTCCCCGTCCCCACAGATCTGTACTCAGGTTTCACATAGATGTCCTCCAGCATCATGGACTTGCCTTCCCACGTGGAGTATGTGTAAAAGTAGATCATGTAACCAATCAGCATATTTACGGGAACGCCACCTTCTCCATGTCTGGTAACCTCTGTCACTATGCATTTAAAAAATGGCGGGTCTGCTTCAAAGTCTCTCTTTAAAACTAAAAAAACAACAAATGATAAGTAAATGTATAAGTAAGCTGGAAACCAGCACTTACTTCATTATTAAATCTTATCTACAATCTTTAATCTAAGTTGCAAAAACAATATTTAAGATTCTTATTAAATGCATTCCCATACGCAGATACGTATAAGTTCGCGCTACACATGTCACATGTGGACTTAAAACTTCAAAACCCAATTTCAAATGAACGCAAGCCCTGCAACTCTTGCCGACCTTCTCTAAAACAAGGATGACTTTGGCAAAGTGAACCATTTTTTACAGTATGGGTGGTAAGCCTCATTCTAACCTATAAGTCAAGGAAGTTGTGATTGACGCCTGAAAATCAGTTCATCCTCAATTGTCATGCAGAAAAGGTGCCTCATCAAGACGTCGGCTACTACGTCAACGTAACATTGAGAATTGAGAAAATTGTCTTATAAGGTTCATCAAATAACCGAAACGTGTTATTCATTTTAAAGTTAATTCTGATTTGCACACAAAATGTTAGTTTGCCCCGGCTGTGTGACATGACACAATTATTTTGTCTATGAAATTTGTGCCGAGTCTATTGAAAAGATTTTAATTTCAATGTAACGTTACCTTCTGCATTGATTTTTGGTCCATCTGACATCTTTTCAAAATCGGCCAACTCCTGCAATTTTTTTTCAAAATATTATAATAAACTAAATTATTTAAATACATCTATATCATACTGTAATTAGCATAATAAAAAGTAAAATAAACATATTGAATTCAAAAGCCATAGAGACCAACATTACAGATCAACCGTCATTTTTTAGGTCCTTGCAAACTTGTTCATGGAGTAAGTAGGTACTTACAAAGTCAAGCTGGCAGGTATGTAGGTACCCATATGTACCTCTTTGCAAGAAAAGTTAACAGGCAAAATACCAAAAAATATGAGACAACCTGAATCATATCCATGACAGCAGGCATATCTTCTGATTTCGCCTGTCGGATCTCCATTTTTATAGCTGCTCCAGACTCTGCCATTTTAGAATATTTCAAATTTCAAACAGAAGTTCAGTAAGTACCAAAATGTAAGTAGGTAATGTGGTAGGTAAGTATACAACAATAATAAATTTAAATCTTTGCTGTCAACTGAGCACTATTTTTCAATTAAAGAAAAAAGTGAATGTGCCATTTTGTTACTTCATTATTATCTGTCAATTTAATTCGGCAATGTTCATTATCAAAAAAGGCAAAACACGATAATATTATGCAGATAATATTATAGCAGGCCACAGGTGTCAAAATGTCATTTTGACAGATGCAATCGCTTTGTTTTTCTTCTTCTTTGTAGCGGATTCCGGCGTACAGCAAGAGCGCCAGTGTCAAATTGTTCGCTTTTTGCATAGAGCTTTTTGAAAACTTTCCTAGAGCGCCAATACTACCAATATTTTTAATATTGCCGTAATAAAAACTATAAAATTTAATTCGAAATTTCCTTGCTAGGTATAAAATTAATCTTCCTTTTTTGAAGAATATAACTGTGATTGGCAAAAATTCTTTATCATTTCAATAAACCAGCGTTTGGATGAATAGATCTTCATTATGCATAGGTACCTAAGTGTGGATTATATGTGGATACCATTTACAATAAAACAGTACTTACTATGCAAAATAATTTTATTTCAAGCTTCTGAATGAGGTTCCACATTCGACAATGACATGCCAATGGGGAGCTCAACAGTCCATGAATCATCTTCGTATCTGTCCAGTCTGCCCAACAAGCTGCTCACTGGCTGACCTAATGTAAGGTAATGACGGAGCAGTAAAGGTTGCCCATACTTAGTGTAAAAAATAATGTAACGTCTGACATAACGAAGAAGATTTGATGATGAAAAAGAAAATAAAAAAGAAGGCTAAATAAAAAGAATCTTAAATTAATGAAGAAGACGGTGCTATGGCCACGGCGGTCAAGACGCTTGTTCAGCTAGCGTATTTGGTTCAGATAACGTTGGTTCGAGCCACGGCTGGCCCCTTTGACCATAACATTGACCCTGGTTCAGATGACGTTGCATGCACACAAGCTGCTGCTTTTGCATGAAGACAACTGACCAGGCAAAATAGGTTGGTGAATTGTATTCCTCTTCACAAATTTATTTTTATAAAAAAAAAAAAAAACCTAATTACAAACACGTGTGTCGCCCACCAAGAAAAATTCAGATTTGTAACATCCGTGCAAAAACACATTGCAAGTCCATTAGATCCAGATTTCAAATATCCATGCTAGCGATACACAACAATAACCATTGCAAAAATGTTGATATGTGAATAAAAAGAATGGCAATTGTTTGTTATTATTTTATTTTACAATAAATTATTACAATCATATTTCTTACACCTGGAAGACTAGATGGTAAATATATTGGATATAAGTGCATCAATGGTTTTTTACAGATTTGTAGCTCTCACAACTTAAGAGTATCAACAATATTAGGGCCTTGTTAATCCAGAATTCATTGTATTCGGTGATCGACTGCGGAAAGCCAGACAATACGAGCGGTAGTGGGGGGCATTCACAGGGAAGCAGGAAGCATTTCACAAGCATTGTGTGGGTTTTCAACCTCACGCCAAAGGCTTAGACTGCTCACACATTAGTTTTTCACTAGTACAACTTGGAAGTAGGAAGACCCAGGACTGAGGTGGGTCAGAATGAGAGGGGATGCAGCGCAGCTTCTCCAGGTGACAAGTTGGAAGTCAGCCACTGAGGATAGGAGGAACTGGAGGTGAATGCTACAGGAGGCGAAGGAGAGATATGGCCACCTCTCAGGTAAAACTGAACAAGTGCTGATTCACTGATCTGAGAAATTGTGTAAAACACATTATATTTGGTGTAACTTCACATAGTAAGTGAACTAATTATTATAAGGAAGCCCTCAAGAAAAACTTTGAAACTACAAGATTTTAATTTTTTTTTAAATGTTTTCTCTTGTAGAAAAAAGGTGCATTTTACTGAGAAACACAGTTTAGCTGAATACGCCACTTATTCAGTTTTTATGGCCTGTATCGGCATTGGGGGAAAAAGAAAAAGCACATACATCTTTTATTTATTCTAGTTCTGTACCCATTATAATATTTTGACATTAAAAACATCTTTCCGGACATCTTGATAATCTGTCAAGGGTCTGTTTCTTGTCTGTCCGGATTAGCAAGGCACCACTCAATTCCATACAAGTTTTTATAAAAAGAAGCACAATAATCAACTCCAGCAAGCTAACTCAGTTTTATCTTTTTAGTTGAAATCTAGATTAAGCTCCCTCGCTATTCTATTGATGTTGTTGCTAAGGGTCTTGTCGAGTATCTCACAGATGTAGCTCTGTTTCCCGGCGCAGTCTGACCCCAGATAGTAGTAGCTCCTTATTGTTGGATTGTACGCCAGTTTAAGGCATCTCCCTGAACCCTGGATGGCTGGTGCTGCGAGGGTTTGGTTCTTTGAGCCGCTTTGAGACACAGGGCGAGCGGAGTTAGACCAGATCCAGAGGAGACCAGGGTTTAGACCTCCTGTCCAGAAGTCCTTACCTAGAAATGAGAAATATGCTTTTAAATTGTGAAAGAGACATGTTAAAAAGCACAAGCTAATATTGCCACCTAAGTGCTTGTTTGTCTTATTTCCAACAGAGGTGATTTTATATAAGCAATGTTTGTTTGTATACCTACTGGACCAATGCGTTTTATAATTTTTTTTAAGGTAGCGATATCTTTGCAACCTAGATTTCAGATTGTAGGGTTGCACTATTTCACAAAATGGCATTGAAATAAAGCATGTTGATGCTCACCTCTGAGTGGCTTGTTGGCCTGTATGTAAGTGACCACGTCCTGGTTCTCCTCGATGCTCTCCATCTCCCCCAGGGTGGCCCCGAGCCCCTTGCAGGCCTCGCTGGCCGCCTTCCAGTCCAGCTGCCTGCTGATGCCAAAGTGGTAGCAGTTCAGGCCCACGCGAGTGAAGTTCTTGGTGCAAGGCTCTGGAGAAAACACATTGTAAGACATTTAAAACACAAGAAGTCACAAAATTTTATTGAACTATTGCCCTCCTATCTCCCCCTACGTAAGTTTCGCCCCACTAAGAGCCCAAATTGCGCCTATTGACCAGTCTATTACTTATTTGATCCACAAATTCATTTGGATCCACTTGTTGAAGCCAATTTTTTACTTTCTTGCTATGGCTGAAGGCTATAAAGAAAGTATTGATTTGGTGTGAAAATTTGTTTTCGAGGTTTTCACGGAAATGAGTTGTCCTGGTGCAGGACATGCCAAAAAACACTATCTTTCAAAAACGTCCGTCTGTATGTGTGTGTGTGTGTGTGTGTGTGTGTGTGTGTGTGTGTGTGTGTGTGTGTGTGTGTGTGTGTGTGTGTGTGTGTGTGTGTGTGTGTGTGTGTGTGTGTATGTATGTGTGTCACTTTCCAAAGTATAAGATCTAGAGATACTAAATTTTGGCTACATAAACTTTTTTGGACATGTATTAAGTATGAATAACATGGCATTACACCAACTTGAAAATTCAAGATGGCTGCCATACAAAAAAAAACATAAAATTGCATTTTTCTCAAAAACGGCTCCAATAATTTTTTTTAAACTTTCAGAGTTGCCACAAATTAATTTTTAACTTAATAAATTATGTATGGCAATACTCTTGCTAATCTGTGTCTATGGGCTGCCATATAAAAAAAACAAACAATCGTGATTTTCTCGAAAGTTAAGGGGTTAACAAAAATATAATGTTCTACAATATTATAGACAACATAAATTTCTACAAAATTAAAAAATAAATATTTTGAAAAAAATATTATAAAGCACTGTTTACACGACCTCAAATTTTAAATCGAAAATATAACAAAAACCCATTAAAATTCAAGATATTTAAATTGGTTTTAGATTTAATACAAAGAACAAGTTTGTCACTACAATTCATGAGGAAAGATTTTTTCTTTTTTGAAAATTCAAGATGGCTTCCGAAAAGCTGAAAATTTTAAATGCGATTTTCTCAAAAACGGCTCCAACGATTTTTTTCAAACTTTCTGTGAATTCGTTAATGAAATAGTGCTATCTACTGATAATAATCATTGCTTCATCATGATCTCAATTTAGGGAGCTGCAATACAAAAAAAAAAAAAATGAAAAATCCTCGGCAGTTAGAGGGTTAATAAAAAAATGATGTTTTACAAATGTAAAACAATAATAATAACGTATTTATTGCCATCATTATTTTTTCCAAAAAGTGAATTAGAAGTATAGCCGCCATACAAAGTGAAAATTTTCCATACAAAATGTATTAGCAATTTTCTTGGTAGTCAAAGGGTTAAAATAAGATAAAAGGCTGCGATTCTTAAAATTTTATAAATACCAATAATAATCAGTCGTTACGTTTTTAAAATATAACTAAAAAGTTTACCCACCATACAAAGTCCTAGTTTGCATACAAAAGGGTTCAATGACCATCTATATATCTAGATTCTAGATTCTAAAATCTAAGTTGCAAAGATATATTAAAATTAAAAACTCATATCAAATGCATGCCCAGAAACAGACACGTGTAAATTCGCGCTTAAAAACGCTGAATGTGTACTTACAATTTAAAACCAAATCTCAAATGAACATAAAACCTGCAACTCTTGCCGACTTTCCTTGAAACAGGGGTGACATTGACAAAGTAAATTATTTTTTACACTATGGGTGGTCAGCTTTATACCAACCTATAAGTCAAGGATCTTTCTTGTGTAATTGGCGCTTTTTCCAGAGAAGACCAACCTCGCAGAGGGCTCTTGAGGTGTGATTCACACAAAACGGCGCTCAACAAATAAATCAACCAAATATGTCTATTCATTTAAGTATTTATATGGCTATATCCATATAGTACAAGTATGCAGGTACACACCGCGGTGGAATAAAATTGATTTTATATTTTTTATTGAAACGGCATAAGCCGGTAGATGATTCTAGCTTCACATAAGTCATACAGTGGGTTAATTTTTGCAAGAAAGTCGAGTACAGATTCTGTGCAATTTATTTGTTATACTTTGAATGGTTTTTTGTGTTAACATGTTAACATTGTGAAAATTTATATTTGATCCTTGGTAAATTTTATAGAATAAAAACAAGAACAAGATGAATCTTGATTCTATTGAACTGTGGGAAACAAAGGACTTATTTTTTATCGTGAAACCATTGTCAGAAATATCAAAAAATAAATAACAAACCTGGACTCTTCTTATTCCCAGCCATCAGGTAATAAACCAACTCCTCTGTCTTCTTCAGCCTCTTCTCCATGAAATCCACTCGGTACACCAGCTTCTCTATGGCACCGAGGAGATACAAGTCTGTCTCTGAGACCTCCTTCCTCTGACCTCCTGTCACAGCTAGAGCTTCATGAGTGGGTCCGTACCCCAAGTTTCCGGATTGTGCCGGGTATTGGTTGTACTGGGACGGCCTGTTTGCAATCTTGCCAGGTCCGTTGTATTCCTGGGACCATTTTGTGGTAGCAGGAGTGCTGGAAGAAGTGTCGGCGCGGTTTGAGATATAATAACCGTTTGTGTTTGGAGCCTGGAGTATTCTCTCTTTCCTGAAATAAAAAAATAAACAAATACTTCTATGAGCTTAAAAAATAATACTTTAAGCTAAGTAATAATAGTTGTTATAATGATAATACTGTTACGAAATTAGGGTTCAATTGTCTTTCCAAATTAAAAATACACAGGTCTCCTTCAATAGTTATTTATTTTACACAGTTACAAAATTTATTTTCACACTACTTTCTCGATTATTCCATTGGTTTCGGTTCACTGGTCAGATGGCTTCGATGTGTTTGTTAGTCGCTATGATACTGGCCCGCTCTGCAGGCCATTCGCACCTTTATACTCTTCAGAGCAGTATGATCCAGAACTAAAGTCGCCAGACGGTTCCAGAGTAATTATTACTTCTCGACGCTTCACGTACTACCTAGAGATACAACCAAAATCCTACCTACAAATGTAATACAGAATTCCTATAATTATAACAAGTACCTACTTAGCCTAGAGAATTCTACACTTATACACAATTATCGATCCTACCTACCTATACCTATGAGGACTCTTATAACTATAACTACCCATACTTATTTCAATATTTATATTTACATAACACTACCCCCCACCTAGACTGTTTCGTCCCGGAACAGTCTTGACTCTGTGTAGGTAGGGGCATGCTGATCCACGTCGACACCCTGTGGTCAGGAAGAAGTGGCAGTCCACGGATTTCTCCCCACTGGCTCTCGGCTGCGCTTGCTCGCAGCACACCATGACGCTGATGCCGACTCCCGAGAACACTGCTTCAATCATACTCCGGATTATCCGCCAGTCTCGATTAGCGCGGCCGCCACCCATCTTCGGTATTGCCAGACGCGCCTGCTGATCCTCCAACATGTAGTCACGCAGCTCAACAAGGCCGTCCCACAATGCCTTGTAGTCCTCTTCCAGGTTGCTGGAATCCGGGACAACCAGGCAGTATGCTTGTTGACGCCCCTTCGGTAGTCTCAGAGCTCTTCCTTGCGGGCTGCTCGAGGGTTGCGGTTCTCCGAATTTGTATCGGAAGACCCGTGCAATTCCTCTAGACATATCTAGATCTTCCGGTACACTGCATGCCAGTGTGTGGTCCCTAGTGACCTCAAATAAGTCCTTGTGGACTTCTGTGGTCACTCCATGGCGAAACTTCTGCCCTGCCTTCGCGTTCTCCCAAAACGTCTCAAAGGCTGGTGATCTTTTGGATGCGACGCACTGTCGTACTTTTTGGGCTGGTTGGTCATCATTATCGCCTAGGTATGGTGAGAGGCGATTGTAGTGCACGACCCTTGGTTTTCCGTTTGGTCTCTTTTTTATGCGGTAGACCACATCGTTGATGCGCTCCAAGATCTCGTACGGCCCGTCCCAGGAACGCTGAAGTTTCGGACAGTATCCTTGGCGCCTCTTGGGGTCAAAAAGCCACACCCAGTCACCAGCTTTGTACCCCATGCTGTCAGCTCTGGTGTCATAGCGCTCCTTCATTTGATCGCTGGCTTCCCCGATGTTCATGCGGACCTGATCATGGATGTCATCCAGCCTCCTGCGAAGGTCTGTCACATAGTCTTCTCCGGCTAGGTCTTCACCTGGTTTGCAGCCAAATTTGAGATCACAAGGAAGTCGCATTTCTCGCCCAAACAGTATGCTGCTGGGAGTCTTCTTCGTCGTTTCCTGAACAGCCGACCGGTAAGCCAATAAGAACAAAGGCAGATGTCGGTCCCAGTCCCGCTGATGGCTGGACACTACTTTGGCTAAGTACCTCCCCACGGTACGGTTCATCCTTTCCACCATTCCATCAGACTGTGGATGTAGCGCAGTGGTCCTGGTCTTGTAGATCCCTAGCCGCTCACACATTTGCTGGAAGATAGCAGCTTCAAAGTTCCTTCCCTGATCAGAATGTAATTCCAGGGGTACGCCAAACCTGCTGATAAATTCGGTAACTAGAACTTCAGTCACGGTTACGGCCTCTTGGTTAGGGATTGAGTAAGCTTCCACCCACTTGCTGAAGTAATCCATCACCACCATGATGTACTTGTTACCCTTCTCAGTTGTAGGAAATGGGCCAGCTATGTCGATGGCAATTCTTTCAAAGGGGCTGCCAACATTGTACTGACGCATTGGTGCTCGCCTTTTCCTTTGCGGTCCATTGGCCGTTGCACAGGTTACACATTTTCGACACCAATCTTTGACGTCTTCGCTGCAGTTGATCCAGTAAAATCGCTCTTTCACTTTCTCCAGCGTCTTCTTAACGCCTAGATGTCCTCCAGAAGTTCCTCCATGCAGCAGTCCAAGGATTTCCGGTACTCGGCTCCTCGGAACGAGGGTTTGCTTTCTTCTAAGTGTGCCGTCTTCCTTCTCGATCTTTCGTTTCAGAAACCCTCCTTCTATCACTATGGATCCCCATTGAGCCCAATAAGCCTTGACAGTTGGTGATAAGGGGGCGAGTTTTTCCCAGGTTGGCCTTTCTCCTTCTCGCGCCCATTCCATCACATACTTCAAGTCCGGATCATTCAGTTGGTCTTGCGCCAATTTTTCATCTTGCCAGTCCTCATCTTCGGTGGTCGTCCTTTGGACAATTGCTACCTTGTCCTCCATCTTGCTGCAATGTTTGCAGTCACTGGCGCATGGTCGTCTGGATAATGCGTCCGCATTTCGATGAAGCGTGCCAGGTCTATGTTCGGAGTCATAATCATACTCCTGGAGCCTTTCAATCCATCTAGCCACTTGCCCTTCTGGGTTTTTGAATTTCAGAAGCCAAACCAGTGCAGCATGATCAGTCCGTAGTGTGAATTTTCTCCCGTACAAGTATTTGCGGAAGTGTTCCACTGATTTTATCACGGCAAGAAGCTCTCGTCTGGTCACGCAATAATTTCGTTCTGGCTTGGAAAGCACTTTACTGAAGTAACCCAGAACAGTCTCATGCCCATCCTGTATTTGGGAAAGGACGCCTCCTATCCCCACATTACTAACGTCGGTATCCAGGATGAACTTTCCATCTTTTCGTGGGTAGCTCAAGATGGGGGCACTTGTTAATCTTCCCTTAAGCTCTTCAAATGCTTGTGCGCAGGAATCACTCCAATGGAAGCGAGTGTTTTCTTCCGTAAGCTTGGTGAGCGGTTTTGCAATGTCCGCAAATCTTGGCACAAACCTCCTGTAATAAGTGCACAGCCCCAGGAAACTCCTAGTTTCATGTTTGTCCTTCAGCACGGGCCAGTCTCTTACTGCCTTGATTTTGGCAGGGTCAACTTCAACTCCACGTTGAGAAACTATGTGTCCCAGGTAATTCACTTGTTTCTTGAACAGGTTACACTTTTTCGGGTTGAGCTTCAGTCCAGCGTCTTGTAGTCGCCCGAAAACTTGCTCCAGATTTCTCAACTGATGGTTGAAGTCCTTTCCCAGGATGATTATGTCATCCAAGTATACCAGGCAGGTTTCCCATGATAGTCCTCGCAGCACATTCTCCATCAGCCTTTCAAACGTGGCGGGGGCATTGCATAAGCCAAATGGCATCACGGTGAACTGCCAAAGTCCAGATCCAGTCGAGAATGCAGTTTTCTCCTTATCTTTGGCATCCAATTCAACTTGCCAGTAGCCACTTTTCAGATCCAATGTGGAAAAAATGGTGCATCCTGCCAATGTGTCCAAGGTGTCGTCAATCCTTGGCAGAGGGTAACTATCCTTTTTCGTAACATCGTTGAGCAGTCTGTAGTCCACACAAAATCTCGTGGTACCATCCTTCTTTTTCACCAGTACCACCGGGGATGTCCAAGGGCTACTTGATGGTTCTATGATGCCATCCTTGCTCATGTCTTTGATGATCTTGTCAGCTTCTTCCCGCTTTGCAAAGGGTAGTCTTCTTGGAGCCTGTTTTATTGGTCTCGCTTCTCCGGTGTCTATGCTATGTCGCACTACCTTGGTTCTTCCCAGACGGCCATTAGAGTCCTCGAAAATGTTCTGGTAGCGGCAGATCAAACTCCTCACTCTCCGTTTGTTTTCCTCGGTTAGACCTTGGGAAGCGTCGTGGACCAGGGCTTCCAATTGTGTTGACAATTTGTTTCCTTCGCATGACATGTTTGTCATCTGTTGCACAATGGAAGTTATCCTCTCACATCTGCCCAAAACAAAACCTTCATTCATTTTAACTGGGTAGCTGTTCACATTCATGATCTTGACAGGAATGGTCTCCTTTGCGCGAATCACTGTTCTTGCCACCATGACTCCTTTGTTAACATTGTCCATGTTCTCCGGTTCTATCATACAGATTTGGTCATTTGTACTACTGGAATCCAGGCGGGCACTCACTATCATCTCGGATCGCCCCTTCACTTCGGTATTCTTGGCTAGGATAACACGTGCAGCCAGTTCTTTCCGTCTTTGCAGGATGACTTCTTCATTTCCAATTTTAATGGACCCTTTCTTTAAATTTAAACTGCACCCAAATCTGTCCAGTATGTCCATTCCCAATATAATGTCTTCTTCAATGTTGGCCACCAACGTCCGATGATCAAAAGTGGTGCTGCCAATTTGGAAGGTGGCAATCGTCTCCCCATACACCTGTGCTGACTCTCCCGTGGCGGTGTGCAGAGACCACTTTGTTGGTGCAATCTGCTTACCTCGTGCCACTATGTCGCGTCTCAGAATTGTCCTGGTTGCTCCCGTGTCCACCAGTAGTTCACGAGTTACTCCATCTATTATGCCATTGATAAAAATGCTGCTGGCTTTTCCTCTCACGGTTGCGACAGTAGCAGCAGATTTCAGGGCCTCTCCAGCGTGGGTCAACGGTTGCCCCTTCCCATTAACCCTTTCTAGTTTTCCGCAGCCTGTTTTCTGGGTTTCTGAGGCTTGGGACACTTGGTGCTAAGGTGGCCCAGCTGTCCGCAGTTCCAGCAGCGTGGGTCTCGTCTTCGAGGTCTCAGACGTTCCAGCACTTTTTCAATTAGCTCCTCGGTTGTAGGTAGCTTGACCTCCTCTGCCTCGACTGCACGAACCCTGGCGTGGCCCCTGATGGACTGTTTGACAGCCTCAAACTCGAGAGCTTGGCTGAGCGCCTCGTTCAAAGCCTTGGGATGGGCCAGTTTTACGGCTTGTTGCGTCTCCCATTCCCGCAATCCATTTAGGAACTTGTCCACTGCCAAGCTCTCACAGATGTCGTCGGAGGCTGTCGGGTAAGCGTCTCGTACCAGGCGGGCGATGTCCATTTCAAACTCCTGGAGGCTCTCGTTGGGCTTCTGCACCCTTGTGTTCAGCTGCGACTTGTACAGCTGCTCCAGGCACTTGTGGCCATAGCGCATATCCAAGCGCTGCTTCAGCTGCCCAAAGTCACCACGGTTGTCCAGGGGTATGGCCTGCAGAACCCTGAGAGCGTCTCCTCGGAGCGACAGGCTGAGAACCGAAGCCTTCTTCTGCTGGCTCCAGGCTCCCATCATGGCAGCCGTCTCAAAGAGGGTCAAGTATTCCTCCCACGACGTCTTCCCGTCGAAGGTTGGGAGGTTGTGCTTTGCTAGGGAAGGGTCATCATCCCCTCTTGTGACCCTGGTTGGAGTTGAGCATCCCTGGTCGATCTCGTCGTGAAGGCCTTTGGGGGATATCCTGGTGGACTCCATCTGGCACTTGTCAGCCAGCTCGGCACGCAGACGGTCCTCCAGGGTGGAAATGCGGGTTTTCATTTCCGCAACTGTTTCCTCAAAACCAGTCAGCTTCACCTCTATTTCTCCCTTCAGGGTCCTGGCGCTGTCGGCCATCTTCTCCTCCAGCCCGGTCATCTTCTCCTCCAGGGTCTTGGTGTTTTCAGCGATCTCAGCCTTCAGGTCCGTCAAGTTGCTGGCCATTTTCTCCTCTAGGGTCTTGGCGTTGTCAGCCATCTCCACTTTCAGGGTCTTGGCGTTGTCAGCCATCTCCCCTTTCAGCTTTTCCTCCATGGAAGTGAAGTTTCCGGTGATGCTGAGGTTTAGCTCGTCCAAGGCGCGGTCCCCTCCAGACGCCATGACAAAATATGCCGGGTCTTCGCCTGACTGTTCTAAGGCCTCCATGAGGCGTGCCTGTAAGGCCGCCTTCCCTCCTGAGGTCTCCAGGTCCCTCTCCAGAAGCTCATTTTTAAGCTCAGTGACTTTGAGGTCCTTGATGTTCACTTTGGTTGCCATTTTTTTCAAAATTTACTTCAAAACAAAAATATTTTTAAATTTATTTAATACAAGTTTTGAGTTTTATATATATAGCTGTTTTGAATACGTACTTTAGCAAAATAATAATTTATCTGATTACACTGATTGGTAGGTACTGTCTTTTAATATTTATTTTTAAATCACCAATATTTTTAACATAATAATGTCTGATAGTACATAATTATTTATTTCGTCTCAAGTCTTTCAAACACACAGGTAGGTACTTAATGTACATTCACACACTTGTAAACAAAGGATAGTTATTCAAAAACTTTTTCTTGATGAATCTGGAACGTTCTTTTGTAATATTTTTCAAGATTTTTTTTTTTTTTTTTTTTTTTTTAATCACACACAATAATAAAAAAACTATGGTCCAATTTGATGACTTTCTCAATGCGGTAAAATAGTCATTATGTTATGTCCAGAATTATGTTCCATATGATGTTCCAGAATTTATAAGCAACTTGCTTTTGCGTCTTTTCTTTTAACAAAAATTTATTTAAACACTTGTTTTCACAAAAGTCAGTTCACACAAAGTTCAATTTGAATAAAGTTCATTTTAACACTTATTTAATTTATTTTATTTATTTTTAGACAGAAGATCTTAATTTTTCTTGACAATTCCGCACCTGACGCCAATTGTTACGAAATTAGGGTTCAATTGTCTTCAAATTAAAAATACACAGGTCTTCTTCAATAGTTATTTATTTTACACAGTTACAAAATTTATTTTCACACTACTTTCTCGATTATTCCATTGGTTTCGGTTCACTGATCAGATGGCTTCGATGTGTTTGTTAGTCGCTATGATACTGGCCCGCTCTGCAGGCCATTCGCACCTTTATACTCTTCAGAGCAGTATGATCCAGAACTAAAGTCGCCAGACGGTTCCAGAGTAATTATTACTTCTCGACGCTTCACGTACTACCTAGAGATACAACCAAAATCCTACCTACAAATGTAATACAGAATTCCTATAATTATAACAAGTACCTACTTAGCCTAGAGAATTCTACACTTATACACAATTATCGATCCTACCTACCTATACCTATGAGGACTCTTATAACTATAACTACCCATACTTATTTCAATATTTATATTTACATAACAATACAATAGTTTATTTTTTGTGGGCTTTTTTGTATGAATCTCACTTGAAGATCCCTCTTCAAGCTTAGTTGTCGCCGTAGAAAATGCCAATCTCAAGTTAGACCTAGTTGCTGTGAGGCTGGTTGGACCTTTGATGAACAGTTGGAATTTTTCAACCCAGCAAAGAGTGTATTTGATTATTTTTTAGTCTGATCGATAACTCACTCATTTAGATTGTGGAATAGAAAAAACTAATGAAAAATACAACAGTGACTGATTTAGTTTTCATATTTTTTTTTCTATTTAAGCAAGAGAGTGCTTGCATTCCATGCCGAGAGCTCGGGTTTGAATCCCAACGAGTCTGTCAGAAATGATTTTCCATTGGGTGCTTATTTCAAACCTAAAATCAAACACCGGCAAAGTTTACTTAGACCCCACTTCAACTGAAGTAATTGGGGTAAGCCCGATTTCCTTTTCTGTAAAAATAAAAAGATTCACTCTCCACATGCGACCCCTTTGGGGAAAACGCGGCAAGAAGTTACACTGTAGTTACACTGTGTTACATGAGTAGCTTTGTTGTGTTTAACTGTGATCTAAATCTAAGTTGCAAAGATATGTATCATTTACGATTCTTAATAAATGCATTCCCACAAGCAGACACGCATAATTTCTTGCTCACACATGCCGCATGTGGACCTACAATATACAAACTCAAAAAAGTGATGCTGCCTAAAATTGAACCCACTACTCTTACCTATGTCTAACACAAGCACCTAATTACTAAAACAATTAAAATCTCATTCATAGCACCAGCATTGAGATAAAACCTGTCTTATAATGTTGTAAACTTCCCGAGAGCGCAGGTTAATGTGATATAAAGACCTGTGTTCTCCGGTTCCCACAGCCCAGTCCTCTAGCAGGACACTCCAGGGTCCTGCAGGAGGATCTCCACACCAGGGGGATGATGAAGAGGATCCTTGATCTTCATCTGAGGATGCGGTGGACGCATACACAATCACCAAACACGCATACAGCAACAGCTTTGACATCCTGAAATGATTTTGTAGTAAATATTTATAATTTAATATGTTATAATGTTGGCGGCTTATTAATTCAACATTTTTAGTTATTGAAATAACTGATAGAGTTTTTCTCACGTTAGACCATGTTCTATTTGCAGTACTTAATTCTGTCTGCAGATGTTTCATTCCCTCGAGCCGGGTAGTTGACTTTTATGTATAGATTTACTTTTACGGTTCTGTTGTTGTTTCATACCTTAATGTTATTTATTATTTGTATTCCTTAACTTACAGGATCTTCTAAAATATTTATGTTTGTAACATGGCAGCAATCGTCCAATATGGATGAAGTGCCAAACTTAAAAAAAAAAAAAAAAACTTATAGGTTGGTATGAGGCTGACCACACAAACTGTAGAAAAATGGTTCACTTTGCCAATGTCACCCCTATTTCAGGGAAGGTCGGCAAAAGTTGCAACACAACTACTCATATTCCTAAGAATACATTCCAAAGAAGAGAAATATTATTTTTTATGTCAGTTAATTTGTCATTATAATAATGATTGGCTGTCCTGTTTGTACAGCCATGTGTACAAGCCTTCTGAGAAAGACTTTCTCTCTGAATAACATTATGAAATGTGGGCAGATCTTTATAATAATTATTCTACTACCATTCTGATCCTGTTCAGAACTAAACATCAATCTTATCTAAGTTGCAAAGATATGTAACATTGGGGATTCACATTATATACATTCTCACAAGCAGACACATATAAGCTCGCACTTGCACATGCCACATGTAAACCTACAACATATGTAGGTACAAACCCAAATCTCAAATGGACTTACACCCTGCAACTCTTGCCGTCCTTCCCTGAAACAGCGGTGACATTGGCAAAGTGAACCATTTTTTACAGCATGGGTGGTCAGCCGCATACCTACTAACCTTTAAGTCAAGGAACATTTCATATTTTAACTATTCCATATTTTAAAGGTTAATTTAAATTTCATTTTTAACAATGTAAATCTATCGAGGTGGCCAGAACCTCTGAATTTCCTTCATTCTTTTAATATTTTCTATACATGCACACCTCTTTCAATAGGTATATTCATATTGTTATATTTTTGGGGTTCTTTTGGTTTTCTAGAATGAAAACACAGATTTGATTTTGTCCCTTTAGTGCTTGTTTGTCTTATGTCCATCAGAAGTAATTTCAAATGAGCAATGTTTGTATGTGTATTAGACCAATTATAAATACTATTAGGATGATTTATTTGGTGAGCGCTGTTTTTGTGTATATCACACCTCAAGAGCCCTCTGCGAGCTTGGTCATCTCTGTAAAAAGTGCCAATTCTCAAGCAAGATCCAGCTGCTGTAAGGCTGGATGGACCTTTTGTGACAGGTCTTTGGTAAAGGTACCTAAGATATGAATTTTTCACCCAGCAAAGAGCATATTAGGGTAATTTCACTTTTTTATTTAATTTCATAAAATTAAAAAATACATCTGCGTTTAAAAAAAATAATATCTGGCTTAATTTTTAAATTATAGCTCTGTAAAATTCGCCTATTTTCGATTTCCGGTAAAACAGGTCATTTTTTTTATTTAGGCGGATGTGACGTCAATGGATCTTAGCAGTGGAGTGTACCACTGCAATTAAATGAATGAAAAATAAAAAAGGAGCCACTTGATTTTCCTGATGGACAAAAATTCGACTCAAAGTTTCGCTGCGTACCTTGTAGGCGCACACGTATTTTTTTAAAATAAAAATATTTCTTCTTCTTTTTTTGGTGCCACTTCTATCAAAGATCTGCGGTCATCACGGTTATTTTGGCATTGGATTCTGCGACTCGAAACAGGGATACACATAATAGGTACAACATGATAATAAATTATTTTGTTATATTCCTTGACTTATCTGTTGGTATGAGGCAGACCACCCATACTGTAAAAAATGTTTCACTTTCCCAATGTCGCCCCTGTTTCAGAGACGGTCGACAAAAAATGCAGGGTTCTGGATTTGAATTTGTAAGTACCTACACATGCAGCATTTGTAAACACGAACTTAAACGTGCCTGTTTGTGTGCATGCATTTAATATTCATTTTGGATGTGAATATATCTTCTCTTTGCAACTTAGATTATAGATAAATATATATTATTGACATGCTTTCGTAATCTCTTCAAAATTAAAAATAAAAAACTTATAAAAAGTGGTATTTCTCGCATCCGGTTCGGCCCTTCCAGATTCCCTATTTTTTTTTAATTTGAACTAAATAAAAAAGGAGCAACACTCACTTGATATTGTATTTTAGTAATTTGATGTCGCACACTGACCGTACTAGATTAATATTTTAATTGCTTAGTTCTTGTTTGTATGGTAATTATTTAGTTCACTCCGCCGGACTTTCCGATGTTAGTAAGTGTGTGTCACCTCACGTGTACCCACTTTCACATTTCTCAACTAACTGAAATATATTATAGCTGCTCACATTTCTGTTTACGTATAGCTGTTTACTTATGTTTGTAGTCTCTCTCTATAAACACGTTGAATGCAAGGTAAAACTTTTTCTATGGAAGCGAATCTGTACTCTGAGTATAAAACATTGCTTGAATCTCACCTCAATTGCGTAAATCTAAAATGTATGAATTATACGATGGCACTCTTTAGTTTTTTTCGATGTATGCAATCGAGGGGAATTTACGCAAAAATAGTCAGATAGAAATATTTAATAGGATATTTAATTTCCTTATGAGCGCTGTTTTTGTGTAAATCATACCTACCTCAAAAGTCCTTTGCGAGATTGGTCGTGGCTGTAGACACGCCAATTCTCAAGCAAGACCCAGATGCTGTGTGTTTGGTGGATGAACCTTTGGTGGCCAGTCTTTAGTTTAGTTAGTATAAGTGTAGTTTGGTATAGTATACCTAATATGTTACTGACGGAAATTTAGATAATTCAACAATTTATTAGTTAGCCTTTGCCTTAGCATCTCATCGTGTGACGTCACATTTTTTGTGTTTTGCAATGTGTAGACCTCAAGTTTCAGAATGTAAGTAAAGAATCAGTAAGCGATTACTTTTACTCCCGCTGCACCGACAAAAACCGGATGCTGCTATTTTTATGAAAAAAAAAAGTTTATTTTATTAAAAGGATACCTGATGATGACCTTCTAGGTCGAAAACGTTCGTAATTTTGTTTTAAAGATTTTAATCTTTTAAATAAAGTCTATAGTGGAAATAAACAGTGTTTTGCTTGAAAAATTTCATCCAAAAATTATAAATTGAAACAAAATGAATTTTCACAGTGTTAATACACAAACAATACAAAATATAAAAAAAAAAGTATTTACAAAATTCAATTCTACCTAGGGGCCGTCCATAAATTACGTCATCGATTTTGGCCGATTTTCGACCCCCCACCCTTACAATCATCCTATAGTCATTATCTAATGACCCCCTCCCCCTCTTGCTGTAATAATGGATGAGCTTAATAATTAATAATGTTATATTACTCACATAATATTTTGTATATTTTATAGAAATTGGTATTTACAAGAACGACGTCACTTTTGGTACTCGTACATCATTTGCCATCATCCGCAGACCAGACTCCCCCCCCTTAATGCAAATGACGTAATATATGGACAGCCCCCTACCCGTAGGTATATACAAAAAAATAGTGTAGAGTACATTTCAAGGATCACAACCATTATATTTTTTATATAGGTAGTGAAAATAAAGATATCATTGATAATTTTCAAAAATAAAATGTCGAGAATTTGAATACCGTCAAAACGCAGTGAGGCCGAAGAAACACGCTGTGACGTCAAAATTACGTAGATGGATCCATCGGTCTTAGAAAACCTAACGGTACACTCCATACAATGTGAGATCCATTGACGTCACATCCGCCTAAATAAAAAATGAGCTGTTTTAGCGGAAATCGAAAATGGGCGAATTTTACCGAGCTGTAGTTTAAAAACTAAGCCAGATATTATTTGTTTACAAACGCAGATGCATTTTTTAAAAGGTAGTCTGTCATTTTATAAAATAAAAACAATACGTGAAATTACCCTTTTTTTTCATTCCACTCCAGTTTACGTCACCCGCATATATTTGTATGAATCATGACGTCTTCTTGTAACTTCTTTTGACAACACGTAGGTATATAATATTCAGAGTCTGTGCAGAGTTTATAATAATGTGATGTTACAGGTATATTGGTTGTTCTTTAAAAGCAACGGACCTGTCTGCATAACATACAAAAATAAATTTCATTCATGTTTTTTTTGCATGATTGTTGATATCAAATTCGGCACAAGCAGTAGCGCAACCATTGAGTTATATAATATAGAGTACCTAATAGAAACTAACCATTTAATGAGGCACACTGTTGTCCCAGTTCTGTCGAACACAGCATCATGGGGGTACCCAGGAAGGGGCAGGGGGGGCAGCTGCCCTACCCTGGAAGTAAAAAAAAATCTAAATCATTATTAAAAATTTTGATTGACCATTTTACGACCATGCCTTCCCCCCTAATTTTGATCCTGCGGGTACGCCTTTACACAGTAATATAAAGATAATAAATACATCATTACTTAATTACTTGATCTGTCAGCTCTTTTTCCTGTTAAACATAGGCCTCTATCCTTTTTTTTTTTTTACTTTTTGGATTATTAATAACCTGGGTTATTATTCCTTGACTTACAGGTTGGTATGAGGCTGACCCCCCATACTGTAAAAATTGTTCACTTTGCCAATGTCACCTCTGTTTCAGGGAAGGTCGACAAGCTCATTTGAGATTGGGTTTTATATTGTAGGTTCACACACGGCATGTTTAAGCACAAACTCATACGTGTCTGCTTGTGGAAATACATTTAATATAAATCTTAAATGTGATATACCTATATACGCAACTTAGATTATAGATTATTAAAAATGGGTACGCCAATGCATTATCTGATCATAATATAAGAAGGTATAACTGTACTTTAAATTAAAAACATACAAGTTTTTTGTATCTTCCTAGTACCTACTTAGGAACTATTTTTTTGCAAGAATAATACTCTGAAGACAAAAATAAAATGATTTTCATCATCAGTTCCTTGGTTTAAAGGTTGGTATGAGGCCGACCACCCATACTGCAAAAAATGGTTTTCTTTGCCAATCAAGCAAACCAAAGCAAGAGTTGCAGGGCTTATGTTGTAAGTTCACATACAACATTAGTAAGCGTGAACTTACACGTGTCTGCTTGTTTAATATGAATCTTAAATGTTTTATTAATATATGTTTGCAACTCAGATTTAGATTATCGTGAACAATAGCATGAGGTGGGTCTAGGTCTCAATGATCAAATGGAGACAACACTGCCTGTGTAAGTGTAACGCCTTCCTCCTCCAATCCCATACTCCTACCACACGGCAGTCTGCCACTACTCCGTCCAGCCACCTTAATCTGAGGCTTCCTAGTGTCCCGCAACTTTTTGGGTCCATCATCACAACTATGTATTCCAAACGCGTCTATTTTTTTAATATCTGTAAATCCCGAGGAGCTATTGGAAGATAGGACGGAATAAAACATTGCGGTGCCCGAACAGCTGATCGTTGCTCCATGAACAATGGATCAGCTGTTGATACACCGCCATATTTTATCCTCCTATCTTCCGTCCCATCTTCAAATGGATACAATAAGATCTATTGACGGTCGGCGAGACTTCCACCCCTGTGATCTCTTTCACCAAGATTCACCAACAAGGAGCAGGATCTCATTGCTGATTTTTTAAATAAAAGTAGACCTTACAGGTCAAAAGTTATAACACAAGGCTGAATAAATTACTAGGATTCGAGCTTATAGAAAAATCCAATGGGAAATCAATTCTGACATTGTGGCGGGGCTAGAACGCAAGCACTGTATCAAATAAGCTGTCGACCAAACAAGAAATGAAACAGGGTGTTTTATTTAATTTCATTATATTGATTTATTTCTTTTCAAATTCTTACAAAATGCATAATGTACTTATGATAATTACATCTATCTCAATTTACAATAATATTGGAAATATAGTACAGGGTTTTCTAATACATATATAGACAACCCATCCACTGACAGCTCGGCCATGGATAAATCGGTCACACTACAGTTTATGCACATGACTTTTCAGTCAACGACATTTTGGTCACAGATAATATACGGTCCACAGACAGCTCCAGCTCAGACAGCTCCAGCTCAGACAACTGTGTCTCCCTCACTTTTTATAATTACTGTAGTTTTAATTGTTGTTATCAGAGATGGAGCTTTCTGTGGACCACATATTGTATGTGACCGAAATGTCGTTGACCGAAATGTTGTGTGGACGATCTGCTGTGTGACCGATTTGTCTATGGCCGAGCTGCCTGTGGATGGGGGATCTGCGACCAACTTGTCAGAGATCCTGACATCACATAATCGAGGAATATTTTGAATGTGTGAACTCCATTACTTTGTGAGAAGGTATTCACTATTTAAAGTAACTTATTTTTTACCTTATTATATTATTTAGATTTTGAGGTTTTTTTTCTTAAAATCAAGCAATGAGCTATTCACAAAATGTACATTTCAGTGTTTTCATCTATCATTACGGTAACAAAAAAACCTTAAAAAATTACAAATTACAAATAAGTTAGTTATAATATTTAATCTCGTGCTTTTTAACAATATATTAGTATAATATCTCTTTTAAGTACCTAATTACACAGGAATGTTGTCATTCGGTTCATTTATGTATAACAATACTATTTATTGACAAATAATATAATAATATTCACATCCATGGTCTTACCTATCATTTAAACGTAAGACAAACAATGCAATACCATTCGTACAGGCCCGGATTAAGACTACTGGGGGCCCTGGTGCGGGGAAAGTCAGGGGGCCCCACAACTCCCCCCTCCCCCTCTCCAGACGCCCACCAAAAATACATATTTGTTGGGAAACCTGTTGAGGATGTCTATAACACTTGTTGAAAGGAGCTTCGTCTTTTCCTTTTTGTAAAAAATATGTAGTTTTCGGAGGCCCATTTTGATAAGGATCCAAAAAAAGTAAATGTTTTCTTAAAATCTAATTTCTATAGTCCTTGGGGGGGCCCTTGGTCGTGAATGCCTTAAAAACCTGGACCCCAGAACAAATTTATGCCGAAAAATTCTTTGTATTGTATTTTTCTGTAATGTTTTGGGGCCCCTAGGACGCAGGGGCCCTGGTTCGGTCGCACCGCTCGAACCGCCCTTAATCCGGGCCTGCATTCGTACATTTTACACAAATAGATCTTTTGCGCAATCTGTTGATGAATCATAAAAGTTCACCTCTTGTAACTACAATCCTCGATCACGAGGGACAAAATATTTTTTTCTGGCAAATTCAGTTTTTTCTTCTTTGTTGTAGAAGAAACACATCTTCTATGGGGTCGGATACGACTTTGATGAAATGCAGAGAAACCCGTTCTTCTCTACAACACAGTTGTTAAATGAACCATAAAAAATACACTTAGAAACACATTATGAATAAACTTTTTAGAGTTTGTGTTATTTACACACTGAAAATTGATTTTTATGAGAAGATATTTAATTTTTTTCTATTTCTATATGGTGTTGGTTTTGTCAATTTTGTAAGAGTGTCCTCTTGAAAATGACGTAAGCAAGTCAAAAGTACTTGAGATGAAGTAAATGCTCAATCTGCGAAAATAAAACTTTGTGTTTTTAAAAAATATGTACTTTCACATTATGAGTATATCAATACCTTAAAGGTAAAACTGAATAAGTGACATATTAAGCTAACATTGGATTCTCAGATAAATGCACCTTTTCGATAAGATAAAACAATAAAGGAGTGTGAAAATCGTGCAGTTTAGAAGTTTTTCATGAGCACTTCGTTATAATTAGTTCACTTACTTACTATAAAAAGTTACACGCAATAAAATGTTTTATCCACAATTTCACAAATCAGTGAATCAGCACTTATTCAGCTTTATCTATAAAGTGGTGATATTTCATTGTTTAAAATAAACTTATCCCTATAGAGAATGGGAACATTGTATATTTGCATTATAGTAAAACTTTTTCTACCGATCAATAGATGGCAAATAAATTGTTAAATCTCACGCAAACCGGTCCGTAGTCCAGGTGGTAACACTTCGGACTCGTAACTGGAAGGTTGTGGGTTCGAATCCCTGCGGAGCACAAAAAATATACCATTTGTATTTTCAAATTTGCTCTTCGCTGGGTTGAAAAATTCATAAACCTTTGCCAAAGACCGGTCATCAAAAGGTCCATCTAGCCTTACAACAACTGTGTCTTGCTTGAGAATTAGCACTTTCTACAGCGACGACCAAGCTCGCAGAGGGCTCTTGAGGTGTGATACACATAAAAACAGCGCTCACCAAATGAATCAGCCTAATTTTTTTTTTTTTTTAAACGCCGTACTTAGAAGTCAGGTTCCCATTGATTAAAAAAACATTGCATAGTCCCCATGTATTTCCACGCACCAGGGGCCCTGGTGCCCGAATCTGGGCACCAAGTTGACAGCCAATCCAAGACTCCTTGTAGGAATATTTTATAGCCATTATTAATTAAAAATACACAGTGAGGTTGAGGTGATCTGGTGACTGTATGTTGTTTTGTTCTGCCAAGTTGTCTGCACTGCCGTTTTCACCCTGGAACAGAAATTAGTTTCATAATATTAGAAAACCATTAAATGATTTTGCTGTCAGGAGTGATAGATAGTTTTTCCAGCCAGTACATATTTAATTTTTTCAATATTCTGAATTATTATCGTTTTTTTATTATGATTTATAATTAGACTTTTCTATATTCTAGAAAACAAGGTAGCTGCTTATTTAGGAACTGTGGATAAATTTATCAATTAATTATAATTTATCCATTATTTTTAATTTTAATGAATTATTAATTAGAAATTATCCAATGATATCTGGTGAACTAAGGTCAAAGTCATCATCAACGGACCTGACAGGAATCAAACCAATGATATATTACATTTTGTAGGGTTTGTGTATTCACACAGTGAAAATTCATTTTATTTCAAATATTTTTTTTTTTCTAAAATGTAGTTTTATTTTCACAATAATATTTTCTACCTCAAGTACTTTCGACCTTCAATATTCAGGTCATTATCAAGACTATAATTTTGATCTATGGTTTTTTCTTAATCATTTTAATTTGACATACATCACTTTTGATAATGACCTGAGTATTGAAGGTCGAAAGTACTTGAGGTAGAAAATATTATTGTGAAAATAAAACTATGTTTTAGAAAAAAATATTTTATTTTAAACCAATGTTATATTATTTTAAAGAAGCTAAGCTTTCACAGTTATTACCAACTTCTTAGTCAAGGAACTCATATCAACCTATTAGTCAAGGAACTCATATGCACATATTAGTCAAGGAACTATGTATGATAGGAGAAAAATTAAAATTAAAGAAACGCTGGCAGCAAAGCAAAGCAGAACACTTGGTGTTACCTTGTGCTCATCATCATCCCAGCTAAGTTTCTTGACCCTGGCGGGAATGGTCTGTGCCGGCCAAGCCACTCCAGACCTGCCGCCGCTCTGTGTCGCCAGGTGGTTGCTCATGAGCGCCGCATTCCCCGATATCCCGGTTCCCAAAGCACCGGGGGGGCGGGGACTGAGGAAGCGGTGGGAGCCCCGGGGGATGCCGCCTGCTGGAATATATGTACAAGGCTGGTGAGCTGGAGGATACAGCTGGAGCTACATGCAGCATGCTGGTAAATGGTTGGGTGCGTGGCAAAGCAAGCTTGATGAGTCATGTAATGACGTGTTATCTGGAAATCATACTAAAGAGAAATACCAGCAGTGGGACCAACAGCTATCAGCCGAGCAGTTTGGTTTTAGGAAAGGCTTTGGCACACGGGATGCTCTGTGTGGATACAAGTTTTAGTGCAGCATTGTCTCCATATGAACAGAGAAGTTAATAAAGTATTAAACTTTCAATTTAATGCGTGGTATTATATGACAAATTGTTTTTGTGTTTTTCCGAGTAAGACTATATTCTATTTGCAGCTTTTTTGACGAGGTGGTCTTCGCTGTATTTGCAGTCGCTCGCTGTTAATACAATAAAAAACAGCAAGCTATTTGCAACGTATGTTTGGTAATTCCTTATTGTACAACTCTGCGCATGCTGTCAGCAGTGAGCCTGTAGAACAGCCAGTCCTCTGTCCTCTGTTCTACAGGCGGCTGGCGGTCTTCGCTATCTTCCCAGTCATTGCTGTTGTGCTATGCACTCTCCTCATCTCCTTTTGTTCTGAGCTTGGGGGGTAGGTGTGGCAGGGGGTGGCGACGTTTGCGCAAGTGCGGGCGCATACGCAGCACACGATGAAGGTAGAAAATTATTTTACCGACCGGGACATTAAGGCTGATTTCCATATTTTGTTAAGTTTTAGGCCTTCTTCTTTTTTATTGAAGTTATGATGAATTTCTATGGCCTATTTGTGCATTGTTGAGTAATAGCCTTTCGTTCCTGCCAAGATCGTGTTTTTTTTTTCAATTTGTACCTATGTGGTGGTAGCCCAAGTAGACGTGCTTTGCTAGTGTCAATTTTTCCAGTTGGCCCAAATGGATTTCTATTATTTGCCTAACTTTATTGATCATGCAAATTTGGAATGTTTCAATTCACGTAAGTCTTTGGGAGCCCCTTGCACTGGTGAGGCTGTATTGCTTGAACCACCCTTGATCCAGGTCTGGGAATAACTGGAAATAGCACTAAAAAACTGACTCCAAATGATTAGCATGGGTTTAGGACAAAGAATAAGAATTGGTGTAACCGTTATTGTCCAGGTTGTCCTGCTGGTTGACGTTGAGGCTGCTGGTAGAGTTGGCTAGGATAGTGCTGGCTCCTGCACTCACACTCAACAGAGATCCTGAGGAAGCAGCTCCTGGAAGGCATAACAGACACGTGGAGCTAGTTCTGGTGGTGATTAGATTGAAGCAGATGAAATTTGACATGAGTTGCGGCTGATCGGCAATGAAAATCTGCTGAAAAATCTTTCCCCAAAAACAGAGAGAGGCACATTTACAGCATTCAATTTTGACAGTCTAAAAAAGGGAATGCTTGGATAACTGCAATAATTAATAAAGATTTTTAAGAAAGCTTCCCTTCAGGCAATTTCAATCTCAATATTTGGGTATGCACTTATTATAAATTTGTTCATGTGGCTGCAGTGGATAGCTCAGTTGGTAGAATGCTTGCGGTTGAAGCCAAAAGGCTAAGGTTCAAACTGTTGCAATGATGACAGATGTGATTTTCTGCTTCCGCATTTACTTCAAGACAAGATTATGGAACCGGCAAGGTTCCTGCGTACCCTTCATAAAAATGAGAACCTGATAGGGAAACTATAATGCCTGTTATAACCTACTAATACAGTAGTTATATCTAACATAAGAGTACAAGACTTTACCTAAAGCAGTTCCGGTGACGTTGTGTAGTTTTTCATGTTGTATGAAGCCTGTGTTGGTCCCATTAGTTCCACCAATAGAGCCCCCGCTTCCATTCACACCATTGCCCGCAGCTGCCACCTTGTTGCCCAAAGTGGATTTGGGACGCTTGCTGGAACGATGATTGAAAAATTTGTCTGATTAATTTACTCCCATTGAAATTCATAAAATGGTAGATGGCAGTTGATCAAGGTCCAGCTGGAAGACCACATAAAGTCTGTGAAATAGAAGACATAGTAAGATGAAAGATAAGCCATGATAGACTCACTCACACCGTAGCTTATGAGATGATAATTGGTCAACGTAAAGCTGGAAGACGACATAAAAGTCTGTGAAATAGAAGACATAATATGAGAGACCATGTCTCCAGAAAGAGCCATGATAGACTAATTTTCAAATTAAATAAATTTCAGTCAGGTCGATGGCTCAGTTGGTAGAGTGCTTGCATGCCATGCCGAGAGCTCGGGTTCGAATCCCACAGAGGGTGTCAGAAATGAATTCTCATTTTAGTGTTTATTTCAAACCCAAAATAAAATACCAGCATGGCTTACTCAGCCTTCACAAGAAATGACTTCCAGCCCCCTCGGGAGCTGGCAAACCTCCGCTTCAACTGAAGTGGTTGGCGTAAGACCCGCACCCTTATAATCTATAATCTCAGTTGCAAAGATATATTACATTTAAGATTCATATTAAATGCATTCCCATAATTAGCTCATGTGAATGCATTTAATATGAATTGCGCTATTATATAATTATATCATGCTTACACATGCCGCATGTGGACCTACAATATATAAACCCAAATCTCAAATGAACATAAACACTGCAACTTTTGACGACCGTCCCTGAAACAGGGGTGACATTGGTAAAGTGAAACATTTTTTTACAGTATGGGTGATCAGCCTCATACAATAAGTCAAGGAATAACCTGTAAAATAAATAGGTTCCACTCGGCACATGCGATTCCTTTCGGAGAGATTGTGACAAGAAGATACACTGTATGTAGCTAAACCTTTATCAGGAACTTATATTTTTTAGACTTTTCTTTGGAGACATAGCCAACATCTCAAGGGTGACAACCCTTTCTACATGACAATTGAGAATGAACTGCTCAAAAATGTTAATCCTCAGTCATTGTGCACAAATGGTGTCTCGTGAAGAAGTTGGCTACGTAGCCAACGAAACGTCTAAAATACTGTAAGTTGTCAATAATATAAGTTCAAATTCCATTGTGTAAATCTAAATCTAAGCTGCAAAGATATGTATCATTTGAGATTTATATTAAATGCATTCCCACAAGCAGACACGCATAATTACATTATAATAGGTATGTAAATATATCAAACGACCGTAACACCAGCTTAAAATATATTATGATAGACTCACTCACACTGTAGATTATTAAATGAAAATAATTTCTCAACGGATATCTTACATAAAGTCTATGAAACAGGAGAAATCTTCATCAAAATCATATAAGTACTTAGTTGAAAAATTATGAATAAATTTAAAAAGTACTCACACTTTGTAAATGTATCCAAGAAAAATTATGAATAAATTTAAAAAGTACTCACACTTTGTAAATGTATCCAAGAAGAATGATGATGACAACTGCCAGTAGTCCAAGAACTGTTCCAAAAGCAATGATAAGAAGTAAACTTCCGCTGTGTAGTGAGGCCACATTGGTGGAGGCCATCAGCGCTTCAGAGAAGTGGACGATTATTGGAACAGATGTCTGCAAAATAAAATTTTATTGTAGTGTTCCGCAGGGATTTCAATTGGGCCCATTAATGATTTTAAATTACATTGTATGTAGTATACCTCAGGAATTTAAACTAGGCCCAGTTTTTTTTTAATTTCTGCAGGATATCTCGGAGATCTAAATAAGGCCTCGTTATTTTCATGAATTCATATTAGCTAAGTAGAATGCCTCAGGAATCAAAGCTACATAATAAATGTTGACCAAGTAATGTTTATTAGGTAGCACTGTAGGGTCCCCCAGGGATCTAAACTAGGTCCAATTCTATTTAAAGTGTTTTTATAGGAGGTTTTTATTTACTTGTCTAGGAGGAGTTCCAGAATCAGTTGCTGTAGCAACCACGTGGACCATTGATGAATTGACGAGAGCAAGGGCGTTCTCTCTCAGGAAGATCTCTCCTTTGTCGGTGATGTAGAATAAGCTGAAAGCAAAACAATTTAATGAATTAAATATTGTTTAACTGATTATTCATGAGACAATAAAATTACTAATGATAGAAGGCAAACAAAGTGGTAGTTCACTATATTGTACCTGGAATCAGCTCCTTTAAGCCCCAGTTGCACCTTATCCCCTCTGTCTCCATCCGCTGCCTCTATCTCACCAACAAACAGTGGACCCAGGCTGGAGTCCTGTGGGACTCCTGGTACACTGGTTGGTCTACTGGCTCCCAGGAAGAACTCGTACTGAGGATATCGGAAGCGGGGATCCCAGTCATTCACATTTAGCACAGTTATGTTGATGGTAGCTGTGTCATTCTGAAAATGTATGTATTTAAGATATTTTAATTGAGCCAATTTTCGACGAGTGAATAAGTCATTGAAATTTTTGTGGAAACAGAGTTACGTAGTCATATTTTAATAAGTGAGGATTTGAACACAATTAATTTCAATTCTAAGCTGTGTTTGACTATCCGTTAAGTTCTATAAATGAGAACGCCAGAATATTTTGCCTAAATCTTTAGAGCATAATTATGGTCTCAAGTAGTCAAAAGCTTTCTGTGCATTCAACAGATGGTAGGAGAAACCATTAGTTAATGAGCCAGTAAGGGAGTTAACACAATAGGTACTTAGAGACTGTGCATTTGTAGTACCTGGTCCTCAAGTCTGAAATTCGTTAAGTACTTCACAAGTCTTGGGGCAATGCAGATTGCGTTGTCAATGAAGCTGCGACAATAGTTTGATAAAAGCACCAAATCTAGTTTAGTTAGAATTTCAGCCATGGAAGTAAAAATAGGTATGATGATCGCAGATCTTCGTTAGAATTGGCATTCAAAGAAGAAGAAAGAGAAATCATGATCATAACACCAAAATCAAAATGATTAAGGAATGAAATATGCAAGTACCGCAGTGCCGTCTGTCACCATGACCTGGAAGGTGTACTTGTCGTCTTCCTCGTAGTCCAGGGACTTCTTGAGCACCACCTCCCCTGCAGTGTTGATGGCAAACTTGGTCAGGAAGCGACGGTCCGACACAAAGTACTTCAGGCTCTGTAAACGATACAGGATTAAGCAGTCCATTCTCTTTCTCATGAACTTGAAATATCTTGAGTAAAATGAGTGTAGGTAGGTAGTAGGTACTGAAATTGATGGATATTGTATACAAGGATAATTTATTTAGAAGGTACACATAATTAAATAGCGCCGTTTTTGTGTGTGTCACACCTCAAGGACCCTTTCAAATCACGGATAAGATTTTTTGTAAAGATGTTTCTTTAGTGCTTCTTTAAAGATACCAACAGTGTTTGCCTTCCTCACATTAGGTGGTAGCCTGTTTCACTCCATGGGGCATGCCAACCGGAAAGCACGGTCCCCAAATTAGTGTGTGTCTGACGGTACTGCTGAGCTAAGTCAATCCCCCCATTACCCACAGATCTGAGCGTTTGGCACCTCAAATCGATTTCAACGGGTGAGAACATGTCGGACAAATATGAAGGAGAGGCACCATGCACAGCATTGTAAATTGTAAACCATCAGACATGAGACAGACACGGTAGACCACCCTCTCCCGAAAACTAAGCCAATGCAGTTTCCTTAACAATGGAGTAAAGTGAGTAAATTTGGACATCCCAAATATGGGTCTTATTATATTGCTTTGTATCATTAGATACTTTGACATTGGAGAGTTGCTTTCTAGGATCTGTTGCCGTTGCATAACAGAGCTAGAGCTTGCTGGAGCTCCAAAGTTATTTAAGTTGGAAAAGTAAATAAAAGCAAACATTCCATACGCTCAAGTGGTCACCATTGTGTATTTTTGTTTAATTAGAAATTACTCCAAGACTGTCTCTAGGTCTGTTGGCTGTCAGTGTCATCAGCACAAAGATAACTGGCAGATATGGCAATGTGACAGAGCATAATATAGGTACCTTATAAAGAGCAATTTCTTCACAACTTACCCTGTCTCTAGGTCTGTTGGTTGTCAATGTCATCAACACAGAGCTAACTGGTAGATTTTCCAGCACAGTGGCGTAATAATGCCTCGATGTGAAGTGCAGACCCTGCTTGCCAACACTCTGCTTACTGACTGTCAAAGTGGCCAGAGCGTATCTGTCAGGATTGTCATATTGGGTAGCCTGGAAACAAGAAATAGCGTTTTTCATTTTGTTACCTGACTTGTCTTCTAGATCAGAGGTTCCCAAACTCTTTTTAAAGATGGAGAAAGCAAGAAAATATTGGATTTTATGGTCACTTTTCTGTGTTTAAATGCAGGTATTCATCTGATTTTTAATCAAATGCCTTTGGTTTTATACAACTCAGGTAATACCTGTTTCTAAAATAAATTGATGAAGCGCATTCTTACTCTGACGACCAGTGTGGCCGGCATCTGCAGGTCTTCCTCTCCTATATCTCGTGCAACTGTCACTCTAGCGGTGTCTCGGTCTATCACAAAGCTGGGATGGTCAATGTTGAAAGAGTAAAAGAGAGGAGCATTGATGCCGGTGTCTTGATCAGCTGCCATGATCTCCCTGGGAGAGATCATCACTTGAGAGCCCTGGAAGTAGAATAATAAATTGATAGACTCTGCACACATTCCCTTAGACAACACAAGTGGCATAAGCTTTCGCTACCCTTTGATACCACATCAGATCTTTAAATTTAAAGAGTTGTGGTATGCCATAGAGCTGTTATTTTCTGCAGTTTTTTGGTTGATCTACGTCTCCACAAACCAACACAAAGAAACAATGAATTTAATTGTTCATGAATTAGAAAAGTCTAGAGTTATAGGTACTTAGGGGCTGTCCATATATTACGTCATTCGCATTAAGGGGGGGGGGGGGTCTGGTCTGCGGATGATGGCAAATGATGTAGGTACGAGTACCAAAAGTGACGTCGTTCTTGTAAATTCCAATTTCTACAAAATATTATGTAAGTAATATAACATTATTAATTATTAAGCTCATCTATTATTACAGCTAGAGGGGGGGGGGGGGGGTCATTAGATAATGACTATAGGATGATTGTAGGGGGGGGGGGGGGTCGAAAATCGGCCAAAATCGATGACGTAATTTATGGACGGCCCCTTAGCGCTTTGGCAGCAAGTTCTACTAACACAATATTGTTACGAATATGTAATTGGGTGTTTTGTTTTTTCTGTGCTAGGGTCTGTGATTAAGTCTCTGTAGTCTCTAAATGTTTGGTACTTAAATAATTTGTAAATTGCTCAAGGGTTTAGCGAATGTTCTAGTTAAGTCTAGCATTTACCAATTCAATGATTCGAGAATGTTCTGTATTCCTGCTATAAAATAAGGGCCAAAACTCTCTGTGGCTGGAGAAGTCAACCAACCTTTGTATTGTATAGTTGTAAAGTGACTCTGTATGTGAACCAAATCTGAAATAAATTGTGTAAAAATAAATCACCGCAATTTTAATTAAATTGAATCATCGAAAATCATAAAACTACCAAGCAGTCGTCGTGCGACTATGTGGATCTATAATCTATAATCTATAATCTAAGTTGCAAGGATATATTCATTCAAAGCTCTCAGATGTATGCCCACAAACAAACACGTGTTGTAACAACGTGTGTAACGACAACGTGTATAACGTGTGTAACACGTGGATGGAACTTGTATATGCGAGTATACAAGGCAAAGCAGTTTTAGCTCCTTCTGGTCTTTCGATCCGAGTCCGGTCGATAGCTCAGTTGGAAGAGTGCTTGCATTCCATGCCGTGAGCTCGGGTTCGAATCCCGCCGAGGGTGTCAGAAATGATTTCCCGTTTCGGTGTTTATTTCAAACCCCAAAATAAAATACCGGCAAGGTTTACTCATCCTTCACAAGAAATGAGTACCAGCCCCCTCCGGAGCTGGGAAAACCCCCCACTTCACTGAAGTGGTAGGCGTAAGGCCGGCCCCCTTACCTGTAAAAATAAATAGGTTCAACTCGCCACATGCGACTCCTTCGGGGATAACGCGGCAAGAAGCAATATGTGTAGCTTAGTTGCGTTTTACTTGCGTGGTCTTAAGTATTCCTCATCTGCTGCACCTTCTGTGATCATTAAGAATGTTTTGCCTCACCTTGGTAACCCTCTCGGGCAGCAGGGCAGTGTACCCCTCGTCCAAGAACTTGGGGTTCTGGTCATCAGAGTCCTGCACCTCCACATGCAGAAGAGTGTCGGAGTGCCTGGGTGGAGTGCCCTGGTCCTGCGCCCTCAGGGCCAGGGTGAAGTTGGGCAGGGTCTCGTAGTCCAGGGCGCGGCGGAGGACCAGGGTGCCTTCCAGGGAGTTCACGAAGGAAAAGTACTCCTGGAAAAGATATCCAAGAGTGTAAAGCAGACATTCTTAGCTGCAACAATTTGAATCTTCTTCCTTTTTTATTGGAATTCGAAACGACAATGCTTCTAGGATTTGGAGCGGCTCATGAATGTCTCCTCCTATTCACAGCTCAAAAGGATGGCAACCAACAGAGACAGATCACTAGCATAACAAGGCACTACCTTTACAAGAGAATGACGACCAACAGAGACAGATGGCTGGCACAACAAGGCACTGCCTTTACAAGAGGATAACAACCAACAAGATGATTATGTCTTTACCGCATGAGGTCCAGGTAGCACCCTGTACTCCACCGTAGAGAAGGGTCCATGTTGATCTCTGTCCCTGGCTCTGGCGGCCTGGAGGGCCCTGGTGCCAGGAGCTGTGACCTCAGCCAGGCGGAGGCGGTACGGAGCTCCTATCCACTCCGGAGCGTTGTCGTTGGCGTCTGTCACTCGGATGGAGACGGGGATCACAAAACCCTGCAAGAGGAAATAAGCATTCAATAAATGTTTCAGAACAACACATCTGCAGAAGATAACATTGATGACGAAATGAGAAGTCTTGGAAAGATAGCGTCTCTCAGTGCTATTCTTAGACATTTTGGTCGTCCGTTAAGCCCTGTTTTGACAAACTTACGATGCCTGGGCTGGAAGTCTCATCACCACAGTAATTCTTACCTACCAAATATCAGTAATATTTTAATGAAGACCTGTCAATCCAAGATGGCCGCAAGTGAACAGCTGATTAGTCTTCATACAAATATGACAGATATTCAGTAGGTAAGAATAACCTTGGTGATGAGACTTCTAGCCCCGACATCATTAGTTTGTCAAAGCGTGGGCTCAACAGACGACTAAAATGTCTAAGAATAGCACCGTCTGGGTCCAGTCAGTGCATTACAGTCCCCTAAGCAAGCGACACTTTTTGTAGTAAACCCAAGCCACCAACTAAAGTCATGTTTGAATCTCTCACCGGATCGTTGGTCCTCTTCCTGTCGCAGATGACGTTGACGTAGACGGAGGAGGGTCCCAGCACGCCCTCCTTGTCCAGAGGCCTAGCCAGCGTGAGGTTCTTGGAGCCGGGCGCGATCCTCACTGGACTGTCCGCCTCCTTCAGGCTCAGCGCTATGTTGCCGTGCTGCTCGTGGGGGTCGCCGTGGATGCCCAGGATGCCTGGAACACCAACAGGAGACCATTGTACAAATAGGGTAGGTATCTACATTGAGAACTTAGACCGGTCCGTAGTCTAGTGGTTAACACCTCTGACTCGTAAATGTAAGGTTGTGGGTTCTAATCCCAGCGGAGCACAAAAAAAATACCATTTATATTTTCAAATTTGCTCTTCGCTGGGGGAAAAGTTCATATACCTTTACCAACGACCGGTCACTAAGGATCCATCCAGCCTTACAGAAACTGGGTCTTGCTTGAGAATTGTCGCTTTCTACAGCAACGACCAAGCTCGCAGAGGGCTCTTGAGGTGTGATACACACAGAAACAGCGCTCACCAAATAAATCATCCTAATATTATTATTTGATAATATTGATGAAGAAGAAACTAGCTTACGGCATTCACACACATCCTAGATAATTAGGTGTACTATAATACTACGTATTCATACATACGCGAATTGAGATTAGGGTAATTTCACTTCTTTTTTTTATATCGTAAAATGATAGACTACCTTTTAAAAATGCATATGCGTTTTTAAAAAAAATATATCTGGCTTAGTTTGTAAATTGTAGATCTGTAAAGTTCGCCCATTTCCGATTTGGGGCTGTCCATATATTACGTCATTCGCATTAAGGGAGGGAGGGGGGGGGGAGTCTGGTCTGCGGATGATGGCAAATGATGTACGAGTACCAAAAGTGACGTCGTTCTTGTAAATACCAATTTCTACAACATATACAAAATATTATGTAAGTGATAAAACATTATTAATTATTAAGCTCATCCATTATTACAGCAAGAGGGGGGGAGGGGGTCATTAGATAATGACTATAGGATGATTGTAGGGGGGGGGGTCGAAAATCGGCCAAAATCGATGACGTAATTTATGGACGGCCCCTTTCCGGAAAAATAGGTAATTTTTTTTATTTAGGTGGATGTGACGTCAATGGATCTTACGATGTATGGAGTGTACCGTTAGGTCTTCTAAAACCGATGGATCCATCTACGTAATTTTGACGTCACAGCGTGGCTAGTCGGTCCCGCTGCGTTTTGGCACGATTCAAATTCTCGACATTTTATTTTTGAAAATTATGATATCTTTATTTGTATTACTTAAAAAATATATGGTTGTGATCCTTGAAATATACTCTACACAACCATAGTATTTTAAACCGTTTTCCCTACCACTGCAATTACCCTATTGTCTATTGAGCAAACTGATCCCAGGCAAATTTGCCAAAGCCGCAGACCATCAACGAACAAGGATATAGGAGTCTGGAATAATCAGAAAGGACTCACCTCCCTCCCGGATAATCTTCTTTTTTAATTTCTCCCTGTCGAACGCGCGCGACTCAGGATGCAGCCGAAAAGACTGACGCGTCTCTTCACGCTCGGAAATTAACGAGCACTGACTCTTGCCACTTACCTTGAAATAGACACCGAAACGGGAAATCATTTCTGATACCCTCGGTGAGGAGCGAACCCTTGCTCTCGGCATGGAATGCAAGCATTCTACCAACTGAGCTATTGACCGGATTTTGTACGAGCTTGGTCGTCGCTACAAAGCGCCAATTCTCAAGCAAGACCCAGTTGCTGTTAGGCTGGATGGACCTTTTGATGGCCGGTCTTTGGTAAAGGTTTATGAACTTTTCAACCCAGCGAAGAGCAAATTTTAAAATATAAATGGTATACTTTTTGTGCTCCACCGGGATTCGAACCCACAACCTTCCATTTATGAGTCCGAAGTGATACCACTGGGCTACGGACCGGTCAGGTTCTTTAGAATAGTTTATAATCCACATATCGCACCCTGAGAATGAAAGTGACCTATTTTGAAAAAAATTGTAAAATGACTTACATACCTACATAGAATGACTCAAAAAGGTACAATCTATTGCACTTTTATTAAAAGACAAAGAGACCGAAGTATGCCTCTATCACTCTTTGACCATAAATAATCTGTTTTTAAATATAGGTGTAATAGAGTGTACCTTTTTGAGTCATTCTATGTATGTAACTCATTTTAGCAAAATTTTGGAATAGGTCACTTTCATTCTCAAGTCCATGGTTCTCACCGACTACAAATCCCACAGGAGCGTCCTCGCTGACGAAGAAGCTCTCCACAGATCCCCCGCTCTCCAGGTAGCAGCGGCTGTCCTGGATCACTGGAACAACAAAATAACAACCAATCAATAATTAGAATACATCGAGAATGTAAGATTTTTCCATAGTAACGCACATGTCACAGAACGAATTAGGTAGGGATACAATAAATAAACACAATTACGTGAGTACATATCGACGACATAAACTTAATTGTTCAGAAGAGCAACAGCTGCTCTTCTGAACAATTTAGAATACAATACAATCTCAAACTTTAAACTTAAAGTTTGAGATTGCAGAAAAATGGCATAACTTTTTTTATTTTTTATCATATCGTTAAAATCAAAACAGCTCTAAAATTAAGAAAATAAAGACATTTATTGGCTTTTCTATTAATGTGGTTTTACGATTTTTTTATGTCACAAGCGCCTTTAGAACAAAAAAAGCCAAAATCTTGTGAGTTACACCAAAACCATACTTCGAAATCGCAGTTGTTTGCTTGGGCATAAACAACACAAAAATCATCGAAGAGCTATGGGAGTTAGCGCATTAGAAAGAGCGGAAAATTTCAAGTAGGATAGCATTCATAACTCATTTTTGACCAAAATGTCGCTACCTTTTAACCGTCGATGTACTCTTCCCACGTAAGTATAAAAATGTACAGAAAATGCAACAGCATCCCTAGTGAATAATTTAGTTTTTATACATTTTTGCTATTTCGATACCTTAGAGGTAAAACTGAATAAGAGACATATTAAGCTGACATGGATTTCTCAGATAAATGCATCTTTTTCCCTATTTTCTACGAAAGAAAACAACGAAGGAGTGTGAAAATCCTGTAGTTTAGAATCTCTTCATGAGCACTTCCTTATAATTAGTTCACCTACTATGAGAAGTTGCACACAATAAAATGTTATACGCCCGATTTCTCAAATCAGTAGGCAATTCAGCACTTATACGCGCTCGAGGGGAGTAAATATAATGTTTTATACTCGGGGTAAAGCTGACTGCATCATACATCAAAAAAGAGTCATGAGATCACATCGAATTTTTATGTGACAGTCCCCGTTAACACTTGCCTGGGAGCAGACAATAAAGCACCTTGAGACGCGCCAAACGGCTCTGATGCTCCTTCTATTTCTTTTACATATTAATATACCAAGAAAAAATACAAATTGTAACATCTGTGTCGAAATCGTTCAGAGTGCATTTACTTTTAAAATGGCCTCGGCACTTTTTGAAATCATGTATTTTTTCCCGGCGGACAAACGTCACACCCGCACGTGACTAGGGTCCTTAGCAACTAAGTGCAAAATATTCGTTTGCCTTCCCCTAGCAACCCGGCGCCCTTATTCTGTTTGCAAACTTTTTAGAGTTTGTGTTTTCCTATTTGTCGTCATTCATCCTTCTCATTTCTTTCACTATGATTTTTGAAAATGACGTAAGCAAGTTGAAAGTACTTGAGGTGAAATAAATACTCAATTCGTGAAAATGAAACTCTGTGTTTTTTAAATATATATATTAACTTTCTCATCTGTTGTTTGTGGTATTTGTTTCGAGTCGATTCTGAAAAGGTTTCAAAGTAATCATTTAAAAAGCTTACTCTACTCATGAGTCATGACTCATCAAAAAACAGCCACATGACGTCACATACATTGTTATCTTAATTGTTAAACGATAAAAAAAGAAAATCCGCATTTTTTAAAAGCGTGTCGCAAGCGGCGCAACGGACGAGTTTTTAATTACAAAATCGTCACAAGCGAAAAAATATGAATGTCACAGAATATGTGCAAGCCCAGATACAAGCTAATCCACTCTGGCACATTGCGAGATGGTCTAATAACCGCCAATTAAGTCAGAAAAGTGGAAGAAATGTCTCCAGAATGAGCCATGATAGACTCACTCACACCGTAGCTTATGACAATTTCCAGCTGGGAGACCACATAAAAGTCTGTGAAATAGAGGACATAGTAAGATGAGAGACCATGTCTCTGGAGACTGGAACGAGCCATGATAATATACTCACTCACATAGTAGTTTCTGAGATAACAATTGGTCAACGTCCGGCTGGAAGATCCTATAAAAGTCTAGGAAATTTGTATGAATTCTCTTTTTCAGTTTCATGCTCCTACATCGTTTTCTTGATCCCTTTGTACACAATGCAATTTTTTTTTAAATCTTCCTTTGGAAGACTTGGGTGAGTATTTATACCATTTGTTCAGTGTCTATATTTCAGATGTCTAAATGGTTTTAGTAGATGGTGGCTTTACATGCCCATGTAGGTGGATAATTTTTCTGATGATGATGATGAGTTGATGATTTCTTTATAGCGCCGTTTCGTGATGTAGTCTTGTGAAGACCTAACTGTGCTAGCCATTTTTACCTGCTGGTGGCCATTCTCTTATAAAGGCAGTACCTTGTGCTAGCCAAACAAATTGTAATGGCAGTGCCTTGTTGTGCTAGCCATTTGTCTCTGCTGGTCACCAACATGTAGAGTGGTGAATAATAGGTGACATTCATGAGCCGCTTCAGATCCTGGAGATATGAAGCTCTTGAGCGACCTCTTCGTCTTCCCAAGATCCTTCTTTCAAATATGTTTCTATGATGAATTATTCTATGAATATGTATCTTTGCTATCTACCTGTCTTATGGTATATTGCATGGCTTTACTATTTCATATGTGTCCTATTAGCTCTCTTGTTTCTTCAAGGTCTTGCAACGCATTTATTTTATTCCCTGAATTCCCAGACTTGATCAAAACATTATGTTTACGTCACCCTTCGTCTTTCGTCTTCGTCTTCATGGTTCCGACAATAATCAAAGCGAAACTTTGGTATTCATGTGTATACCTGTAGTTGGTAGTGTAACAGCATTTTCACACGACAGCCCTTTTGCCCGGATCGCCTATGGATTACCGGACAGACTGTGTGAAAGCTTTCAAAAATCCCCATATGCCATTAGACTTTTGACGCGATAATCCAAAGAAAAACACCATAGGCAATCCTGGCATTCTGCCTCTAGTGTGAAAAGGCTGTTACTGTTATTTCGGCAGTTTGTGCATTATTTGTTCCACGCGGTGAGTTCTGCTTCTCTCTACTCCCCTCACCATCCACCACATCTCTCCTCTGCCATATGTAGGCCGAACTCTGCGGTGCGAGACGCATCAAGACTTTTGTATCTTGGGCTCAGCTCTACACTTGTTAATTAGAATCGGAGCTAAGTAATTTACCTGTATTAGAGAAAGACAAGACAGCTCATCCACAAAAATGATTTAGGTACCTAAGTATTACATCTTCCAAGTAATGTGTAGTAAACTGGTATTGTTCAGCATACAAAATTTACAAAAAAACAATCCACCATCATTAGATCTTTGGTAAATATGTTGACTAGATAAGATTTCGACTACACAACAGTTGTTCCACACACAATTTATAGTCTATAGAGTATAGACACATCGTCCGTGGATATTTCAGTCACACAACATCCGGAACGCAAGTAAGCTTGTATTTGTATAATAATGGTCAATTTTATATAGCGCCGAATTTTATATAGTGTCTCTCACCACCCCAACGGGCGCATAATATAAATTAAGCAATGAAACTGCTAGCACTGGTCTCTGTTCTCAACTCTAGAGGTAGACTGGTTCAGCAGGATGGACCAGCCGGACTAAAAGACCTGTCTCCGACACCCGTTCTGTTTCATCGAAACGGCAGTTGAAGCCTATTTACGGGGTCACCCAGTTGCAGAACGAATTTGGTCCACTCTGCACAATTCACACAAGTAGGATGGGGCAACTCCTACCGGTGCGCATTAAAACACAACAACTTGTTCCCGGTTGTCCTGCATGGATTATTATGTGGCGAATGGAACATATCTATTTTCACAGGTTGGGGAGGCAGCCTTACGCTTACCACGCGTTTCCCTACTTCCGAAGGAACAGGTTTTAATTTTACATCGTGACAGTATTTTTATTTCGGGTTTGAAATGAGCACCGAAACGTCAAATCATTTTTGACATCGTTGTTAGTGATCAAACCACAGCTCTAGCCGTCAGGTACGGAAAGCAAGCATTCTATCAAAAATTATATTACAATCAAAATTTAAAAGAAGTCATGGTGCACAAAGTGGCTTTTGCGACGTAATACGTTGGTATAATGTTAACAAGCTTACCGTTTTCTTAACGGATTATAGTAACCGCGCTACAGCTCCTGTGAGCGTAATTTGGTTTTGTTTGTCCAAGCGTAGAGAATACAGGCGGATCACTGAATATGCAATGGTCGTTACTGTTCTGTAACTACATAACTGCAGATATGTTTAGATACGCCCAATGGCCCAATCATACCGGCAAGGTGCACTCAACCTGATAATTAAGTACCTAGATACATCAGTTCATAATAAAAGATAACGTACATATTTTCCAATAGGAAATGTATCAGGAGTCCCAGAAGGCTCTCGCCTGGGTCCACTGTTAATTAATAAAGTATAATTTTATGAATTCAGAGCAAGGGCATTACCATCTCCTGAACAGAAACGCTTTTAAAATTGAGTTTTAAAAAAATGCCCTTTTCACAGCCCCAAGGAGCTTACATGTAAAGAGTTTGTATGAATGTAGAGTCCAAAGTAATCATTCAACCATTAACACAATACTAATAAGCCTTGACCCTAAAAACTCGTCTGTGTTACATCACATCTTTTTGTCTATGCCAAATGTGCAGACTCTCGATACTATTTTGGACTATGGACAAAATATTTAATTCGAATCGGAGGAGGAAGATAATATCTGATCTCAGCTTTGTCTCAAAGGTGTTTAAAATGATTAACACGTAATACGCACAGAAAGATCTCTTGCATACAATAATAGAAGGGATGATCGAGGGGACAAACGCCCGAGGACGACCACGCCGAGAGTTCCTGCAGGATATACTGGCAGATATGTGCTGCTCCTCCTAGGAGGAACTCAAAAGGTTTGCCTGTGGTAGGGAAGAATGGCGAAAATGATTGTGGCACATTTCTGCCAGTTAATCTTAGGATTGGGACACAAGAGAAAGAGCATTCAAAGCTGACGTTCAAGACTAATGATGCTTGCTGTATTCCACGTGCGCCGCTTACATAAAGTGTTTGTTGAACTTTACCCCAAGTATAAGACATTAACATATTAAACTCCCCTCGATCGCGTAAATAGAAAAAACATACGAAAGAAACAAAAGCACTCCCGTTAAGTGATTTAGGTTCTATATAGTTTTCCATGTATTTACACGATCGAGGGGGGTGTATGTAAATGATTTCCACTCGGGGTAGGTGCTTGTGCCGTTTGACCGGTCTGACCCCACCGCAGCTGTAACCTATATACTTTTACAGGTGAAGGGGGGACTGCAGTGTATCTTATATGTAAGGCTGGAAGCAGAAGTGGAGGGAAGGAAGGAACAAGGAATTTATAGCGTTCGCCCATTTACATACAAAATAGCCCAGCATGCGACAGTTGTAAATTCTATTTAATTCGGAGCTGGTAGCCGTGCTTTTTACAGGTATTTTATGGTGCAGAGGGCCCTTGAAGTGTGATAAACATTTAAAAAAAACGGCACACAAAAATAAATCAGCTTTAGTCCTAACTGATCATTTGAAAAGATAACCACAAAACCAAGATCGGATGATGGTAGGTGCAGTTGTTAGAATGCTTACGTTCCATACCAGAAAAATTTCAGAAGTGATTTCCCGTTTCGGTGCTTATTTCAAACCTGAAATTAAAATACCGGTAATGGAAGCCCTCACTTTAAAAATGAACTGGTTGGCGTAAGGACCGTAGCTCAGTGGTAACATATTCCGTGATCTGTGGTGGTAACACTGCGGACTCTGAATGCGAAGGTTGTGGGTTCGAATCCCGGCGGAGCACAAAAAATATCCCATTTATATTTTCAAATTTGCTCTTCGCTGAGTTGAAAAATTCATAAAACCTTTACCAATGACCGGTCACCAAAAGGTCCATCCAGCCTTACAGCAACTGGGTCTTGCTTGAGTATTGGCGCTTTGTAGCGACGACCAAGCTCGTACACCTCTGCGGCACTACAACAAGTGTCATAGACCCCTAGAGTCTCTAGAATCTAGGGAGTCTCCCGCACAGGATTTCTTAAAAAAAAAAAAAAAAGGACGGCCCCTTAACAGACAAAAATAAATAGGTTTCACACGCCAACTGTTAACTCCTGTACACACTCTGATTGGAGGGTTGCAATGCTCAGTCTGTTCTATAGGTACGGTGTATTTTCTGATGAAATATCCTCACTTATACCTTCTCCTCTCGTCACAACAAGGCAACTCGTAGAATGGCTCACATTCAACCCTTTGCAGTCGATATCAAAACTATGAGAACTTGCTGTTTTTGCGACTCCCGTATATGAAACAAGTTACCGGTATCTGTATTTCCATCCCAATTTAACCTTGTTTTATTCAAAACAATTAATATCCATCGGAGCCTCCTTTCAGTGTCTCAAAACAAAGGCAATGCAACACATAACACAACACTGCACAGCAGCACCCCTGCAATGTACGAGTATATAAAGGATCAGGACATCAACCGCCAGCTCACCAACGCTTACACTTTTTGCGGCACTTCAACTAGTGTCATAGACCTCTAGATCATTCACAAAACTTTATTTGGAAAGACAAGCCCGTCACCCTCGGCAAAAAAGCCTCGCACTACGCTCGGCAGAACCCGGAGCCAAGTCACGTATTAAAGAGCCAATAAGAAGGGTTAAAACACAGTGTTTGGAGAACGTGCATTTCCAGTTGCAGTTCCTCGGGTCTGGAACCACCTGCCTCATCATGTGAGAGAGCTAGAGGATCATGGAAAGTTCCGAAATGCAATGAAGACAAGCAAATTTCTGGCATCATTTGCACAAGCGCCCTTGAAGTGACTACATCACGAAACAGCGATATAAAAAATTAACAACTCATCATCAGATTTCCTGAAATCTGGGGGGTCTCCCGCATAAGATTCCTCAAACAAAACCTCAATTAAGCCTGTGCTTCGGTTTTACTTACAAATCTAGTTGATACAACTCTAGTGGGAATAAGATGAGAACAGAATGTGATTCGTTTCCCATTTATTCCATTATCTAAGTACTCATTGTTTCCCACTAATGGTAATGTGTACTAACCACTAATGCTACTCCAGTTTACTTTAATTGTCATGAGTAATGCACTCATTATGGCACATTCCAACTAGGGATGTTGTGGATATGAAATCTCGGATTTAGATACGGATACGGACATGAAAATAATACAATTTCGGTTTCGAATATTGACGAGTATACGGCTCATTCAAGTACATACATCGGTGCATTCTTATTTCTACTTTATTTACATTATTATCTATTAACAAGATATTCAATGTAATAATAAGCGCTTCCATTAGCCCTACCAGAAGCGCTATTATGCTAAATTCCTTAGACTTATATCAATCCAAGTCAGAGATATCTAGCGCTTTCGAAAGAACTCCGTAGAAAAAAATCACAGTACACCTTATTTTTGGACACGAATCGCTATTTCGTCGCCTTAAGGTCGTAAGGAATTTAGCAGAATAGCGCTTCAGCTTCACTGGCTTCAAATTGGGGAAAGGATTGAGTAATTTTGATAACGGGTACGGACTTTATCTTATTTCGGATTTCCGTTAGTCTCGGTTACGGATAGGGATATTATTTTATTTCGGATTTCCGTTTGTCTCAGACACGGATACGGGTATTATCTTATTTCGGATTTCTGTTAGTTTCGGTTACGGATACGGATATTATTTTATTTCGGATTTCCGTTTGTCTCAGTTACGGATATTATCTTATTTCGGATTTCTGTTAGTTTCGGTTACGGATACGGATATTACTTTTTCGAATATATGATAATTTCGGTAACGGATACGGATAATCACAACATCCCTGCTTCCAAAAATTCCAGATTAATGTTATTCTTATTTGTTACTCATTGTTACGTTTTACTCACGACAACTGAATCCAACTGTAACGCTCTCGCCGTTCCACTAGAGGTGGCCAGAACCTATGCAGTCTCCTCCAATTATTCTTATCCTGACACACTTCTCTTGATTCATTTATATCCATCACTTTTTTCAAACATTTCCTTCTTTTACATTCACTCTGTATATTCCATACCTTCACAATAACACTAATTTGATCAAACCCTTCTCGGTCTTTCCCTTCCCCTAATGTGATAATGGCGGTACACAATGGAATATTGTTATCTGATGTATGGGTAACCCCTTTTTAAAATGATTTGTGAAGAGGAATGCAATTCAACAACTTATTTACCTGGTCAGAAACAGGTACTAACATTATCCATTAATAATTCATCATTTTATATTATGAATGAATTTTAAAATTATAATTACTCAATGAAATCTGTTGAACCAGGCTCAAAATTATTGTCGATAGGGCACGGCGCAGGCGGGGTCAGAACATGCGCTTGTTTCAATAACGCAAATTCGAGTGCCAACGCCTTACCCGCTCGACCATACCAGCGACTACGTTATTCGAATAAGGGTGGTAGATTTGTTTATAACAATAATAATCTGTAAGTGTATCGTTCCACAAGGGGTAGCCAGAGCCTTTGTAAAATCTCCTCCACTTATTCCTACAAATATTCTAACTATATTGAAATTTTCTGTTATTTTTACAAAATCATAACTGTTATTTGTTTGTGAGATGGTTCACTAAGCGCTAAATTTAAAAAACATCAAGCGAATAAAAAAACTGTAAATAAATCGAATTAATTGCAAGCATAAATAATTGAAATTTATTTTGTAGTATTGCATAATTAATTTTCGACGCCATCTCCCCGCGAGCCTCTTATCTCTGGAGAATAAGATGATTTTGTATGGAGTGTGAACAAATCGCTAGTCCAGCGGCTCTCAAACTTTATGTTTGCCCAAAAGAGTTAGACCGGTCTGTAGCCTAGTGGTTAAGGCTACGGACTCGTATTCCGAAGGTCGTGAGTTTGATTCCCAGCGGACCACAAGCAAAAAATTCACGTGTGCTCTTAGCTGGGTCGAACAATTCATTTACCTTTTAAAATTTAAACAAACAGATCGGATACCAAAGGTTTCATTCAAGCTTATAGAAAATTTGCTTTGCTTGAGAATTGTCACTTTGTAGCGACAACCACGCTTGCAGAGGGATCTTGAGGTGTGATTCACACGAAATGAATCTTCCATGTGTTATTATTTTAAAAAAACATGTTGATCTTTCGAAATATAGATTGTCTCTTTTTACTTTATAGCAGTTCGAAGGACTATAAAGTATTGTATTCGTCCGAAAAAAAAATTTCGAGGTTGTAACGGAAATGAGTTGTCCTGCACCAGGACATGCAAAAAAACCTAATTTGTCGAACCTGTCCGTCCGTCCGTCCGTCCGTCCGACCGTCCGTCCGTCCGTCCGTCCGTCCGTCCGTCCGTATGGATGTATGTATGTCCCAGCCGGAACTACTAATCGCAGAGACACCAATTTTTGGATTAAGAGAATTGACAACCACAGATTTTGATGGGCCGACCGGCATGGCACCAACCTGAAAATTCAAGATGGCTGCCATACAAAAAAAACATAAAATTGCATTTTTCTCAAAAACGGCTCTAACGATTTTCTTTAAAATTTCAGTGTGGTCGTTGCTTAAATTGTGGCGAAGAAAATTTGTTATGGCAACACTCTTCCCAACCTGCGTCTATGAGTTGCCATATGAAAGAAAAAAACGATAGTGATTATCTCGGAAATGGCTGGGTTGACAAAAAAAAAAAGTTCTACAATATTACGCGCAATATTAATTTCTACAAAAATTTAAACGATACTTTAGATTTTTTTTTTACTTAAAGTACCGTTTACACGATCTCAAAATTTTCATCGAAAATATTAAAAAGACCCATAAAAACGCAATTTTGTAAAACTTTTTTTAAATTCACAAAAAAGAAAAATTTATAAACTTCTTTGCACTATAATTTGTTTTTCACTATTTTGAGAATTCAAGATGGCTTCCAAAGAGGAGAAAACTTCAAATGCGATTTTCTCAAAATCGGCTCGAGCGATTTTTTTTAAATTTTCAGTAAATTAGTTGCTTGATACATTCTTACCAAATTTAGGTATGGCAATATTTTTGCTAATCTTCGTCTATGAGTTGCCATATGAAAAAAATAAACAATTGTGATTTTCTCAGAAGTGAAAGCGTTGACAAAAAAGATATGTTCTGTAATTTTATACGTAATATCAAATTCTATATAAAAATTAAATAATTTTTTTGAAAATAAAAACATAAAGTGCCGTTTACATGATATCAAACATTGAAATTAAAAGGCTACAAAAACCCATCAGAACGCAAAAAACTTTTATGTTTCTTAACTTTATCAGAAAAAACTTTTTATCACTATAATTCATAGTGAAACATTTTTCAAATTTTAGAAAATTCAAGATGGCTTCGGAACAGCTGAAAGTTTCAAATGAGATTTTCTCAAAAACGGCTCCTACAATTTTCTTTATTTTTTCTGCATAATCGTCATTATAATACTGCTATGTAACAACAATAACCATTGCCTCATAATTTTCTTTGTTTTGGGGGTTGCCAGACAAGAGAAAAAACTAATTTAAAATTTCTCGGCAGAGAAAGGGTTAACTAAAAAATAATGTTGTACAATTGAAAAGCTTTTAAATATACCTCCATATATGAATCATTACTTTTTTCAAAAAAGTATTATAAAGTATAGCCACCATACAAAGTGACAAATTTTTATACAAAAAATTATTGTACAATTTTTGGTAGCAAAACGTCTAATACCCATAAATAAACCTACATAACAACTCGCTCAATCAATTGCTATATCACAACAATAAGCATTGCCTCTTAATACTCTTTGTTTTGGGGGTTGCCATACAAGAGAAAACAATATTTTAAATTTTCCCGGCAGAGAACAGGTTAACTACAAAATAATGTACGACAATTGAAAAGCTCTTATATATACCTACATACATTTATCATTACTTTTTTCAAATAAATATTATAAGGTGTAGCCACCATACAAAGTGACAAATTTGAATACAAAAATAATAGGGTATTTTCACATTTTTCTTTTTTTTGTGATTTAAATTCTTTTATGCTTTATAAGCCCAAAACTTCTTGAATTCTAATTTTAGTTGTATTTTTAGCAAAGTTATAAGCATTTGAAAATCGATCTTTGAATTTTCGCGCCAAAACGCTACTAGATGAAATTTTCTCGCGTGACGTCACGGTCTTGTAAACATCGCCTGTAAGTATCAACTGACAGCCCTCACATTAATGTCATTCAAGAATCGCTTTTTCATGTTTACACCATTGCGGATGTGTTTTTTCAAGAAGTTTGTGTGTTTCTTTAAGAACATATCATTTGTTTTTGTTGTTTTCATTTGTTTCTGTTGTCAACAACACAAGTTAACAGAGTATGGAATGTCAATAAAAGAACGTGACGTCAACATATGACGTCACATTACCCGAAATACAAGAAGCAGATCTCACATCCGTTTAAAAACTTGTCCAAAAACCTATATTTTCTTTTTTAAATATAAAATCGAAAAAAAATATTTTCGGCTTCAAATCAACATATTATTATTAGATTTTTCGAAATCTATCAAAATAATATACTTTTTATCATATTCCTCACTATTGCAAATACCCTATTGTAATATTCTTGGTACTAAAACGCCTAATATAAAATACTAGGCTACGAGTCTTAAAATCTAGTAAGTTGTACCAATATAATAATCAATCATAACTTTCCAAAATATCAATGAAAAGTATAGGTACTGTGAGGGTTTTTCCTCTGTCCTGCTGATTGACACAATTAATAATGTAACAGCCACTTTAATATGTTTACTTTTATTCCTTTCACAATGTATACATAATAAACCACAGCACAATAATATTAATTATTCTTAATTACACATGCTTGTGGCTCTCACGCCAGGCAAGCTTCTTCCCTCTTTCTGCATTCTTTTGTTTTCCTTTTTCCATTCAAATTTAAATACAATGTTCCATTCTACCAAACAAACAAACTCATCTCGTTACAATACACCTCCTTCCTCTCATAAAAAAAAAACATTCCCAATTTTTTTTTTTTTTTCTTTTACAATGAGTAAATAATGTATCATAATGCTCAGCCGGCGCCACATATTTTGTTTTATTTTAAGGATAAATTTCAAAAATATGAAAATAAAAAAAAACCTGTTTCTGATACATTATTCAGTCATTAATACCTTTTTTAACAATACCAATTATTTTCATACTAAAATTAATATATTTTTTTTTTAACACAAATTTCATATTCAATATTATAAACAAATATTTGTTTTTTTTTTTTTTTAAATACTTAATTCAACAATTCAAAATAATCAAATAACAATACATAATAAACATTCACCAGTTTATTAATCAATTCATTAAAATAACTTTTTTTTTTAAATACTTAATTCAACAATTCAAAATAATCAAATAACAATACATAATAAACATTCACCAGTTAATTAATCAATTCATTAAAATAACTTTTTTTTTTTTTTTAAACATGTATCACATCTTTCCCAATATTTAAATTTATTTCAAATTTATTTTTCATTAATAAATTTATCAGTCCATCAATTTTTTTTTAAAACTTTACCTTCATATGTAATACTTTGTTTAATTTATGTTTCATACCTTCATTCATGCAATGTTTCATAATTCATTCTTTCACTGATCACTTTTATATCAACTTTCACCGTATCATGCATCACCTCAAATTTTTCATACACATGAAAATATGTTTTTTTTTTTTTTTTTTTTAATCTAATTTGATTATGTCCTTGATGTGATATTGATTTATAACATTTGTGTCTATATCTTTTAATACATAGACTATCTTGCTAACTTTCTTTTCTATTCTGGCTTTGACAAATTTTGGAGCCAACTTTGTACAGAAGTATTTCCCTGCATTTGATTGTATGAAATTTTTACGCCATACAATATCCCCTTGATCATAGACACGATTTGATCTACCTTTATTATAATAATTTGCATTTTTATTATATGCATCCCATAAATTTTCTGTTACAATTTTGTATAATGTGTTTAATTCCTTCATTTTATCTTTATGCATATCTCTATATTTATCTAATTCTTCCTTTGATTCTATTTCATCATTTACTATTTCACCATGAATTTCACCATTTAGTACAATCTCCCTACCTCTTGCTAATACATTAGGTGTGTATCCTGTTGCTAAATTGACTGTATTATTTATTATGCTTTGTACTGAATCTAAAAAAGTATCCCATTTTCTTTGTTCATTTTCAACAAAAATAGCTAATGTGTATCCTATTGTTCTATTATATGTCTCTACATTATTGCACATGGGAGTATATAAAGTTGTATAAAATATTTTCTGTACTCCATATGAGTACATAAAATCTTTAAATGCATTAGACTTTAAATTCTTTCCATTATCTGTTATTATCGTTTGCGGTACTCCTTCTGTTAAAAATATTTTATTTTCTATTAATTTTACTATTTCTTCTGTAGTAGCTCTTCTTAAAGGAAATAACCAACAATATTTGGTAAAAACATCTATTATTGATAATATATGTATATAGCCCGTACTTGATTTTGGTAATGGTCCTATCAAATCAATACTCAGCATTTTTAACGGTCTATCCACTCTTTTTCTATTTTCCATTTTTCCTGCTGGAGGTAAATTATTCGGCTTATACATTTTACATTTTTGACATTTATTTATAAAACTTTTTATATCTGCATACATATTTTTCCAATAGTAACATCTTGATATGTATTTATAAGTTTTAAAAATACCTACATGTCCATTATCATGATGATTCTTTATTATAGTTAATCTATTGTCTATAATAGGTATCTCTTTCCAATTATATTCCTCTGTGAAAGGATTATCATCATTTATTAGTTTAAATAATTTATTATCTACCATTTTGAATTTTTTGTATTTGTGTGGTGTTTTTGTACATCCTTCTGCGATATTATTATACCAAGGATCTGCAATATTTGAATTTATTACTTCCATTTCTTTAGTACCAGGAATCCTAGATAATACATCTGGCACTGTATGTTCTTTCCCTTTTCTATGCTCAATCTCAAATTCATACTGTGAAAGTCTCATGGCCCATCTTGCTAATCTACCTGTTGGATTTGATATTTTATTCAAGAATTTTAATGCCATATGATCAGTTATTACCTTGAATTTCATCCCATCTAGATAAGATCGAAAATGTTCAATTGACTCTACAATGGCAAGAAGCTCACGTTCTGATGTCGAATAGTTTTGTTCTCTAACTGTCAAACTTCTTGAAAAATATGCTATTGGCTTTTCGGACCCATTGATATTTTGGTTTAATACTGAAGCTACTTGATTTTTACTGGCATCAGTGTGTAAAAAAAAATCTTTTGTGAAATCCGGACATATTAATACAGGGGCTGTGCTTAAGGCTAATTTTAAATTATTAAATGCATCCTCAGATTCTTTTGACCAATTAAAATTGTTCTGACCTTTTTTACCTCTCAATAATTTATTTAGTGGATATGATATCTCACTGCAGTTTCGTATAACTTTTCTATAAAATCCTACCAAACCTAAAAACATTCGTAGTTGTTTTACATTTTTCGGTGAAGGATATTCCTCTATAATCTTGACTTTATTTGAATCTGGCCTTAATCCATTTTCATCAATAATGTATCCCAAATATTTTAAACTATCTTTGCAAAATTCACATTTTGAAAATTTTACCGTTAACCCTGCTTCTTGTAATATATTTTTAACTTGTTTTAATAAATTTAAATGTGAATTGAAATCTTCGTTAATAATAATTAAGTCATCGATATAACAAAATATGTTAGTATCAAATTTAGGTCCAAATAATTTGTCTAATAAACGCTGTGTTTCAGAACTTGAATTTTTTAAACCGAACGGCATTTTTGTGAATTGAAACAACCCTCTATTTGGTACGACGAAGGCAATTTTTTCTTTGGACGATTCTTCTAGTGGAATTTGCCAAAACGCCTTGCTTAAATCTATTGAAGAGATATATTTGGCATTTCGTAAATTTGCTAAAACTTGATTTAAATTTGGAATGGGATAGTTATCTCGTTTTGTTACTTCATTGAGTCTTCTAGAGTCCAAACAAAATCTAGGCGTTCCATCCTTTTTAATTACAATCACAACAGGACTGGACCACGAAGATTTGGATTGTTCAACTATACCTTCTTTTAACACTTTATCTAACTCTGTGTTAACCTGTCTCTGTCTTGCTGGACTGAGTGGATAATACTTTTGTTTTATTGGAGGACCTTCTGTCTGAATTCTGTGTTCAATGAGGTTTGTGCATCCTAAGCCTATTTTTTCATAAGAGATGTCCTTGAAATCATTTTCTATTGTTTTTAATTGCTGTAATTGGTTATCTGTTAATTTAGTTCTATTTGTAATTTTACCTAATTCACTAATATTTTTGCTATTTGAATATGTAATTTTACTTATTAAACTCGGTTCTAATTCAAATTTTATCCAAAAATCTATTCCAAAAATTAAGTCTTGTTGTAAACCTTGTAAAACATAAAAATCTACATGTTTTATTTGATTGTCACATTTTACCTCTAAATTTATTTTACCAAGTATTTTTATATTTTTACCATTTGCTAACGAGATACTTTCATGGGTTTTTATAATTTTGTAATTTCTTTGTAAAAAATAATCAAATGTTTTTTCATTGATTGCAGAAATAGATGCACCTGAATCTAGTAAACCTGTAAAATTTTTGTTCTCAATACTTACTGTTAAAAATGGTCTTTTATCAAATTGTTTAGCAAAAATGAGTGGTGCAATTTGATAATTGTTATTAAAAATTTGAATGAAATTAAGCCAGCTCTTCATTTCTGATTTTTGTGTTTGTACTGAAGGCCGACTATCTACAAGTTTTTTGAATTACTATTGTATGTCGTATTTGTTCTGTTTTGTATATTTATATTTCTGTTCATTTTTGTTTTGTCTGTATAATCACTTTTTTTATTTTGAACAAAACAATCTTTTTGTACATGTCCTGTACGCTTACATGAGTAACAGATTACTGTGTGTTTTTTAAAATTTCCATTTTTTATAAAACAATTTCTTTCCACATGTCCTCTTTTATTACAAAAGTAGCATACTATATTATTTGTATAACTTCTACATTTATTCTGTATGTAATCTAATTTTCTATTTTTAGTCCAACAATCTATTTCATCATGTCCTAATTTATTACAAAAATTGCATTTTTGCATTACATTTTTCTCTTCTGTGTCATTCATTACATTTAAATTCTTACATTCATTAAATTTGAAAAATGATTCAAACTTGCTACATATTGTAGATAATTCCTCTGTATTTTTAATTTCAGATGTTGTCAGTAAAGTTGCATATTTTTCTGACAATCCATGAATTATTATGTCCATAAGTTCTTTATCATGCATTCTTTTATTTAATAAATTATTTTTGGATTTGACCTTTAAAATATAAACAGATGCATTATCATGACCTTGTACCATATTTAAAATTTCTAACTTAAGATTCCTTTGAAAGTCATATTTTTCAAATTGTTGTAAGAATTTGGTTTTAAAAATTTTCCAATCAAATTCACAATTAATTGCTCTGTACCAAGTTAACGGAAAATCTGTTAAAAATATAGGCATACACTCTACCAAATAATCTAATTTTAATTTGTAGACTTTGGCTAATTCTTCTAACCTTATTATAAATTCATTTGGTTCACTTTCACCATTAAAAGATATTTTTAATTTGAGAGGATCAAAATTTATGGACTCCATTGTGTTACTTTCTAAATACTTTTTATTATTTATTTTTTTAGATTTCGTCATTTGCTGTATATTTTCAATTTATGCAATTAAAAAAAATCATTTCATTGAAAAAAATTTTTTCATACAAATTAAATATAACACCATCTGTATATATTTATCTAAACTGATTTGAAACAAACTGGTTCATGTACATTCTTTTTTCTTCTGGGACGTTCGATTTTTAAATCTTCATTTCTTCTGAACGTAGTGTAGGTAATTTGAATTCTCTCACCTTCAATATTTTCAAAACCGCCTTTGAAATCTTGCAATTTCTTGTTATAAATTGTATAAGTTGAGTTTTTTTAAACATTTTAAACGTGTTGATGCTTTCACAACCATAAATCTGTCCAATTTTAATTATTTCATATATTGTATTGTTTTCAATGTCATTTGTTGAAATCGACTGTCATTTGTTTTTGTTTGTGAAAAATTTTCTTCATAGGAATTTCATTTACAGATTTTTTCTTTTACGTTGGGCGCCAAAATGTGAGGGTTTTTCCTCTGTCCTGCTGATTGACACAATTAATAATGTAACAGCCACTTTAATATGTTTACTTTTATTCCTTTCACAATGTATACATAATAAACCACAGCACAATAATATTAATTATTCTTAATTACACATGCTTGTGGCTCTCACGCCAGGCAAGCTTCTTCCCTCTTTCTGCATTCTTTTGTTTTCCTTTTTCCATTCAAATTTAAATACAATGTTCCATTCTACCAAACAAACAAACTCATCTCGTTACAGTACCCACCAAACAAAGTGTTAGTTTTGATACAAACGGGATCAATGATAAAACTGCAAAAAGACGATTGCTTAAAAAGATTAGCTTCATTACTTTCACACAACTAAATGTTTTGTTATGAAAATTGGCTATGACCTAAACATGACCGTATTTTGTGCTATAAAGTCATGTGTAGTCCACTGTACAATTTATTTAAAGATGTAACAATAATTAAAGCAGAGAATCGTCCACACTATGGAGTAATAACATAGACTAGCAGAAACTAACTTACTGCATTGTTACATACTATAAAACACATGTCTCCAGTCCTGTTAAACGTTGCACTTTTTACCTGTGAAATCCTTTATTTTCTTGCTTTCTCCATTTTGTGGCATGCCATAATGTTTTAAAATAATGTATTTTTCATTTAAAATTCGTAAATTTCAGCGATCACAACATTTATAACGCGTGCGTGCTATGTTCGGACTGGTTCGGACAGCCATTAATTCGCAATGTTGCCAAATTTCTAGAAACATTTTTACATGAGCAGGAGTTTTTTCTACTCGTGGAAATGCAACTGTGAAGTTCTTTGTTCTCTTTCTTACTAAGAACCACTTTCGTAAGTAAGTTGAAACAGACATATAATATATATTTTCGTATAGTTTCTAGTCCAAAGCATGGACGTAATCAGGAAGGGGCAGGGGGGGCAGCTGCCCCCCCCCCCCCTGGAACTACAAAATTATCTACATCTTTACTTAATTTTATTACAATTATTGAAATGCCCATTTTACGACCATGGCTTGCCCTTCCCCCCCCCTCCCCCCTTAGTTCTGATCCTCGGTACGGCCTTGGTGCATAGATATCATAAGTCAATGGTCACTTTGAGAGGCGCTGCTTCAGACGTAAGAGGCTCGCGGTAACATCGCAGAGGGCAGCGCTAACCCGTGAGAACACTTTAAACATCTGTAAAACAAATTCCCATTAACTATTCGACGCTTTTTCTCATTTATTCGATTTGGAACATTAAAACAAGTTAAAAACAAATACGACGGAAGCGCTGTTCAAGCTGCCTTCATAACGAATTCTTCACAATCTTATTCTGCTTCTTTTCTCAGCTCAACTCCCTTCACGTAGCTCTCTTCACATCCCATCCAAGTCTTCCTGTTGCTCAGTTTGTTTATTCACTTTCTTCATCCAGCTTTTCACATCATCCAGCCATCTCAGCTGTGGTCTCCTCACTCCCCGATTAAAGACAATTTACTTGGGTTAAATTTAATAAAACTTCGATTAAATTTATAGGATTCACACACATTTGGTTCACAGTGAACCTTTGTACAATTTCTCTCGACTGCTTTTGTATTAATTCGCCTTCAAAGGATCGCCATCTCTATTTATAGGTGAATAAGGGCTACTCCTGCATACCTACATCAGACCATGCGAGAATCTTCTTGATTAGAAGCTTCGACCGAACCCTAGTACAACCAGCCTAAATACCTTGCTTAAAAAAAAAACGCAACTAAGCTACACATATAGTGTAACTTCTTGCCTGCGTTATCCCCGAAGGGGTCGCATGTGGCGCTTCGGGACCTATTTATTTTTACAGGTAAGGGGGCCGGCCTCACACCAACCACTTTCAGTTGAAGTGGGGGTTTCCCAGCTCCCGGGGGGGCTGGTTCTCATTTCTTGTGAAGGCTGAGTAAACCTTTGTGATCGAACCCTTGCTCTCGGCATGGAATGCAAGCATTCTACCAATTGAGCTATCGACCTTTTTACGAGCTTGATCGTCGTCGCTACAAAGCGCCAATTCTCAAGCAAGACCCAGTTGCTGTAAGGCTGGATGGACCTTAAATTGTTCATTTTGCATATCTAGTATCTGGACTCATTCCTTAAGTTACTTTATTTACCTACCATAACTACTACTTATATATGTATAATTTAGCGTAATCTCCCTCACCAAGCACAAGAGCTTGTCTTTTTTATTGGTGAGGTATAGCTTTAAGTAATATTGTAACTTTACTATTCAAAAATTTTTGTAATTTTTATGTAAAAGAAACAAAAATAAATATATTTAAAAAAAAAACCTACGCCTAGAGACACACTCACACAAGTAAAAATACGCAATCTTAAGTAAATATACTCAGACATACAATCGTACATTCGTAACAATAATTATTATTTATGGTCAAGGATTAGTCAGTCGCTGGGATGGTCAAGGGGATAAGGCGTTGGCGCTCGAATTTGCGTTATTTACACTAACGCCGGTTCGAGCCGCGCCTGCGCCGTGTCCTATCTACAAAAAAAATGACCCTGGTTCAACAGACGTCATCGAGTAAGTATCATCAATCATTTTTTAGGATATTAGATGGTTAATAATTTATTGATAAAATGTCAGTAATTAAAAAAGAAAAATATATCCAAAATTTAGAACACACAAAAAAACGATAAAATTGTGAAAAAACGTGTTTGTTTAAATATTTTTTTGGGGTGAAACTTTTTAAGTAATGTATATTTTATTAACTTTATAATTTATATTAATAATGAATGTAAAGATTAAAAGAAGTATAGGTACTTAGATGGTTTGGACATTTGGAGAGAATGAATGAGGAAAGACTGACGAAGAAAGTGTATGCTGCAAGAATTGATGGATGTCGTGGAAGAGGAAGACCGAGAAAGGTATGGATGGACCAAATTTTCGAAATAGCGAGTGAATGGGATATCCAGAGTCATAATAAAAGAAGAGCTTGTATGAAAAAGGTTATGACTCTGGATGAAATGAAAGAAGTATGCAAGGACAGAAAGAAGTGGCAGCTAATCTGCAATGCTGATTTGTAATGTTAGTTTATTAGTTTGCTACATTTTTTGCAAAATAATTTTTTGACTTTTTTTTTTTTTTAAGGTTTTGTTGTTGTTTTTTTTTTTTTTTATACTTAAATGTTATTTATTACTCGTATTAATTGACTTATAGGTTGGTATGAGGCTGACCACCCATACTGTAAAAAATGGTTCACTTTGCCAATGTCACCCCTGTTTCAGGGAATGTCGGCAAGAGTTGCAGGGCTTATGTTCATTTGAGGTTTGGATTTTATTTGTAAGTACACAATCAGCATTTGCAAGCGCGAACTACACGTGTTTGTTTGTGGGCATACATCTGAGAGCTTTGAATGAATATATCCTTGCAACTTAGATTAAAGATTATAGATGAATAAACACGACTGATGTTTTTCATTACCGTCACTCTTTTACTAAGACGACAGGTTTAGGGTGTAAAACGCTCTTAATAAAGCAACTCATTAATAAATAATACAACTGGAACCTATTTCTTTTTATAAGTATGGAGGCCGGCCTTACGCCAAACACTAAAGTTAAAATAGGAGTATCCCAGCTCCCCAGAGGGCTGGTACTCATTTCTTGTGAAGGCTGAGTAAAACTCTGAAACGGGATATCGTGTCTAACATCTTGAATGGAATCAAACCCTATCTTTCTGGTTATAAACGCAAGCGCTCTACCAACTGAGTCATTGATGGGACAAAAATAAATTTCACAGTCAAAATTCCTTGAAAGAAAATTTGAATAATTTTACCCACAGGCCAGATAGTTACGGCTTAATCGACGCAAATCAAGAGAAATCTTTCTTTAATCTCGATGGACTTAAATCGACTTTGAATACGACACACTTCAGTATAAATTTGGCTGAATTTCGTGAAAAGGTGAACGAATTCTCAAATTATTTGCGAAAAGTTTGTAAACTTCGGTAATCGAGGGGAAACACTCGAACGAATTTGCATAATTACATCTCGAGAAATTTCCATCGATAACTTCTTGATGAAAATTGATTTGAAAAAAATTGATCCACAAAATAAATCCTTTATATCAATCAACCAACTAATCAACTAAGCTACACATATAGTGTAACTTCTTGCCGCGTTATCCCCGAAGGGGTCGCATGTGGCGAGTTGAACCTATTTATTTTTACAGGTAAGGGGGTCGGCCTTACGCCAACCACTTCAGTTGAAGTGGAGGTTTCCCAGCTCTCGAGAGTGCTGGTACTCATTTCTTGTGAAGGCTGAGTAAACCTTGCCGGTATTTTTATTTTGGGGTTTGAAATAAACACCGAAACGGGAAATCATTTCTGACACCCTCGGTGGGATTCGAACCCGAGCTTTCGGCATGGAATGCAAGCACTCTACCACCTGAGCTATCGACCGGACTAAGTAAATGAATGCTTTGATGCTTTATTTGGTGATCGCTGTTTTCGAATGAATCACACCTCAAGAGCCTTCTGTAAGCTTGTTCGTCGCTATATAAAGCACCAATTACACAAAACAGTCCCAGTTGCTATAATGCTGTATGGACCTTTGGTGTCCGGTCTTATGTAAAAGAAGATTAATTTTTAACGTTTTTGAAAACATGAACAGTTTTCAAGAAATTTAATTAATTAAGTAGTTTCAGTTTTTCCATGCTTTCTCAAAAACTATTGACATGATAAAAAATGGTCTATTGGATGATAAACAATGTACTCGTATAATTCTGTTGGGCCGATTTTAACTAAAAGAATTTAAAGAAAATAATTTATTGAAAAGATTTTAACTAAAAGAAGAACAATTTCCAAAATATAGCACATACGCAAAAAACGATAAAAATATGAAAAAAACATGTTTTTTTAATTTTTTTTTGGTGACTTTTTTTAAGTTACACGATATTTTTAACCTATATAATTTAGAAAACAAAAAAAAACACGCCTCAAGTGCAAGAAACAAAAACGGCAGATTCAGGGTATAAAACCATTTTTAATGTACATATCACTTATTCAGTTTTACCTTTAAGGTATCGATATAAAAAAAAATGATGACACGTGGATCAGCTACGTATCTAATGTTTTGTGAATAACGCTGTAAGTTTTTTTTTGCTCCACGGAAAAAGTGCTTGAATTTTGTTTTTCTTTAAAGGAAAATTCAACCCACTTTTAATACGACCCGATCTAGTCTTGCTATGGTTTCAAAGTCCGTACTGACTCAGACACTTCCATTTTATAGATCTATTCTGTTCTACTCTCTTAAAATAGATCTAAGTGTGGTTTATAGACAAAGGTAGGTGATTATGGATCTGTGGTAGATTATCTACAAAGAGAAACAAGCTGTCTGCTGGGCGAACGAAGAAAGTGAAGAAAATCAGCTAGAGACAAAGGAAAATTATTCAGTTATTCATGCAGTGATACGCCACCAGTGGTATTTAAAAGAGGCGAGAAAAATAAGAGTTTCATATTTATTATATTAGTAATTTTAATACATTCCTTGACTTATAGGCTAGTATGAGGATGATCTATAATCTATAATCTAAGTTGCAAGGATATATTCATTTAAAGCTCTCAGATGTATGCCCACAAACCAACAAGTGTAGTTCGCGCTTACAAATGCTGAATGTGTACTTACAAATAAAATCCAAACCTCAAATGAACATAAGCCCCACAACTTTTGCCGACCTTCCCTGAAACAGGGGTGACATTGGCAAAGTGAACCATTTTTTACAGTATGGGTGGTCAGCCTCATACCAACCTGATGATCATGATGATCATGTTAAAAAATGTTCACATTGCTAATGTCACCCCTGTTTCAGGCAAGGTCGGTAAAAGTTGCAGGACTTATGTTTATTTGAGATTGGGTTTTTATAGTGTACCTACATGTGTTAGCGCGAACTTATCTGTCTGCTTATGGGAATGCTTTGTATTTTTTTTTTTATTGAATACTGTCTCTTTTTGTTTATACTTTTTAATTTGTTATTATTTCATTTCATTTGTACAAAATATGCTATTTTTATACATTGTAAAAGGCTTTGCGACAAATTAAATAAATAAATAAACATGAATTTTTAATGTAATATATCTTTGCGACTTATTATTATATTATATGATTATAGATAGATATAGAAAATGAAATCATCATAAAAAGTATCACTTGTTTTTATTATTAATATGAATCGTGTTTTAAAATAAAAGGTTGGCGCCATCTGTTCATTAGAGTGGTCCTTATTTATAGTGACTTTATAACACCGTTATGTTTGTAACACTTAATTTTACAACAGAATAATATATTAATTGCTAATACAGACAATAATATTATTATTTATGCAACTTCGACCGATCCGTAGTCCAGTGGTAACACTTCGGACTCGTAAATGGCAGGTTGTGGGTTCGAATCCCGGCGGAGCACAAAAAAAAATACACCATTTATATTTTCAAATTTGCTCTTCGCTGTTGTTGAAAAATTCATAAACCTTTACCAAAGACCGGTCATCATAAGGTCCATCCAGCCTTACAGCAACTGGGTCTTGCTTGAGAATTGGCGCTTTCTACAGCGACGACCAAGCTCGCAGAGGGCTCTTGAGGTGTGATACACACAAAAAACAGCGCTCACCAAATAAATCAGCCTAATTTAACTGAAGCTGGAGAGTAAATATAGTAACTAATAATAAACTTAAAAAATCAAGACCTGTCAATCCAAGATGGCCGCAAGCGAACAGCTGATTAGTCTTCATACAAATATTACCGATGTTCGGTAAGTAAGAATTACCGTGGTGATGAGATTTCCGCCCTGGGAATTCTCAAATCAGTGAATCAGCATCTATTCAGTTGAACCTTTAAGTTGGCGAAATAGTAAGGTACAGCCCCATCGTTCATTCATGTTTATTCTCCGCTATTATTGTTGATGGTTCACGAGCAGTATTCCTCATTGGCCGCACGTTCCGCGACTTTGGCACAAGCTGCTCGGTTTGTCGCTCCACCGGATTCCAGGGCCGGCTCCCAACACCATTCCTGAGCCGTTCATTCTTCCATTCTGCAGCCCGCTTGTTTCAAACCTAAGCCCGGCATTTTCAACGTCAGTTCATATAATTAATAATAAAATCAGGCTAATTTATTTTAAATTACAAATGATAAGAGAGCGCCGTTTTTGTGTGTGTCACACCTCAAGGGCCCTCTCCGATCACGGATAAGACTTTTTGAAAAGGTGTGTCTTTTTTTTTTTTAAGAAATCCTGTGCGGGAGACCTCCTAGATTCTAGAGACTCTGACTATGTGACTAGATGACACTTGGTGTAGTGCCGCAGAGGTGTACGAGCTTGGTCGTCGCTACAAAGCGACAATACTCAAGCAAGACCCAGTTGCTGTAAGGCTGGATGGACCTTTGGTGACCGGTCATTGGTAAAGGTTTATGAATTTTTCAACCCAGCGAAAAGCAAATTTGAAAATATAAATGTTTTTTTTTGTGCTCCGCCGGGATTCGAACCCACAACCTTCCCATTCAGAGTCCGCAGTGTTACCACTGAGCTACGGACCGGTCTTGAGTGCTTCGCGAAATACACCCACAGATTTGGAGTTCTTCACTACGGGTGGCAGTCTGTTCCACTCCACCGGACCCGCAACACGGAATGCGCGGTCTCCGAAATTTGTACGAATCTGACGGCGTGGCTGAACCAAATTGACTGCTCCATCGCCCGCGGATCTGAGTGTCTGCCTCCTTACACCCATCTCAACAGGCAACATCATGTCAGTTAGATAAGGTGGAGCCAAGCCATTGATGGATTTATATACCATCACACAAACACGGTAGACCTTCCTCTCCGGGAAACGTAGCCAATATAATGTTTTTAAGAGCGGAGTGATGTGAACGATTTTCGGTATCCCGAATTGGGTATCACTACCTTTCAATCATGAGTCCAAAGTGTTGACCACTAGACTACAGACCGGTTAAAGAATGTATCAATGCCGTAATTTAGTTTATACTCGTCAATATTATAACTCAATGGTCACAAGCCTCAGCCATGAGAAAAAGGGTGAAGGGGAAGAAGCAGAAATGGACTTTTTTTAAATTTAAGTATGCAAGGTCCTGAGTCCATCTCTGTTAAAGGCAAGTACCCTTATCAACGGAGCGTACTTCCTTGGAGTTGCCAACCTGCCGTTACAACCTGCGACTACCTACTATAGCTCGGCAAGCCAAGTAAATAAACTAATCATTACTTTAAAGTTAAAACGCACTTGTCACATATTGTTTACAACGTAAGTGCATGGAATCTACGTAAAAACAATCAACCTAGAATCTAACAAACGAAGCCTTTCCTTGAAACCGGAGTATCAGTATCACTGGCAAAAGCGTACTGATTGCTTACAGCAAGGGTCGGCGACCTTTTGTTGTAAAAGGGCCAAATATTTTACGTGGTATTTAGTACGGGCACTTGGACAGTGGCTAGCCTCCCCCCCCCCCCCAAGATAGTTCCATCAGAGATTCCTTTTCATTAACACTTAAATTTTCACGAACATTATCCAGATCCAAAACGAATGGGTGGGTTCCTTATCCAATTGAACTCTGAATAATTTCATTTTCAATTACAAAATTTTCCAAATTAGGATAAGATGCCAGGTTCTAATTCGATACGCTCCTTTTAATCATTTGAAATTTCTTGATAAATGCTTTTTTTTTAATTTACTGAAAATTGATTTGTAGTTTTCCGGCACATGCGTTGCGGTGAATATCTTGCGGGCCGCACCAAGACGCCTCAAGGGCCGCATGCGTCCCGCGGGACGCAGGTTGTCGACCCATGGTTTACAGCATGGGTTGTCAGCCTACTACCACCCATATTAGTCAAGTAACCAATAAAAAAATATTTGTTGCCATCTTCCTAGCAACCCAGCCAAGTGACGACACAATTTCGTCCATCACAATTCTCGTGAGGAAGAAAATCTTCGTTTGCTTTAAAAAATAAATTTTGAAGACAAATTATGCAATTCAGCTACAAAATACGATTCACTTACTAATTAAAATTCAAACCTCAAATGAACATAAGCCCTGCAACTTTTCCCGACCTTCCCTGAAACAGGGGCTACATTGGCAAAGTGAACGATTTTTTACAATATGGGTGATCAGCTTCATACCAACCTATATTATGAATTATGGAATATAAGAAATTATGAATTCCTTAAAAATCGTTAAAAGTGAACTTCAACATTTTTGCAAATTAACTAAACACAAATGTAAGATATTACTAAAGTTTAATGTTGGTTTAAGGCAGAAAAAAAAACGATCCAAATAATTATTTTTAATGCATTCTTTGTATTGGAGAAAGTTGAAAAGATCACCCAGTGTAAGATGTTGGAGATAGAAAAAAAACATGATACAAAAAATCGTGCGCGGAGATCTTCACAATGTGAGGAGATTTCAAGTTTTACAACCAGATCACGATTTAACTATAAAATAATGCTTTTAATAAAAAAAAACATTCCATCGTCTATAATCAAGGTTTCCAAACATTTTATCAATTTAATAAATCATGTAAAAAAGTGGCTGATGGGCGCAGCTCGAAAGTCAGCAGCCAAATCAGTGGTTCTTAACATTGTTTCGACCAGCGAGCACTTTGATTGTGTTGTTTTAACCAAGGACTACTTAAACGCAACGCAACTAAGCTGCACATATAGTGGTACTTCTTGCCGCGTTATCCCCGTAGGAGTTGCATGTGGCGAGTTGAACCTATTTATTTTTACGGTCAGGGGGCTGGCCTTACGCCAACCACTTCAGCTGAAGTGGGGGTTTCCTAGCTCCCGAGAGGGCTGGTACTCCTTTCTTGTCTGTCTAAACTAAAAGTCTGAGTAAACCTTGCCGGTATTTTATTTTGGGGTTGGAAATAAACACCGAAACGGAAAATCATTTCTGACACCCTTGGTGGAATATTCGAACCCGAGCTCACGGCATGGAATGAAGCACTCTACCAACTGAGCGATCGATATTTCAACCAGGGACCATTTTGATTGTGTTGTTTCAACCAAGGACCATTTTGATTGTGTTGTTTCGTCCAGAGGCCACTTGGATTGTTTTGTTTTTCGCCCAGGGACCACTTTGTTTTTGTTGTTTGGTCCAGAGACCATTTGGATTGATTGTTTTCGACCAGGGGCCACTTTGATTGTGTTGTTTCGTCCAGAAACTGCTTTGATTTTTTTTCAACCAGGAATCACTTAGATTTCTGTTTCGTCCAGAGACCACTTGGATTGATTTCTTTCGATCAGCGGTCAGTTGGGCTATTTTGTTTCGTCAAGGGCCCACTTTCATTACTTTGTTTCGACAAGAGACCACTTTGATTGTTTCGTTTCGACCAGGTGCCACTAGGGTTATGCTATTATCATAGAATTTTATTATTTCAAATGATTTACCTGATGGTCTTAGAACCGCAAACCTTTGTATTTTTATAAAATAAAAAAGTAAAAATAAACAGTGTTAAAAATAATAAATAATATTACGATGATTTATTTGGTGAGCGCTGTTTTTGTATGAATCACACCGAAAAAAAGTGTTATATATAAAGGGTATTTTTTCTTTATCGTCATTGAAAATGTTTATAGGGTATAATCTAAATTGCAAAGATATATTATGAGAAAGTTTACAAATGTGCAAACAAACACAGAGTTGTATTTTCACAAGTTGAGCATTTATTTCACTTCGAGTACTTTCAACTTGCTGACGTCATTTTTAAGAGGACATTGACAAGACAAAATTATAGACAAATGAGAAGGCAAGTGGAGAAAATGGAAAAAGTTATCTTTGCAACTGAGATTATTTTTATTAGAAAGATTATTTGATTAAATACACAGAACCAGGCAAGGCTGTGAAGATTACGAGACCGTATTTTAATTGTCGTCATTTGCAATTCCTCGGCGAATATTTGAGACGAAAGTTTAAATAATTAACTCCGGACGAGAAATGTGTGTATTAAAATTAAAATCACAATTAAAATATTCTTATGCTGCAAGAGAAAATAACTGAATGCAATTAGTCGAGAAAAGGCTTCCATTACCATGATGATGATGATGATTTGTATAGCGCCGTTTCGTGACTGCTGTCACTGCAAGGGCGCATTTTAGTTTTGCAAAAATATTTCACTTTTGACAATGTTTTCCCGTTTAAAAGAGTTCTGCCGTGAAAAGATGATGTTGATGAATCAGCTAGCCCTTTCACTGCCGCCTTTTTATAAAATTGGCATTGCAAGGGTGCTCCAAACGACTCGGTGAACAGATCCGTCTTGAGACCTCAAACGTACAGATAGCAGTCGGTTCCATGCCCTTGAGCCGGCACTGCAAAAGCACGCTCACCAAACACAACTGCAGACTTGCGATAACTTTCTGCAGAACGCAAAGTCAGTTGTTGGCCATTCAAACCGATTTGCTTGACAAGTTTTGCGACGAATAATGGTGTCCGCAATCCGCTGTGGAACGCGAATTCAGAGCAACTTCCGTATCACCACCCACCAACTTCCGAATGAAAGTTCTGACCGTTACCTCCTTAACTACAGAGCAATCGAAGACTAACAAGAAAACGCGACTTGCAATTAATCTGCACATTTAGTGCAACTTCATTCGTATGAATCCTATTTATGTTCACAGGAAAGGGGACAGACGTTACGCCAACCACATCACTTGAAGTGGGGGTTTCCCACTTCTGGTTTTGGGGGGTGCCGAGGGGGTTAGTTCTCATTTCTTATGAAGGCTGATTGAACCTTGCTGGTAATTACAAAGATGTGAAAAATATTGTACCACCAACCTTGAGCACGCAGTTCTTCCACTAGAAGAATCATCAAGAACAAGCGGCACCATCTCGTCCAGGTCTCCCTGAAATCCAGGGTAGGTCGCGCGGTGATCATCCTGCGTCCTGCTCCTCCAAATGGAAGGTCCTCAACCCAACCAGGTCTGTGGAAGACCTAGCAGGAGGTCTGAGTCCATGAAATCAAGGATTGAAGTCGAAACACATTGTGAAGGCACTAGCGTCCATCTGGGAAATAAATAAATAAAAGGATTTAAAAATATATCTTATAATTATTATTGCAGATCGACACGGCTTAAACTGAACGTGGACCAGCTTTTCTATAGGTAAATATCAGTTCAATTTTGCAGATGTCATCCCTGTTTCAGGGAAGGTTGGCAATAGTTAAATGGACTGAGAAAGGCTGAGGTAGAAAGGGAAGGTCTTCGAACCTTAATCTTGTTTCTGTAATAACAAGGCCCGGGTTTAGACCATTAGGGGCCCTGGTGCGGGAAAAGTCAACCCCCCCCCCCCTCACCCGCGCCATCTATAAAATTTATTGCGAACCGAACCCATTATTAACGACTTTAAAAGTATATTTTTGGGAAGCCTGTTCGGAAGGTCTATGACGCTTGCTGGAAGGAAGGAAGTCTTGTCTTTTTTGTAGAAAGATAATATGTTTAAATATTTTTCATAAAAGACTTTCCGGTAGGCCTATTTCTTTTTAATAGATTTGTGCAGAGGAATGCAATACACCAACGTATTCTGCCTGGCCAGAAACAGGTATTAATATCATCAACTAATAATTAAGTCTTATATATTTTAATGAATTATTTATTAATAATTACTCAATGACATAATTATGTTGAACCCGGATCAAAGCTATGGTCAAATGACCCAAGCGGAGATCAAACCAACGTTATTCTATTCCAAATACGCTAGAAAAATCAGCCACTTGAGTCCCTCGCCCATAACGCCGATGATTTAGATCCCAAAAAATAAAAATTGAGATGTTCTTAGACTAATTTCTTAAGTCTCGGGGCCCTGGTTTAGTCACACCGCTCGAACCGCCCTTAATCCACGCCTGCATAATGACTTCACAACGAACCGGATGAAACTAAAAACAATTAAAAACCTATAAAATTATTTTCATATAATTTCTTAATTTCTAACCGGATTTGACGAACTTCTCTGTATTAGGAGGAGAGTCACTTTTATGGTCTGTGAAAACAATAATTAGATTATAGATTGAGTGCGTTCTCTATGTAGCAGAAAAATAACTGACGAATTTATGGTCAGTTTAATTTATTCTGACGGGTTATGGCCTGTCAGTTATTTTACAATCTGGATTGTACGCATGGGGAATTTAGGCGTCAGTTGTGTGAAAGTTAGTCGTCAGTCTTTGCCAGTTAAAAAAATAATTTTGGATTGATAATGTAAAAATAAATACAACGTTTAATTAAAGTTTTATTAAATTTTAGATACAAAATATATAGGTACATATTTCGATTGCGAATGTGTTGGGAAAAAAAGGCATTCATAATGAAGATGTCTCGCTTGGCAAAATACTATATTATATTTATTTCGCAACATCATATTTTCTGAAGTAGATTTATTAAAAAGTCAAATAAAGCAATGTTCATCTTTTGTAAAAAAAAAAAATAGTAGGTTTATAATATGGACTTTCAATGTGTGAACCACCAATGACTAAACTCTTCAAAAATAACAATTTCATTACAACGCCACATTGCATTCAATTTTTTCTTGGTCATTTATATTCTTTGATACTTGTTTTGTGTAGGGGAAGTGATAAAAAATGGAGAAAAATTGCTGCAAGCCAATCGTTGGATTGAATCAGAAAAATTAGCTTCAATTGTAATTGAGAATTTTCACTGACTAAATATGGACACCATGTAAACAAACCTTCAAACAATAACCAATCAGTATAGACAACATTAATTGGTTTATTTTTAATTAATTTAATATTTCACTTAACTGTTTTTTTTACCGAACAGCCTCATCAACTGTAGAAAATAAAATGCGCATAGTGTACAATTAGAAAGAATTAATTTAATTTTATGTTAGTTAATTACTGACATTAGGGCAAAGCATTCAGAAAACTGGTTGTTAATCGACTGAAAGGTTTTAGACCAATGAACCAGATCTATAATCTAAGTTGCAAAGATATTTTAACATTTATGATTCGTCAATTATGCAAGGCCACAAGTAGGCATGCGTAAGTTCGCATTTACACATGCTGCGTGTGTACTTTTAAAGTAAAATAAAACAAATGTCAAATAAATATAAACCATACCCTGTCTGAAACAGGAGTGACATTGTCAAAGTAAATCAATTGTACAGTATGGGCGCTGAGTCTCATACCGACTAATCTATAAACGATTAGAATTTACAATAATTATAACTACACAGTTAGTTTTTTTTTTGATCGGATATTACCTACACGCGTATTATCCGATCAAAATACATATATAATATTTAACTGTGCTGTTATTATTATTGTAAATATGTCAAACGACCGTAATTCCAACCTAAACCTAAAAAATAGATTAGGATGTCTGTGGACGAATTATCTTTGACCAACTTGTCTGTATTTGAGTATTTATGGTAACTGTTGCGCACCGTTAAAAAGAAGTACAAATTTAAATAAGTACAATATGGTCGGAGCATTGAAAAGGGTGCCAAAATAAACCTCTTTATTCAGCCGGATTACTTATTAAATTAAATCTGACCGCCAGAGCCGCTAGTCTATCATCCATACAAATTTTTTATCTGACAAATCTTTAGTTTTTAATCAAAAACTGTCTTTGCTAGTAGTTAATGCAAAATAAGATAATGCACCTGCTAAATTGGTTGAATCTGCGAAATAATAATAACAATTTTAATTTTTATAATTATTACTTCCTTGACTTATAGGTTGGTATGAGGCTGACCACCCATACTATAAAAAAATGGTTCACTTTGCCAATATCACCCTTGTTTCAGGGAAGGTCGGCAAGAGTTGCAGGGCTTATGTTCATTTGACATTGGGTTTTTATATTTGTAGGTCCACATGCGGCATGTGTGAGCGCGAAATTATGCGTGTCTGCTTGTGGGAATGCATTTAATATGAATCTCAAATGATACATATCTTTGCAACTTAGATTTAGATTAGATTCAAATCGTGATTTCCATTTGACGTACTTATATCCGAATACATTTTAATATGCAAGAAATTCAGCTTCATAAAATTCAGCAAAATAATTTAACACAGTTATTTCACAACAAATATTTTCTACAATTAATATTAGTGTTAACTTTGTGACTTCAATGAAAAAGAAAAAAACTGTTAGTGCCATCTTTGACCCACAAGTATCGACTGAATGCTGTAGGCTAGCGAAAAATCCTGATTATCGGGAATTTACTGTGGGTGACGTCACATAGCCGAAGGATATTTTGAATGTCCGGACCTCATTGATTGCAATAAATTTGAAATGTATTTTTTAGACAAATGTTTTCAAGTTGTAATCGGAAGAGGAATATTTCTTTGTATGCAGATGAGGTGCCGGCATTTTGTGGGAAAATAAACAAATAAACGAGTCGACCTTGTTACAGAGGTTATAGAGGACTAAAAATGGATGGATGTAAAGATGCTCAAAATGCTGGCACTGTTGCTGTGTTGTCTTTAATAATAATGTTACGATTGTGTGTTTATACTTGTGAGTGTATGTTATTTTACTTGTGTGAGTGTGTCTCTAGTAGGGTTTTTCATTGGTGACCCGATCACGCCCAGAGATCCAAAGCATTTTTACGTAGGCACACATCTCACATGCCCAAACCATCTCATCACATTATTTTGTGAATGATGATAGACTGACAAAGTATGTATACAAAGAAAGTGTGAAAGGAAAAAGAGGGAAGGGACGACCGAGAAAAGTATGGAGTGATCAGATTGAGGAGATTGTGAAAGAGTGGGATATACAAAGTGAGCGTAAAAGAAGAAAATGCATGAAAAAGGTGATGGATATGAATGAATTGAAAGAGGTATGTAAGGATAGGAAAAAATGGAGGCAGCTCTGCAGTGGCTCTGGCCACCCCTAACGGAATGGCGACAGAGTTACAGTTACAGTACACATCTCAAACGCTTCAATTCAATTTCGACATCATCATTATGTATCAAATCAATAGGTTTGTAGTCTAGCGATTAGTACTTCGGACTCGTGATTAACAGGTAGTAGGTTCGAAAAAAACCTTTCTCAAATATGCTCTTCGCTGGGCTGTAACATAATCTGCCTTTACTAAAGAACGGTCACAATGGATTCATCCAGCTTGAGAATTGACGCTTTCTATAGCGACGATCTAGCTTGCTGAGGGCTCTTGAGGTGTAAAACCATCAAAGAGCGCTTACCAAATAAATCATCCTAACATTTATTTGTTAATGTATCTTAATCTTGATCTTAAATTTTGAACTTGCTGGTATTCTTATAGGGCTTGAATGTATAAAAAAACTTAAGGAGTATGACAGGAATAACTCTAAAATATAGAGTTGAGAACGAATGGGTGAATGGCATATACAAGTTGAAAAAGGGTGTGAAAGTAAAGGTACAACAGAATGTGATGAGATGGTTTGGACATGTAGAAAAAATGGATGATGAAAGACTTACAAAGTGTATATACAGAGGAAATTTGGAAAGAAATATAAGAAAGGGAAGACCAAGAAAAGTATGGCTGAATCAGATTGGTGAAATTGTTAAAGAAAGGGATACGCAAAGCGAATGTAAGAGAAGGAAAAGTATGAAAAGGGTGATGGATATGAATGAACTGAAAGAGGTACCTATGTAAAGGAAAAAAAAGACAAATCTACAAAGGCTCTGGCCACCCCTAGCGGGATGGCAGGCGTGTGCATAGGGTATAGGCAAATACATTTCACAATATTTTTCTCCCATTCCTTTAAAACAACTCATTTGATATTGATTGAAGTGCTAACGTTGGTGCCAATCGACCTTTAATTTTGAATTTTAAATCTCAATATCAAGCTTAAACTCGTTTTTTACCATATACTCATATTGCCTACCTATTAGGCGCATGTACCTGTATGGCATGCACGACCCTGGGGAATGGCAACAGAGTTACAGTTACAGAAATTATTTCTAACACCCTTGTTGGGGGTTAAACGCTAGCCCTCTGGCATGGAGTGCAAGCATTCCGCCAACTGAGCTATCGACCGGACGGAGAAACAAAAGAGGAGATGATTTTTTGATTGCCTCATGAAAAATGATGGCACAGTTGGTTTATTTTAAAATTACATCGAGTTAGTGGCGATCTGAGACCTTGGCACTTATCCATGCTTGGCATTTTTTAAGAACAATAGACGTGTAAAATAATTATTTGAGATATAATCTCTAAATTGGTTTCCTTCCAAAAAAAAACCAAATGTAAAGTCCCTCCAATGCGAGTGCAGTATTTTTTTTATAGTAAATTCGTGACGAGGCATGCAATTAACCAACCTTTTTTAGCCTGCTGAAAAAATGGTAAAAATAAAACATTGGATTATTCATTAATTAATAAATTATTTCTTATTTAATTACTCAATGACATTATGTTGAACGGGGGCTGAGATGAATCGAACGAGCGCTGTTTTATTTCAAACGCGCTTGTCGAAATTACCGTCTTGAGTCCCTTGGCCAGACCGCTGATAGTATTAGACGAAATAAAGAAGAAAAAAAACGACGAAAAAAATCTAATCTTTTTTGTTTTTGTTTTTATTTATTTAATTAATTTGTCTGTTTTTATTTATAAACATGGTTAAACTTCATGTTAACTATTCATGTGTATTACATGCCTTAAAGGTTGGTAAGAGGCTGACCAACCCTACTATAAGAGATGAGTCATTTTGACAATGTCTCTCCTGTTTCAGGGAAGGTTTTTGAGAGCTGCGGGGTTTATGTTCATTTAAAGGTTGGAGTTTTTTATTTTGTTTTCTACGCATGCAGCGTGTGTAAGCGTAAACTTACACGTGTCTTATTGTCGGCATAAGTTTGATATCTATAATCTAAGTTGTAAAGATATATTAACCCTACACTGCATACTGTTACATATTTGTAACATCTGTTTTAAATCCTCCTATCACTGTGAAATAATTTTTTTTCTCACTTCAGTGCTATTTTATCATTTAGGTTACATCTCCCTGTCCATCTTAGTAAGGTTCAAACTTGCTCAACATAAACGTTGAGTGTGAATATGACTTCTTTATTGTGGCTGGACAAAACTTCTAAAAACGTGCTGCGGACGCTCTTGGTTTTTATTTTTTGAAAGTGGTTAATTTACAGTTAACCGTGATTAAAAGTATTTGTTACGACGAACCAAGATACATAAATGAGTAATCAAATATTTTTATAATGATTACTAATTATTTTGATGTTTGAAAATGAACCTCTTTTCGGCTGTTACAAATATGTTAACTTGTACACTAACGTGTGATTGCAGTAAAATGATTTCATATACAATAGGCAAAGTAGATTGGAGAGATTTTAAATTTATCACTGAAATAGAAAAAAAAAAAAACCTTGTGGCGGCCTTTCCTGGAAGTGAGGATGATTTTGAAGACTCAGATGATGAGTGGTTACCACCCCGTATACCTACATAAGACTTGGATGGAGAATCGATACCGGTTGAAGTAATTGATGATGGCAGGCAATATTATTTGTATGAAATATTAACACAAGACATAAAATGTGTTAGTTGTTAGAATTTACAATGATCCTACCTAAGTGTCACGTTTCAAAAGATAAAGAAGAAGAAGGTGCAGTGATGTTACCCGTTGAACCAGAGGAACAGCCAGTAGGTACCATTGAATTCAAAAGAAGCTGCTAAAAAACCCAAAGAAAAATATTCCCGACTACTTTGCAAAAGTAAAAACCTTATTCTAAATGAGGAATGTAAGAAATTCAGAGTGATTCTGTGATAAGTGATTCTTCGTTTCCACCTTCCATCAGGGAGTTGACGACAGTTTTTGCATTTTTAAAGTATTTTTTCAATAATTATTTGATAGATAGAATAGTGTCAGAATCTAATGTATTTTCAAATCAATTAGATCCAGCAAAGCCTGCAATCTCGTTTTTGTCAACTCCCACTGGCAAAGAGCCTGTAAAGACTGTAAAAAGTTTGATAGAATTTAAAACAAAAAATTAGGCACATATTGAGGCTTCGAAACTTGTAGAGGAATTCAATAAGCATATGGGGGGTGGTAGCCTCATGGATAGTTTGATGGAATGTTATAAGATAAAGATGAGAACAAGAAAATGGTACATGAGAGTGTTTTAACATCTTTTTGTTATGGCAATAATCAACAACTGGCTGTTATACAAAAAAGTTTCAATAAATAAATAAAAAATGCTTTTGGTCGACTTTCACCCCAAATAAGCCTATAACTCGTGCCATTGTGGTTACACTAAGACTAATAAACGTGGGTGACCCAGTACATCATCAGTTGAGGCAGATATTTTCAATGAAAGACTGAATTCAAGTACTATTGCCTATATACCCTGAAAGATGTCAGAACGGACAATATTGGGCACTGTGTGGTATTTGATGATAATTATCAGAATGAGATGCAGGTTACCTGGATGTAAGCTATTGTCTTCTATAAATGTGGCATACATCTCTGTGCTGATAAAAATAATAATTGTTTCATGAAATATCACACTTCATAATTTTTTCATCAAAAACCTAGTGATAATTAGCCTCAGCCATACAACAAGATTTGCAAGCCTCGAATATATAATCAGTTATAGTTTTTATATAAAAAAAAAAATATTGTGTATTTTATTAGTATTCCTAACTTAAACCTTTGCTATTTGAACTGAAAGTATTAATTATTTTATTAATAGTAATTATTCGGAACATATTATATGACGCCCGAAAATAATGCCTAGAAGTACAAGTTAGCATATTTGTAACAACTGATTTTTCTACAATAAAGTAGACAAAAAATGATTTTTGATTTTTTTTACTATTTTTCCCATTACTTATGTGGGATAATACATCCAAATACATTTTTTATTTGCATTTACAGAAAATCGTGCAGTGTAGGGTTAACATTTAAAGCTCATATCAAATGCATGCCCACAAACAAACACGTGTAGTTCGCGCTTACAAATGCTAAATGTGTACATACAAATAAAAAACAAAAATCAACTGAACATAAACCCTACAACTTTGGCCGACCTTCCCTAACACAGGGGTGACATTGGCAAAGTGAAACATTTTTTACAGTATGGGTGGTCAGCCTCATACCAACCTATAAGTCAAGGAATATGAATATGAATAGTAAATATAAATAATCTGTGCAGCTTACATTATATTGCATCCTTTCTAAATTCCGTTGAAATCAATCACCTTTTTATTGGCAAGTAAAAGTTGTGCATTTTTTTACGATTTGCCGTCTAGCGATTAAAGGAATGACTTTCATTCTTCCCACGGCAACTTAGATTAAAGATTGCCATCACGAACTCGGATAATATATGTTTTTAATCTCATCAAGACTCGAACCCGCGCTTCCTGTGTTGAACTGGTTTTCTATGACGCCTTAACCATTGCACTAATCTGTAGACGAATAAAATGTGGAGGCGTAAGAGTACCTTCAGTGTTGTAAACAAATACATCGATACCTGAATAAGTGACATATTATATTAGGCTAACATGGATTTCTCAGATAAATGCAAGTTTTTTCCTATTTCTATGAGAGAAAACACTACAGAAGTGTGAAAATCCTGTAGGTTAATAATAATAATAATAATAATAATAATAATAAATAACATTTGTAAAGCGCCTTTTCGTGACTGAATCACTGCAAAGGCGCTTTGTAAGAGTTTTTGAAAAAATAGGTGTTGAGCCCTTTGCGAAAAGCTGCCTCAGTCTTCAGCTCTCTAAGGGTCGCAGGAAGAGAATTCCAGGCCGTCGGAGCAGCAACGCTTAAAGGCTCGGTCACCAAACACCGTCCTCGTGGCTCTGCGCGGCAGCTGGAGCAGACTTTTATTCGAGTCCCTGGATCTGAGTGTCTGTCCGCGGGTAGTGACTTCCATTTTGGTGACCAGTTCAGACAGGTAGTTGGGTGCTGCTCCATTTAGTGTGTGATGTTTTATTTGTGAAAAAAATGCCAATGTTCTGTTGGTGTCTTTCTTAATAAATAAATGAATACTCTTCAATTAATTCGTCTTTTTTTTTTTAATTTGTACCGAAAGTTCATCCAACCTTAAAGCAACTAGGCATTGCTATAAATTTATCATTTAAAATACAATCATGGATTGAAAATTTTGTACTTAGAACTTATTTTCGTCTATGACACTTGCTGTAGTGCCGCAGAGGTGTACGAGCTTGGTCGTCGCTACAAAGCGCCAATACTCAAGCAAGACCCAGTTGCTGTAAGGCTGGATGGACCTTTAGTGACCGGTCTTTGGTAAAGGCTTTATGATTTTTTTCAACCCAGCGAAGAGCAAATTTGGAAATAAAAATGGTATATGTTTGTGCTCCGCCGGGATCCGATTCCACAACCTTCCATTTACGAGTCCGAAGTGTTGCTACTGGACTACGGACCGGTCCAACACTTGGCTTGGACCGGTCCGTAGGACCAAGGCTTGGGACTGCTAATGTTGGCAGTCGCAAGCCTTGCATGGGACTGCCAACATTAGCAACTAATAAGAAAATATTTGTTTGACTTTTCCCTAGAACCACGGCCGGGCGACAACATCAATTCACGTGCAGACCTCATTCATTCAGTGTAAGTACATCATTTTGTTATTATACTAATTTTTATAGTCGAAAAACTATGAAGCTGTCATCTTACAGCTGTCATCGTTATTCACAACGCATTTGATCCATGGCTGATCTAGGGATCATCGTTTTTTTTTGTACATAATTTTCAGTTTAGGCTGCGGGTGAGCCATGGCTTTGCTGTTTGAGAATAACACCGTTAGAGTCTTTGGACTTTATATCCATCCACTTTAAAAAGTCCACACATTAACTGCTATCAGTTAATCTTGTGTATTATTAATGATTAATGAACGTAATAAGTTAATTATAAAGTTAATCAAGACAAGCGGAATACCTCAATGACCGACATTTTTATTAATTCTTCGTATTTCGGTGCCTCTTTTATCGAAAGCCATTCATCACAAGGAGTGAGTCAAATAGCCAATTAAAAGCCTATATACGAGTAAGGCATTTAGCAAACCACTCACCTAGGCACTGGCCAACAATGACAAAAGCTCTCTCAGCATCTACTATATTAAAAGGAATAATATCCCACGTATTTACGTCGCAATAAAGTTTACCTGCTTTTTCGGAAACAGATAACCTTCCACAAAACGCAACTAAGCTACACATATAGTGTAACTTCTTGCCGCGTTATCCCCGAAGGGGTCGCATGTGGCGAGTTGAACCTATTTATTTTTACAGGTAAGGGGGTCGGCCTCACGCCAACCACTTCAGTTGAGGTGGGGGTTTCCCAGCTTCCGAGGGGGCTGGTACTCATTTCTTGTGAAGGCTGAGTAAACCTTGCCGGTATTTTTATTATGGGGTTTGAAATAAACACCGAAATAGGAAATCATTTCTGACACCCTCCTCGGTGGGATTCGAACCCGAGCTTACGGGGTAGAATGCGAGCACTCTACCAACTGAGCTATCGACCGGACTATAAATATAATTAATAAATTATGTTAAAATAAATATTTGCAGCTTAATTTAAAGAGAGCCCCAGTAAACATAACAATATCAATATATCTTTGCAACTTACATTATAGCAACTTGCATTATAGATCCAGAGATCATCGCTTTGAAAGGCGCCAAGGCGGACGAGCCATGGATTTTCTGTGTACGAATAACACAAAAAGTACCTACTTTAATATTTCTTAAAGACACGAAAAAGTATAAATAAATATTAAAATGACTAAGCAAGTTCTTTTTAGTTCGTATATACTTCATATGTAAATATGTTTCGAGGTATGTATGTGTGTATGCCCGCCAGACCATGACACCTTATACCTGTTCCTCTTCTTCTTCCTCTTATACCACAAGCAGGACACTGAGGTCGGCCAAGTGTGAACGACAGGATGCAAGGACAAATGAATAGCAGGGGCGACTACTCCGTAAAGGCAACATAGGCTCAACAGAATGCATCCGACTTTAGAATGGAGAGCTCGAATTTCAAATGTATTATGAATTGAGTCATTTGGTCAAGTCAGATTGTTTTGAATCTAGGATAAAACTCAGCTAAGCTACACATACATTGCAACTTGTTGCCGCGTTATCTCCGAAGGGTTTTACATATGGCGAGTGGAACCTATTTATTTTTACACGTAAAGGAGCTTTGCTTTACGAGTCCATGACGTTAACTACTTGACTACAGACCGGTCGACTATGATTTCATATTATGAGCAATAATGCATTAAAAATAATTTCACAATTAGTCTGGTCGATAGCTCAATTGGTAGAGTGTTTGCATTTCATGCCGAGAGCTCGGGTTTTAATCCCGCCGAGGCAGGGTGTCATATAAATGATTTCCCGTTTCGGTGTTTGTTTCAAACCCAAAGTAAAATACCGACGAGATTTACTCAGCCCTCACAAGAAACGAGGACAAGCCCCCTAGGAAGTTGGCAAACCTCTCATTACCTGTAAAAATAAATAGGTTCCACTCGTCGTATGCGATCCGGTTGGGGAGAATAATAATGTATCCTATATGTGTACCTCAGTTGCGTTCTACAACAGTTCATGTGTGCGAACAAAGGAAAGATGGAGGTTTCTAACACCAATTTCCTTAAAACCAATCAAAACACGAGGCGAGGGGAGTGCGCTGGGTATGAGTTGCCAGTTTACAGGTGCGCCGGTTCCACAGGACCGCGCAAGGTTCCCCCAGCTATATTGGATGCCAGTATGCATGTTCGCGCGTAGGTATGGTCGCATGTTGTATTGGGACCTGGAGCCATTCACCTATTAACCCATGAATAAAATATATCGCGACCACGAGGTGATAGCCTGCCAACCGAGGGTATTTAAAAACGCTAACGCTATAAGCTACACATATAGTGTAGCTTCTTGCCGCGTTTTTCCCGAGAGGGTCGCATGTGGCGCGTGGAACCAACTTACTTTTACCGGTAAGTGGAGCCAGATGAAGGGGGGGTTTCACAGCTCTCGAGGGTCTAAAAATCTAATCTAAATCTAAGTTACACAGATATGTATCATTTAATATTCATACTAAATGCATTCCCACAAGCAGATACGCATAATTTCGCGCTAACACATGCCGCATGTGGACCTACAATGTAAAAACCCAATCTCAAATGAACATAAGCCCTACAACTCTTGCCAACCTTCCCTGAAATAGGGGTGACATTGAAAAAGTGAACATATTTTACAGTTTTGGTGGTCAGCCTCATACGACCCTTTAAGTCAAGGAATACAAACAATTAATTACATTTAAGTATATAAAACCAAAAAAACAATTAAACAGTAAAAATTAAAACCTACAAAACATTTATAAAAAAAAGTGAAAAATATTTTTTTCAAGCCTCAGCCTTAAACGCCAGCATTACAGATCAACCGTCATTTTTTTCGGTCCTTCCATACTTCTTTCATTTCATCCAGAATCATAACCTTTTTCATACAAGCTCTCCTTTAATTATGACTCTGGATATCCCATTCATTCGCTATTTCGGTAATTTGGTCCTATCATTGAGTATAAAATCGCTATACTTACTTTGATTTTGTTATTTTTTGTTTTTAATGAATTATTGAAAATTTTATGCATGGTTTTTAATAGAAAATAATTTTGAAAATCCGCGGTTGACCTGGTATTACTACGAAGGGTGCGACTCTCTTTTACCTATATATGTACGTTTGTATAATATATTTATCGTAAAAAATGTAACAAATATTACCAGTATATAATAGCTTAAAATATATGTATTTTATAGACATCGCTATATCCTCAGCTGACGCCATTCCTATGTTCCTAAATTGACAGGTCTGCAGTCTAGTGGTTTACGCTACGGACTCGTAAACCAAAGGATCCGAGTTCGATTCCCGGCGGAGCACAAAATTTTTCTCTTCGCTGGGTTGAAAAAATCACGAGCCTTTACAACGACCGGTCACGAAAGGTCCATCCAGCCTTACAACAAACTGGGTCTTGATTGAGAATTGGCGCTTTCTATTGCAAAGACCAAGCCAAGTGTGATTTACACGAAAATAGCGCTCAACAAATAAATAATTATATTATTTTTACTTTCCAATTCAGTGAAATAACAAAGAAATTTCATTTAAAAAGTCTGTTTTGTTTCAATAAACCTTGAGATTGGATCCTTCTTTGACTCTTAAATGTATAAGTACAAATCCTTGCAACTTAGATTATAGTTTATAAAATTAATCTATATACGTGACTCTTATGAAGAAAGAAACACAGCTAAGCTACAGAAATAGTGTAAATTCTCGCTACGTTTTCCCGAAGCGTCCGATTTGTGGCATAAGATGAAAAGAAAATAATTTTGTTTAGAATGGTTTTGTTGATTTAAAGGTTGATATGAGGATGAATACCCATACTGTAAACAATGGTTCACTTTGCCAGTGTCACCCCTGTTTCAGGGAAGGTCGGCAAAAGTTTCTGGGCTTATGTTCATTTGAGGTTTGGATTTTAATTTTTAAGTAGACATGCAGCATTTGTAAGCGCGATCTTACGCGTGCTGCATTTAATATAAAGATTTGTAAATTTTAAAAAATCTCTTGGCATATTAGATTATAGATGGGAAGAAAAATAAGGTTCACTTTATTTTAACTTTCACATAAGCATAAATATTGCAGTAAAAATAAAGAAAGATGTGTTTTACTTACAAAGTGGGTTTCTTTTTCTATCCCTCCATCATTTCATTGTTACGATCCAATTTCACCGATAGCAAACAACAATGCCGGCATTCAATCACACACAGAAACAATGCAAGTACAATATAGATCACTTAAACATGTGTTAAATCATACAAACGTCACTTATCACAATTACTGTTAAAACATGTTTCAAAACATCACCAAAAATTGTAGACACACTCTTAATTTTAAATATTAAATCACTTTTCCAATTTCAAATAACCAAATACCTAAAGAATGTTTTCAAAATTATTCAAAACAATGGGTATCATGTTTTGCATTTAAAATACACACCTACCTAATAAGTTTTTTTTTTTTAAATTTAGATTAAATGCAACACTGTTCCAAATTCAAAAGGGTTATTTACGTACCCTCTGCAAGCCGTACGAATGTTCCAATTTCAAATTCAGATGGATTTTATTTTAATTAAATGGTAGGTATGTAACGGTTGCAAATCTAAAAAATCACAATATTTAATATTTTTATTTAAAATATTCAAACACCATGTAACACTGTTCCAAATTCAAACACCAATATTTTTTTTTTTGCGCGATTAAAACTTGTTTTTTACTATTCCAAATTCAAATTTTCATCACTTATTTTATTGCCACATTTACTATTTAATTTATTTTTTCCCAGGTAGGTATATTAGTCTACACTGCGAGAGCGTTTTTGGTTAGTTTTAGTTGTTTTTACCCCGGCAGGCTCGTCTCGACTGTATTGGGTCCGTACACACACAGCCAGTCGAGCCGCTTCGCTAAGTTCTAGTAGAGAACTGGCACCTGCCGTATGCAGTGTAGCGTAAATATGAGTAAGTACTGAATAACCTCAACTTTCGCTCGTTGTAATCAACGAATTTTTGAGCTGTACGAAATTGTTTTGGTGTTAACTTCAAACCCATATCAAAATACCGGCAATTTTTACTCAGCCTTTTGAAGAAATGATAACCAGCTCTCTCGGGAACCAGGAAATACTCACTTTCAGTGAAGTCGTTGGTAGGTTCCAAACGCCATACGCGACCCCTTCGGAGACAACGCGGGAAGAACTTGCACCACATGTGTATAGCAGTTGTGTTTTCTTGCGTTACTTTTTGTTTAATTTTTTTTTAATATGTCGCCACCTTACAGATAAAACTGAACAATTGCTGACTAAGCATTTTATTGGGTTTAACCCTGCAACTTTTGCCGACCTTCCCTGAAACAGGGGTGACATTGGTAAAGTGAACCCATACTGTAAAAACAATGGTTCACTTTGCCAATGTCACCCCTGTTTCAGGGAAGGTCGGCAAAAGTTGCAGGGTTTATGTTCATTTGAGGTTTGGTGTATAAGTGCACTTTCAGCATTTTTAAGCGCGAAGTTACACGTGTCTGTTTGTGGACATGCATTTGATATGAGTTTTGAATGTTAATACATCTTTGCAACTTCATAGATTATAGAATTTCTCATGGTAAGTGAACCAACCATAACGAAGTGCTCATGACAAAAATTCTAAACTACAGATTTTTTACTCTCTTTTAGTGTTTTCTCTCGTAGAAAAAAAAGGTGCATTTATCTGAGAAACCCATGTTAGCTTAATATGTCACTTATTCGGGATCGATATACTTTATCCATTTTATAAATAACAAGATCTTCAAATAAATAATCATTTGTAAAGTAATCACAGAGTTACAGTTATAATACTTACGTCTCGTTTGCCGAGTATTTTTTTAACGAATTATAGTTCGAATGTTGAGGTTCTACTGCATAAACAAACCATCCTTAGTAAGTACCTACTTGTGCGATGAAAAAACAGGGGAGCGAATTGGGGAAAAACAATCAAATAAAAGTGTCGTTCATTTAGTAGTATTTGTAAATGCCACTCCATCACCTTTACTAAATACGTGTTTATAATTAAGTTAATCATTAAAGTTAATCAGGAGTAATTTCCCATTGTACTCTTAGTTCAAGAAAAATCGGGTCACTTTGCCAATTTTCTCTCTGTGTACCCATACAATGTCATGTGTACCCATACTTAGGGGCATGCATTTAATATTAATGTTAAATTTAAATATATATATGCAACTTAGATTGTATGCAAATTTATTATTTTTTTCTATCTCGGAGTTTTTTCTGTCACACTTTTCAAGTGTTTTGTTTCATTTCCACCGTAGATAATTTACTCCTTCCGCAACCGCTATAATTCGTAGTCGATGCATCACTTCCATACATCAATGTCGATAACAATTAACAATATGCCATTATGTACCTACCGACATTCTCAAATCCATCGTCAGCCGCTTGATTCTTGCAATTCTTCCTATCGCACCTACCACTTGCTTTCCCTCACACACCCTTTTCTCAATTTCTCTCGTCATTTTTCCATTTTCCTCAAACGTACTTCCAAATATTTTAATTTATCTACTATTTCAACTTTTCTCCGATAAAGCATAAACGAGCATTCTTCCCTCTCTTCCTTCCTTTAAAAAATCAAAACTTTCGTCTAGCTTGCATTAATTTTTAGATTTTTCGCGCATAGAGAATAGTTCAGACTAGATATCGTTGCCTGCAGCTCTGCTACTGAATAAACAATTAATACTGGGTAATTGACATAAATATATGTTCATCCACTACTTCAACTCTTGTATCATTAAGCATTTACGTATTACGTGCTGCAGCTCAGTTGGTACAGTGATTGCATTCTATGCTGAGGGCTAAGGCTCGATACCCACCGAGGGTGACAGAAATGAGTTCTCGTCTTGGTGTCAATTTCAAACCCAAAAAAAAACCGGACAGGCTTACTCAGCCTTCACAAGAAATGAGTACTAGCCATCCAGCTCTCTCAGGAGCTGGGAAACATCCACTTCAACAGAAGCGTAAGTCCAGCTCCTTAAGCTATTAAAATAAATAAATCCCACACGCTATATGCGACTCCTTCGGGGACAACACGGTAAGAAGTTATACTCTATGCGCAACTTAGTTCGGTGCAATCTTCTCTCTCTCTCTTACTCCGCAAAAAACGCAACTAAGCTACATATATAGGATATAGTGCAACTTCTTGCCCCCGTTATCGCCGAAGGTGTCACATATGGCGATTCGGGAGGCGGCCTTACGCCAACCACTGAAATGAGGGTCCTTTCTTTAAATCAGTGTTTTTCAACCTGTGGGTCGCGACCCCCTGGGGGGTCGCGGAGCCTCTGTAGGGGGGTCGCGAGAGGTCGAGAAAACTTCAGTTTTTTTATACAACATATAATTTGTAAGACTTTAATAAAAAGTCGATAAGAGCTGAAATTATTATATTTAACAAAATTTCCCTATAATCAATCATACAAGTCCGGAAAATGCTAGTTCAAAACATGTTATTACAAAGAAAAGAAATATAAAAAATGTGTTTAAATAGAAAATAATTACATCTGTGCTTGCTTATCTTCGTTCATTTTAATGTGAAGATTGTGCTTGAGTTTCTGCAATTTTCTCCCATCGTGGATCCGTTTTTGCCACATTAAGTATTAAATCGTTTTCCAAATGTAAGCGATTTCTTAGTTTGCATTTTATTCGCGCCATTGATGAAAATGCCAACTCGCACAAGTACGAGGTAGAAAATGGAATCAAACACTTCAAAGCCTCGGTTGTTAATTCCGGGTATTCTGTTTTTCTTTTTAACCAAAACGTATCCAAGTTTTCAGACTTGAATTCCAAGTGTAACATCCCATCGGCAGATAGTTCCAGCAGATTCTTTTTGAGCTTAGTTGCTAAATTTGCCTCGTTTATAGCTGCATTTAAAAACGGATTAAGGATCCATCTTTGCCCAGTGTTATCCGATATCTCTTGCAGTGAGAAGTAATGACACAATTCTTTCTTCAAATTATGTAACACCATCTTCATACCAGATATATATGAGTTGATGTTGATCTCGCTTCCGACTTCTTCAATGAAAGAATGTGTGGACGAAAATGAATCAAAGTTGCCTTGATTTATAGATGATGACCACAATTCAATTTTTTTTATAAAGCCATGGAGTTTGTCTTTTGCTTTAATGACATTTTCATCACGCCCTTGAAGACTTTTATTCAAATTATTTAAATGTTCAAATAAGTCAGAAATAAAAGCCAATTTTAAAAGGAATTCCGGGTCAGAAATGAATTCAGAGTAATGTGACTTGGCTTGCTGTAAATATACTAATAGTTCAGCGCGAAGTTCCATAACTCTGGTCAGTACTTTGCCTTTTGATAACCACCTAACCTCTGTATGGTAAAGCAAATTACGGTGTAGTGTCCCCATATCTTCACAAATGACTCGAAACAATCGAGTCTGCAACGCTTTTCCTTTAATAGAATTTAAAATGTTAATAATAATATGAAGAACTTGACTGTATTCTTGCGGTAAGGATTTGGCTGCAAGAGCTTGGCGATGGAGAAAGCAATGCATCCAAAAAGCGTTTGGCATCTGTTCTTTCAGTCTAGCAATAAATCCACTCTTCGCACCAGTCATGGCTTTTTCTCCGTCACTACAAATAGCAATGCATTTTTGTGCCCAATCGATATTCATATCTTGCGTTGCTTCAAGGAACATGTCATGCAAGCATTGACCTGTAGTATTTTTGGGAAGTGCCTTGCAAAATAGTATTTCTTCCATTATCATTTCATCGGATTCAAAACGCACAAAAGCTACAAATTGCGCACAACTCGCAATATCCGTTAATTCATCAAATTGCAAGGATACAAAAGAACTTTTCTTTATTTTTTCTATGACTTGATCGCGAACATCAGTCGCCATATTGCTTATCCTGCGTTGAATGGTATTGTCAGAGAGAGGTATACTTTTGAGCTTTTCGACCTCTTGCTTGCCAAACATAATCTCTGCTATATCTAAAACCGCTGGCAAAATCAAATTTTCGGCAACAGTGTGAGGTTTCCCTGCTTTAGCCACACGAAAAGCTACTCGATAACTAGCGAGCAGCGCTTTATCATTCAGGTTGGACATTTGTCCTTTGGCAGTTTTTTGACGTTCAAGAGCTTTTAATTTTCGCTCAAAAAATTCCACGGGTTTATGTTTTTCATTAGGATGTTTTGTGTTTAGGTGGCGTGCCAACTTCGATGGCTTCATGCTTTCTCTTGACAAAATTTCAAAGCAAATTACGCATTGCGGTTTACTGTCAATCACAGTAAACCCAAATTTTAAATAAATGTCGTCATAAAGACGATTTTTCTTTATTCCACTACTCCCGCTGGACGTTGATGGTTCTGATGATCTTTTCAGGAATTTATCCATTTTCAATTATAACAACTCACTCACACAATAACAACTTATAAAACAAGTGGTTCGCGCTCTTCAAACAACTAAACAGCAGACATGACCACGCGTGACTTACGTCACGCGGCAACTGCCATCGCATTCTAGCGAGAATTATCTCGAAGCGTAAAGAAACGTCTCGAAACACGTGGATCTTTCGTGGACTACCAGCGCCATCTGTTGCCATCCTAGTGTTACCAACAGATGGCGCTGGGAGTCTAATCCTAACAATAGATTTTATTTATTTATATACATCTAATATGTTTGTATTTAAAGATTCTAAATTATGATTACGGTCGTTAGGCATTTTAAAGAATGAAAAAAACGGATTTTGCTGACCGTGCAAAAGAGGAGAACGATTTTCTCTACGTTTCGTCGGAGTCATATCCGACGTCTTCAGGAGACGTATGTCCTCTATAAGGAGGAACCACGAACTGTTGAATTATTGTTGTTTGATCGAGGCCGAAGGTTGTAGGTATTTTTATTTTTATTAACCTTCGGAGATACACCCATAGACTGGATACATCCAACTGGGGCTATAGCGACATCTATGGATGTATCTCCAAAGGTTAATAAAAATAAAAATACCTACAACCTTCGGCCTCGATCAAACAACAATAATTCAACAGTTCGTGGTTCCTCCTTATAGAGGACACACGTCTCCTGAAGACGTCGGATATGACTCCGACGAAACGTAGAGAAAATCGTTCTTCTCTTTTGCACGGTCAGTAAAATCCGTTTTTTTCATTCTTTAAAATGTTTGTATTTGTTTGTTAGTTATCAATTGGCCACGTATTCATATGTTTTACGTACTTTATTATATGTTTATATCAGATTGTAAATAACGCAAACGCCTAAAATTTTTGTACGTATTATATATTTTTAACATATTATACATGAAAAAAAGGGTTGGGGGGTCGCGAAATATTTTTTGATACTAGGGGGGTCGTGTCATGAAAAAGGTTGAAAAACACTGCTTTAAATAATCAGAAAACAATGGTCATACAAATGCCAGTGCACCCCTGTGCGCAGAACTTTCGTGAAGAAACAGAGGCACACACATGTAAGTGTGATTTTCGCCTCACATAGACACGAGCATTATTATTAATGTAGTTACCAACTTTTGTCTTCTGTTGCAATCATTGCTTTGTAATATCTGTAGACTAGAAACTATTTTTAACGAAAATATCGCCACCTTAAAGGTAAAACTTTGTTTGACCGGTCCGTAGTCTAGTGGTTAACACTTTGGCCTCATAATTGGAAGTTAGTGGGTCCAAATTCCGGCGGAGCATGAAAAATATTTCATTTTTCATTTAACTAAGAGAAGTGTGTCAGGATAGCAAATAAATGGAGTAGACTCTGCAGAGGTTCTGGCAGCCCCTAGTAGAACGGCGACAGCTTTACAGTTACAAATAAAATAACTGTAAAACGATCATTCAAGAGTTTGCCGTGATTTTGCAGAGGTTCTGGCCCCCCCTGGTGGAAAAGCGACAACAGCTGTATTTATCTTTAAAATAAATCTACAACTTTAAATGGGCATCCTTGGTAGTAAATTGATGATTTCCGACCCATGAAGGTCAGAAAATTATGATATAAAGTGTCTTCAGACAAAAGGATTACTTAAAATTCTACTTTAGTTAATTTTTTACTACAAAGAATGTACAAGTATGATTTAATTAAAAGTGTTTTATTCCATTGATCAACATAAAAGATATAGATGGAGCATCTGAGCCGATTTGTGTACTAATCAAGAATGCGCCCTATAGGGCGTGATCTTCATACAAACGAGGTATTAAATAAAGTTTGAAACTTTTCATGGTCTGTTGCCTGGAAACTGATTATAACAAGACATCGTTTAACAAAATGTTTTTGTGTTTTTTCGGGTTAGACCATGTTTTATTTGCAGCTTTTATATCTGCTGACGTTTCGCTTTCACGAGCAGAAAGCATTCTCAAGGCGAGTTATCAAAGCGACGTGGTGGTTTTCTTTGTCTTCGCAGTCTTTCGCTGTTACAATTGCTAAGAACGACTGCGAAGACAAGAAAACCACAAAGTCCCTTTGATAACTCGCCTTGAGAATGCTTTCCTCGTGAAAACGAAACGTTGGCAGATAAAAAAAGCTGCAAATAGACCATGGTCTAACCAGAAAAACTTCAAAAACAATTTGTTAAGCGAGGTCTCGTTATAATCAGTTTCCAGGCAACCGTTATGTTTATGTCTGTATAATAAATGACGTATGATGTTAAAATCTTGTGTCTCATTTTTGTTATTATTTGTCAATTATTCCTTGACTTATAGGCTGACCACCCATACTGTAAAAAATGGTTCACTTTGCCAATATCACCCCTGTGTCAGGGAAGGTCGGCAAAAGTTGTAGGGTTTATGTTCATTTGATGTTTTGATTTTTTTTGTAAGTACACATTCAGCATTTTCAAGCGCGAACTACAAGTGTTTGTCTGTGGGCATGCATTTGATATGAGCTTTAAATATTAATATATCTTGCAACTAGATTATAGATTATCTTTCATAGACGCTTGTTACTATAAAAAAAAAAACACACGTAGGTACGCCATCTATGTATTTTATATTGATCGAATGTTTGTTCATTATAATCAAAACGGATGAACTATGTATTGAAAATATGACGGATTGACTGTTTTTTTAATTAAAACCTTGTGAGTTGTGCATTACATACAAATTAAACATGGAAAAAAATTAACACACTTTACGTCATTTAATCTATATAATATATAAAATTTCACACATCGACTTGGTGGCACTGACCATTATCATCCTATTGCAAAGACAGTGCCTTCTTGTGCTATAGCCATGTGTATCTGCTGGTCGCCATCCTCTTGTAAGGTAGTGCCTTGTTGCGCTAGCCATGTGTATCTGCTGGTCACCATCCTCTTGTAAGGGCAGTGCCTTGTTGTGCTAGCCATGTGTATCTGCTGGTCGCCATACTCTTGTAAAGACAGTGCCTTGTTGTGCTAGCCATTTGTCTCTGCTGGTCACCATCCTCTTGTTAAGGCAGTTTCTTGTTGTATTAGTCACTTGTCTCTGCTGGTCACCATTCTCTTGTAAAAGCAGTGCCTTGTTGTGCTTGCCATTTTGTCTATGCTAGTCGCCATCCTTTTGAGTTACGGATAAGAATTGGCACCCATGAGCCACTTCAAACCTTGATAGAATGAATTTCTTCCTAAGATTCTCCCTTCGAAGAAGTTTCTGAAGAAGGTGCCACGTGTTATTGAGTGCCCCCTGAGTTTTTTTTATATTGTGACTTATACCTACATTCCTATGTGTTGTTTTCCCTGATATATCGACCACCGTTGCAGTGATCATCATCAGGGTACGATCATCACCATCATTATCACTGATAGGACAACCAGGAGTAAATCTTGGACCCTTGATCAACCGCAGCCACCGCTGCCTTCCTCGTCCAGTTCCACACTCCTATCTCTCGGCAGGGTGAAATTCCTGTTTCCATTTCTTCTTATATTAAAAAAGCATATTGTAATCGAATTTCACTGCAATAATTTCCTAATCTTATTTACTTTACGCTAACTCGTAAATAATGCGATTACTTTTAGAAAATCTCTGATTGCCGAGTTAACTGGTGGGAAGGCGTGAATTTAAGTTGATACTTTATTCATCAACCCGGCACTTGTTTGGTGGGCACCTGAGTTGATCAGTGGGCTGGCGGTAAGATGGTATTGTTTTCATGATTATTCTTGTCACTGATTGAGAAACTTGCGACTTCCACTTTTGCAATGATTTTCAAGAGAACTTCAGCTTATTCCTAACTGCTAACTTACAAATCGCTGAATATCTAATCTAATCTAAGTTGCAAATATATTTAACATTGGGGATTCACATTTTATGCATTCTCACAAGCAGACACGTATAAGTTCGCGCTTGCACATGCCGCATATGAACCTACAACATAAAAACTCAAATCCCAAATGAACACACACCCTGCAACTCTTGCCGACCTTCCCTGTACATTGGACAAGTGAACTATATTATACAGTATGGGTGGTCAGCCACATATCAACCTATAAGTTAAGAAACATACAAAATAAATAAATATGAAATCGTGGATAAAACATTTTGTTGGGAGTAACTTAGTAAGTGAACTAATTGTAAGGAAATGCTCATGAAAAACTTCTAAGATACTGGATTGGCACACGTCTTGTTTAGTGTTTTCTCTCGTAGAAAATAGGAAAAAATGTGCATTTATCTGAGAACCACATGATAGCTTAATATGCCACTTACCTATTCAATTCCCGACTTATAGTGAGATTACAAGGAATCCCACAGATGGCGATAATTGGACCACACATAGTAACAAAAAAAATACAACTGGAAAAAATAACACTCGGAAATGGGCAAAAATTACGAGAAAAAACGGAATAAAAGGATGCGCCTTAGAAACTGGATTGAATGCAGTAGAACCTATTAAGTATGCGGTGATATCGAGATTGTCAAAAGAAACAAGTACGGCCATGGTAGAAAAATACCTGAAATCGAAAGACATTACAAGTGAATGCGAAGAAATGCCCACTCAATCGGGAGAATATACAACTTTTAAGATTGGTGTTAAAGCATCAAAATACGAAAACTTAATCAAGGCAGAGATGTGGCCAATGTTTTCAGTTATTAGAAAATATTATTTCAAAAATAAGCAGATTCCCGACATAACGAATACCAACGGGACCAGGGATACCTCTGGTTCTAACGTAACGCCGCGGTCGTCTCCTCATCGCACCAGCTGACGCACTGTGAGTGTATACTACCAGAATGTTCGAGGAATGAAGACTAAATCTAAGGAGTTCAGGTTAAACTTAATAACTGAGCACTTTCAAGTTGTTGCTCTCACGGAGACTTGGCTCAATGATGGTGTCTCCTCCGGAGAATATTTTGATGCAGACTACACTGTGTTTCGGCGGGATCGTGATCCAAGTTCGGGCCATAGACAAGGCGGAGGATGTCTCATGGCCGTAAGAGCCTCCAAGGGTCTCCAGGCGGAACGCTTATATGCCATGGAAACAGAAAATGAAGATCTTTGGGTCAAACTCATTGATAGTCTCTGTGTTACCATATTTTGTTGTGTCTATTTTCCTCCTGCTAGTAAAATTGATATGTATTTGCTTTTTTTTAATAATATAGAAAAAAATTTGGACCTAATTGGTGATGCAAGTGTCATTATAATAGGAGATTTTAACCTGCCTTCTGCCTCAAATACCGAGCTTGTAAAAATGGAACTTACATATACAATGGAGCTACTTGGTTTGAGTCAGTGTAATGATATTTGCAACTCCCATGGGAACATTTTAGATCTCGTAATATGCAACGATTCTGTACACAGTCTGGCTCACAGTGCTGCTCCCCTGGTATCCGAAGACTTGTACCATCCAGCACTTGAATTCTCTTTATTAACTCGCGGTACTCGGAAAAAGCAAGCTGAAGTTCCTGCCTTAGGTTCTACTCAATGGCAGGGATGGAATTTCAGCAAAGGTGATTTTACGCTTTTGTATCAGCTTATGAGTGAAGTTGACTGGTGTGAACTCTACCAGTTTTCAGATGTGGACCAGGCGGTGGAACATTTTTATAATATTGTGTATAGAATATTTGATATATGTATTCCTAGGAAACTACCTCCTCAAGGTGGTAGACGTTACCCGACCTGGTTTTCTCGCGATATTGTCAGGAATATACAGAAAAAACATTCCCATCATAAGAAGTGGAAGGCCACTGGTTGTTTTCATGAATATGAAATATTTTCTATGTATCGTTCCAGAGTGAGAAAAGCTACTAGAGAAGCTTATAATTTATATATAAATGACATGCAAAATAAGATTGGACAAAATCCAAATCTATTTTGGGATCATATCAAATTACTACGAAAAGAGGTTGGAATTATTGACGTAATGAAATGGAAAGGACAAGAAATTAAGGATGAACGTGTAGCGCAAGCTTTTGCTGATCATTTTAAATCCATCTTTAGCAATGATTCACCTCTCCTTGATGTAGAAGCTGCCTCTAGACTGGAGTCAAAAGCTGCGCAGTTTGTTGACATTGGAAATTTCAGTGTGAATGACGTATCAATGGCTGTTAACAAGCTTAAACACACGCATTCCCTAGGACCTGACTTCATTCCAACAGCTTTTTTAAAAGGATGTCTTGATTTCATCAAGCTTCCGCTTACGTTCATTTTTAATCTTTCATTGGCATCAAATAGCTTTCCTGAAGTGTGGAAAATGTCTAAAGTTACTCCCATACACAAAAGTGGTCCAAAATCATTGGTTGAGAACTATAGACCAATAGCCATTCTTTCCTCTCCTGCGAAACTTTTTGAAATCCTTATTTTTAATGCGATATCAAAAAATATAAACCCATTTTTGATTGATGAACAGCACGGTTTCAGGAAAGGTCTTTCGACAGAAACAAACCTGATGACATTTTGCAACTATGTATGACATTCACTAGATAATGGTCATCAAGTTGATTGTTCATATAATGATTTTTCAAAAGCATTTGATAGAGTAGATCACAACATCTTACTGAATAAACTCGGGCAATTCGGATTTTCATACTCGTTGTTAAAGCTGTTTTCTAGCTATTTTCAAAAAAGAGTTCAATACGTGTCACATGGTATATTTCAATCTCAACCATTTGAAACCCAGTCAGGAGTGCCTCAGGGATCTGTTTTGGGGCCATTGTTGTTCTCTATGTTTATTAATGATATATGTGATTCTATTTTTCATGCAAAATTCCTACTTTTTGCTGATGACCTGAAACTTTTTCTTCAAATTAAATCTTTAGATGACTGTTACTTGCTCCAAACTGATATTGATAATATTTTTGAATGGGGTAGGCGAAACAAATTGCATTTTAACATATCGAAGTGCAATGTTATGACTTATACAAAAGCTACTAGATTGATATTTCTCAGATACACCATGAGCGGTGCAAGTTTAACACGTATGTCATCAGTAAAAGATCTTGGTGTTACGTTTGATAGCAAACTGAACTTCAGTTCTCATATTGAAATAACTTGTGGCAAAGCACTGAAAATGTCGGGATTTGTCATTCGAAATAGTAGGATGTTCACATCTACTCACGTTTTAGCCCTGCTGTACAGTGCACTGGTGCGGAGCAGGCTTGAGTATGGCTCACTTGTTTGGGCTCCAAATAGTGCCAAAGATGTTCTCATGCTGGAGAGGGTTCAGAAAAAATTCTTGAGATTTCTCTACATGAGGACGTATGGATATTATCCTTGGCTATATCCAAGTGCGTTTGTACTCGGCATGCTTGGTTTCAGTAGCCTGGAGGCAAGGAATGAATTTTTGATAGTTCATTTTATCCGCTTGATTCGTGGTGAGATTTGTAATCCCGCTCTTCTGGGACAAATTGATCTGTATGTTCCCGACAATTATTGTAGGCAACGTGAGCATAGACTATTGCTACTCCCAAGATACAGGACTAACCTACCTAGGGTTATGACTGTGGGGAGGGCAATGGCTATGCTCAATGAGATCTCCTCTTCGGTTGATATCTTCCACCTGAGTGAAAATCAGCTTAGACAGAGGCTTCCGTTTCTTCTAAGCTGATTTCGGTTACTTGTGATTTTTTGTGTTACTTGTGTTTTTAATTATTGTATGCATTAGGTTAAAACCTGTCATGTACTTTAATGTGAAAATAAATCTATCTATCTATCTATCTATCTATCTATCTAATTTTACCTTTACATTTTTACCATTTGTAAGTGTGAACTTATACCTATCTAAGAGTTTAGGCTTACACGGCTGGCTAATGATGCTGGAGAGTTTCTTTTTGGGATCTGATGCCATGGTCTGTGGGGGCTGGAGCTACCGTAAATATCGCCCATGTCTACGATACGGGCTTCATCATTTCACTTTCACGCTGAAGAAGCCCATCGTATACATGGGCGAAACGTCCGGTAACTCCAGCTCCCACAGACCATGGCCACAGATCCCGGAAAGAAACTCTCCAACATCATTACACGTGTCTGATTGCGGGCATGCATTTAATATGAATTTTAAATGTTGTTATATTTTTGCAACTCAGATTATAGATTATACCTAGTAGTGATCGTGCTAAAACAAAAGTGGGTGAGCAGTTCGGAATGGTGTTTAGTCGGCAAGTTCAAGACACGTTTTTTGGCGTCAGTTGGCAATGCTGATTTGCGTAATGCGCCGGGTTGCTGCAGAGGAAGCGGCGCGCTATCCGTGAATCATGGCGGATTAGTCACACACTCAGCCTTACGCCAACTAGGCGCTCAAACAATATGATAGTTGTACCCATACAAAAAGAAAAACAAAACTGAATTTGAATAAGTCCGGTCGATGGAACAGTTAACGCAACTACGCAACGCAAATAAGCTACATTTATAGCGTAACTTCTTGCTGCGTCATCCACGAAGGATTTCGCATGTAGCCAGTGGAACCTATTTATTTTTACAGGTAAATCACTTCAGTTGAAGTGGGGGTTTCTCAGGAGGCAGCTGGTGTTCATTTTTTGTGAAGGCTGAGTAAGCCTTGCCGATATTTTATTTTGGGTTTGAAATAAACACCGCAACGGGAAATCATTTCTGACACCCTCGGTAGGATTCGAACCCGAGCTCACGGCATGGTTTGCAAACACTCTCCCAATTGAGCTATCGACCGGAAATTTAAACCGAACAGTGAAAACATCATAATATCGATACCTTAAAGGTAAAACTGAATAAGTGACATCCTAACATGGGCTTCTCAGATAACATTTTTTCGTATTTTCTATGAGAGAAAAAAATAAATGAACTGTTACAATCCTGCAGTTTAGAAGTTTATCATGAGCACTTCCTTATAATAAGTTCACTTAGGTACTATGAGAAGTTACCCCCAATAAAATGTTTTATCCGCGATTTCACAATTCAGTGGTTCAGCAGTTTTACCTTTAAGGTGGTAAAATTAATATGATAGGTTGTTATGAGGCTGACCATCTATGCTGTAAATAGATTGCAAAGGAAACTGCAAAAAGGGGTTATTGAAGCTTTCCTCTTCACTGGTCTTTGCCTCATTCGCAGAATTCAAAAAAAGGTCCAAAGATTTGTTTCTTCCTCCCTTGCAGAATGCTGCAGAAGTGAGTTAGGCAAAAGTCATTATAAATAGCTCCGATGCACGACCAGTTGCAACTTTTTCGGAGCGCTTCTTTTCCACGTTCCTCAAATGTCGCTAGTATTTCAAAACAAAACTTTGCTCGCTCGACCGCTCATATCTCAAATAACTTGTATGTTAGGGCACTAAATCTAAATCTAAGCTGCAAGGATATGTATCATTTGAGATTCACATTAAATGGATTCCCACAACCAGACACGTACAAGTTTGCGCTTGCACATGCCTCATGTGAACCTACAACATAAAAACCAAATCTCAAATGGACATACACCCTGCAACTCTTGCCGTCCTTCCCTGAGACAGGGGTGACATTGGCAAAGTGAAGCATTTTTACAGCATGGGTGGTCAGCCGCATACCAACCTATAAATCAAGGAACATACAGGACAAATTAAGACTCCTATAATAAATAATATTAGGATGATTTATTTGGTGTGCGCTGTTTTTGTGTGTATCACACTTCAATAATAATAATAATAATAATAATATCAGGCTAATTTATTTTAAATTACAAATGATAAGAGAGCGCCGTTTTTGTGTGTGTCACACCTCAAGGGCCCTCTCCGATCATGGATAAGACTTTCTAAAAAGGTATGTCTTGAGTGCTCCGCGAAACACATCCATAGATTCGGAGTTCTTCACTCCGGGTGGCAGTCTGTTCCACAGTCCACTCCACCGGACCCGCAACACGGAAAGCGCGGTCTCCGAAATTTGTACCTACGAAATCTGACGGCGTGGCTGAACCAAATTGATTACTTCATCGCCCGCGGATCTGAGTGTCTGCCTCCTTATACCCATCTCAACGCAGGCAACATCATGTCAGTCAAATAAGGTGGAGCCAAGCCATTGATGGCTTTATATACCACTAGCAGACCAAACCGCGCTCTCGCACGGTTGGCTGCTAGGCCCTACGGGCAGTTTGAAGTCCGGCTTCGCCAGCACACTTTACCCCTGCTCTGATTTTTAAAAGATCCATGAGAACTGACCAACAACAACAACAAAAAGTGGACAGTTTTACGGTAGAATCCCAGGCCTGATCGTGCTATTTTCTATTGTTGTGCAGGTGCTGAAGTCTTTATCCTGCTTTTTATTTCTGCTCTTTATTTTTCTGGTGATGGTTTATAATGATGCTCGACACGATCATTATCAATTAAGTGTATAACTTGTCTTTTCTGCTCTTTTTCGTTTTGCTGGTAATAGTATCTTAAGCGTACCTGTGTTGCTTGCAATTGTCTTATAGTGGCATGAAACATGACTGCGTTTGCCATACGGCATTGTTTTGTTGGTACTGGTGCTTTTGTTTTTAGATAGTTCCAGCTGCTCTTATTGTCATGAAATGCCTTCAAACTGCTCGTCCTGCTCTGAATTATCTTTTGACATCTTTAAACTGCTTGTGATACTTTTCACGATATTTTAGTGTCTGATACTGCTTGGTACCTGAAGATACCTTAAAATGCCTAAACTCACAATCTACAAAAAATCTAAGTATGGGAAAACGTTCAACCCATCGACAGAACTCTAAGAAAAAAATGACTTTTGAAAATTAAAAAAAAAAAAACTTTTTAACTTTTTTCATTTTTATATATAAGACACTTTGTATGAAATTTTACTTTTTAAATATTTGTTCAAAGAAATTTGCCGTAGAAAAAAAGTTTCTTCCAACATTTATGGGGTTTACTAAAATGCATTTTAAATTCGAGTATGAGGCCTAGACATTCAAAATGGTCGCCTGCAGAGCAATATATTTTTTTAGTTTGTATGACGGGTATGCAAAATATACACTTGGTGTGATTGTCTGATTACATATCTTTACATTTTAAAAAATTAGAATTGTAAATGTATCATCAAAATAGTTGATTTTTTAACTTATAAATTTGACTTTTTGGTGAAAATCAGGTTTTTCAAAATTTTGTTTGAAAAAATTTGTCATTGAAAAAAGTTTTCTTTCAAAAAATGTTAGCATTAGCCAAACAAACTCAATCATTGAGAATGAACTTCCAGAATTTTTAAATGAATGCCAGAAGAGTGTTAAATATTGAAGAAACAAAAAAAAATGTATGGCAGCTACTCTTAATCCTTCATGTATTTTGTTGTATTTTTTAAAATATGTAAGTCTGTTTATGGATAGGTGACATGCTTAATTTTAATGTTCCAACTTTATGCATGCGCCCGTTGTGCCACCTGAAAGTTATTGTTGTTTATTTTTTTCTATGTAGGTATTTACAAATTTTGTTTGAAGAATTTACTTTTTGCGAAAAAGTTTCTTCCAAAAGTTGTTAAAATTACTAAGAGACAAAACTGTTTCGAATATCAAGCCTGTAAATTTAAAATGGCCGCCAGCGGCAAGATTTCAATTTTCAGTCTGTATGGCAGGTATGCGAAATATGCACGTGACGTCATCCGGACCATAACAGTTGTGTAGCCACTAACACTTTATGAGGGTGTGCAAAATTTCAGCATCGTGCTGCGAACGGTCTGGGCGCCTATAATGGTACAAATATACAAACAAACGGACAAACAAACAAACAAACACCAAAAATTCTGGAACATAGCGTTAGTTCAGTTTGTCAATAGAAACACTTTGTAGAAAAACATTTTTGCAAATTCGAAAAAAACAGACGCAAATACCCTCTCCTTTTTTATATAATAGACTAGCAGACCAAACCGCGCTCTCGCACGGTTGGCTGCTAGGCCCTACGGGCAGTTTAAAGTCCGGCTTCGCCAGCACACTTTACCCTTGCTTTGATTTTTAAAAGATACATGAGAACTGACCAACAACAACAACAAAAAGTGGACAATTTTATGGTAGAATCCCAGGCCTGATCGTGCTACTTCCTATTGTTGCGCAGGTGCTGAAGTCTTTATCCTGCTTTTTATTTCTGCTCTTTAATTTTCTGGGGTTGGTTTTTAATGATTCTCGACCCGTTCATTACCATTTAAGTGTATAACTTGTCTTTTCTGCTCTTTTTCGTTTTGCTGGTAATAGTATCTTAAGCATACCTGTGTTGCTTGCAATTGTCTTATAGTGGCATGAAACATGACTGCGTTTGCCATACGGCATTGTTTTGTTGGTACTGGTGCTTTTATTTTTAGATTGTTCCAGTATTGTCATGAAATACCTTCAAACTGCTCGTCCTGCTCTGAATTATCTTTTGACATCTTAAAACTGGTTGTGATAGTTTTCACGATATTTTAGTGTCTGATACTACTGCTTGCAGAGGCGGCTCCTCAATAAAAATGTTGGCAGTTCATAATTTTCGCAATTTCATTTTTTCTTGTATTTTTTTTGCTTTGAATGGAAATTGCAAGAAATACGTACCTAAATATATATTGTTTTATTTAGTTATTAAAAAAACTGTTTTATTTTCACTTTTTATTATTATTTTTTTAAAGGACACAAATGTTTTCGACTACACAGTAGTCATCATCAGGTCTGTGTTCTTTAAAAAAATATTAATAAAAAGTGAAAATAAAACAGTTTTTTAATAACTAAATAAAGATGAATTTTCACAGTGTTAATACACCAACCATCCAAAATATATTGTTTTATTTACTTACTAGAAATCCGGTGTGGGAATCGAACGCTAGCTCTTTGGCTTTGGACGCAAGTATTCTGCCAACTGAACTGTTGAACCTAAGCAAAATTGTAATTTTTTTCTATATTTGACTGCCATCCCATTACGGGTGGCCAGTACCTTCGCAGATGAGTGTTTAATTATGTTCTGTCATAAAAAAGTTCTTTAATTTTCTCGCCATTCATCACTCACTTCTCTTCTCTCTGTCTACAGTTTCCAGTTTTTTTGCAATCTAGCTTATTTGATCAATCCGTAATTTCCTCGTTCTTTCCTTTCCACTCACGGACAAGCATCGCATACAGGCATATGTACCTATAATGTTAAGCAACATACGGTAAAAATGCATTTACCATTGACATTCAGAATTAAAAATTTTTGTATGGTGTCTATACTTAACTTTAACTTTTTGAAATAAGTAATGATTAATTAACGTAGGTAGGCATAAGTAAAGGCTCTTAAATTGAAGACTTTTTTTAAATTCACTTTTTCACTAACGAGAATTACTAAATATTTTTCTTCTCTTGTATGGTAACCCACAAAACAAATAATATTATGAGGCAATGTTTCTTGTTCTTACATAGGACTAATTTAATGACGGTTACATAAAAAAAAAAGGAAAACCGTTGGAGGCATTTTTGAGTAAATTACATTTAAAATTTTCCGCTGTTCAGAAGTCATCTTGATTTTCTAAAATTTGGAAATGTTTCACGATGAATTATAGTGATAATGTAGTTCTTTCTATTGAACCTTAGAAACAAAAGTTTTTAGCGTCCTCGTGGGGTTTTGTATACTTTTAAATTAATATTTTATGTCATGTTAACGGTACTTTATATTATATATTTTATTTTAATTTCATTTTATTTAGAACATTATTTGTTAAAGTATATAATAACTAGCAGACCAAACCGCGCTCTCGCACGGTTGGCTGCTAGGCCCTACGGTCAGTTTGAAGTCCGGCTTCGCCAGCACACTTTACCCCTGCTCTGATTTTTAAAAGATCCATGAGAACTGACCAACAACAACAACAAAATGTGGACAGTTTTACGGTAGAATCCCAGGCCTGATCGTGCTGTTTTCTATTGTTGTGCAGGTGCTGAAGTCTTTATACTGCTTTTTATTTCTGCTCTTTATTTTTCTGGTGATGGTTTATATTGATGCTCGACACGATCATTATCAATTAAGTGTATAACTTGTCGTTTCTGCTCTTTTTTGTTTTGCTGGTAATAGTATCTTAAGCGTACCTGTGTTGCTTGCAATTGCCTTATAGTGGCATGAAACATGACTGCGTTTGCCATACGGCATTGTTTTGTTGGTACTGGTGCTTTTGTTTTTAGATTGTTCCAGCTGCTCTTATTGTCATGAAATGCCTTCAAACTGCTCGTCCTGCTCTGAATTATCTTTTGACATCTTTAAACTGCTTGTGATACTTTTCACGATATTTTAGTGTCTGATACTGCTTGGTACCTGAAGATACCTTAAAATGCCTAAACTCACAATCTACAAAAAATCTAAGTATGGGAAAACGTTCGACCCATCGACAGAACTCTAAGAAAAAAATGACTTTTGAAAATTAAAAAAAAAAAAACTTTTTAACTTTTTTCATTTTTATATATAAGACACTTTGTATGAAATTTTACTTTTTAAATATTTGTTCAAAGAAATTTGCCGTAGAAAAAAAGTTTCTTCCAACATTTATGGGGTTTACTAAAATGCATTCAAAATTCGAGTATGAGGCCTATGAATTTAAAATGGCCGCCTGCAGAGCAATATATTTTTTTAGTTTGTATGGCGGGTATGTAAAATATACACTTGGCGGGATTTTCCTATTACATATCATTACATTTCGCTAAATTATAATTGTTTGTGTAGCATCAAAACAGTTGATTTTTTTACTTATAAATTTGACTTTTTTGTGAAAATCAGGTTTTTCAAAATTTTGTTGGAAAAAAATTGTCATTGAAAAAAGTTTTCTTTCAAAAAATGTTGACATAAGCAAAACCAAATTGATCATTGAGAAAATACCTTCAGACTTTTAAAATGAACGCCAGGAGAATGTTAAATATTGAAGAAACCAAAAAAAATGTATGGCAGCTACTCTTAATCCTTCATGTATTTCGTTGTTCTTTTGAAAATATTTAAGTCTGTTTATGTTCAGATACCATGCTTAATTTCAATGTTCCAACTTTATGCATGCGCCCGATGTGCCACCTGAAAGTTATTGTTTTTTATTTTTTTCTATGTAGGTATTTACAAATTTTGTTTGAAGAATTTACTTTTTGCGAAAAAATTTCTTCCAAAAGTTGTTGAAATTACTAAGAGACATGACTGTTTCGAATATCAAGCCTGTAAATTTAAAATGGCCGCCGGCGGCAAGATTTCAATTTTCAGTCTGTATGGCAGGTATGCGAAATATGCACGTGACGTCATCCGGACCCTGACAGTTGTTTAGCCACTAACATTTTATGGGGGTATGCAAAATTTCAGCATCGTGCTGCCAACGGTCTGGGCGCCTATAATGGTACAAATATACAAACACACAAACAAACAAACAAACAAACAAACAAACAAACAAACAAACAAACAAACAAACAAACAAACAAACAAACACCAAAAATTCTGAATATGAGCGTTAGTTCAGTTTGTCAAGAGAAACACTTTTTAGAAAAACATTTTTGCAAATTCGAAAAAAACAGACGCAAATACCCCTTCCTTTTTTATATATAAGATACACGAGTAAGTAAGTACCTACACCCGTTTTGGTGCATAACAAATAAGCGTATTTTAATCTCGTACTTACAGTTACATATTTGAAATGGAAATCCATCCGTCGCTCCTTCGCTTGAGCGAAAGCCTCAATCAAAGCCAAATCAGCACAAAATTTTACACAATCAATTATTCTAGATATAATTATTAATCTGTTTGAACGCACTTCGTCATTGAACTTTTTACTTGATTGTCTATAATTAACATCAAGCATTTGTCGAAGTTCTGTTCGGCCTAATAAATTGAAATGCATTACAAGCTCAACTTGAGTTTGCGAAAGTGCATGCTGTTTAACTTTTATCTTTTTCACCATCTTCACACACTTGCGATGCTTTCAAATAATGTTTTTTTTCAAATACTATTCAACTATTTTTTTTTATAATGTCCACGTTTACTTTATTATTAAAATTTATCGTCAGGAAATTAGTAAAAAACAAAATTGTAAGTTGTTTCACGATAAATTAGAAAATAATGGAAAAAATCTTCACGTTCGATGAAAAAACATCCAGCAACTGTTTATTTCAACGTCAACTGATGACGGAATGGAGGTCAACTAAATTCGAGTTACTGGCTTATATTATTTGTAATCAATATCCTACAAGGATTTCATTGTTTTCGAATATCTACGCACGAATAATTATAATATGCCGGCAATGCACGCATCTGTCTTTGTCGTACGCACTAAAAAGCCTATAATGTATCCGCTCTCTCCCTCCATACACGGTTTCTAACCGATCTCAGAAAATGTATGGGAATAATCCATTAAAATCTGTTCACTTGGACAAATGCACGAGGAGTATAACTAAACAATAATAATATTATGTATTATGGACGGCGGGTTTGTACTAGCGCTCCATATAATTATGATTTTTTACTTCAGCGACCATTCAAAACATCTGCCACACAATATACTTTTATATTTTAAAGTTGATACAATTATTTTATTAAAATTATTACAAAATCTAGGCAGTGCACTGCCCCGTTGAACTGTATTAGGGAACCGCCTCTGACTGCTTGGTACCTGAAGATACCTTAAAATGCCTAAACTCACAATCTACAATAAATCTAAGTATGGGAAAACGTTCGACCCATCGACAGAACTCTAAGAAAAAAATGATTTTTGAAAATAAAAAAAATAAAAACTTTTTAACTTTATTTATTTTTATACTAGCAGACCAAACCGCGCTCTCGCACGGTTGGCTGCTAGGCCCTACGGGCAGTTTGAAGTCCGGCTTCGCCAGCACACTTTACCCCTGCTCTGATTTTTAAAAGATCCATGAGAACTGACCAACAACAACAACAAAAAGTGGACAGTTTTACGGTAGAATCCCAGGCCTGATCGTGCTATTTTCTATTGTTGTGCAGGTGCTGAAGTCTTTATCCTGCTTTTTATTTCTGCTCTTTATTTTTCTGGTGATGGTTTATAATGATGCTCGACACGATAATTATCAATTAAGTGTATAACTTGTCTTTTCTGCTCTTTTTCGTTTTGCTGGTAATAGTATCTTAAGCGTACCTGTGTTGCTTGCAATTGTCTTATAGTGGCATGAAACATGACTGCGTTTGCCATACGGCATTGTTTTGTTGGTACTGGTGCTTTTGTTTTTAGATAGTTCCAGCTGCTCTTATTGTCATGAAATGCCTTCAAACTGCTCGTCCTGCTCTGAATTATCTTTTGACATCTTTAAACTGCTTGTGATACTTTTCACGATATTTTAGTGTCTGATACTGCTTGGTACCTGAAGATACCTTAAAATGCCTAAACTCACAATCTACAAAAAATCTAAGTATGGGAAAACGTTCGACCCATCGACAGAACTCTAAGAAAAAAATGACTTTTGAAAATTAAAAAAAAAAAACTTTTTAACTTTTTTTATTTTTATATATAAGACACTTTGTATGAAATTTTACTTTTTAAATATTTGTTCAAAGAAATTTGCCGTAACAAAAAAGTTTCTTCCAACATTTATGGGGTTTACTAAAATGCATTTAAAATTCGAGTTTGAGACCTAGACATCCAAAATGGCCGCCTGCAGAGCAATGTATTTTTTTAGTTGGTATCGCGGGTATGCAAAATATATACTTGGCGGGATTGTCCTATTACATATCTTTACATTTTGAAAAATTAGAATTGTAAATGTATCATCAAAATAGTTGATTTTTTTACTTATAAATTTGACTTTTTGGTGAAAATCAGGTTTTTCAAAATTTTGTTTGAAAAAATTTGTCATTGAAAAAAGTTTTCTTTCAAAAAATGTTAGCATTAGCCAAACAAACTCAATCATTGAGAATGAATTTCCAGAATTTTAAAATGAATGCCAGAAGAGTGTTAAATATTGAAGAAACCAAAAAAAATGTATGGCAGCTACTCTTAATCCTTCATGTATTTTGTTGTTTTTTTCAAAATATTTAAGTCTGTGTATGTTTAGATAGCATGCCTAATTTCAATGTTCCAACTTTATGCATGCGCCCGTTGTGCCACCTGAAAGTTATTATTTTTTATTTTTTTCTATGTAGGTATTTACAAATTTTGTTTGAAGAATTTACTTTTTGCGAAAAAGTTTCTTCCAAAAGTTGTTAAAATTACTAAGAGACATGACTGTTTCGAATATCAAGTCTGTAAATTTAAAATGGCCGCCAGCGGCAAGATTTCAATTTTCAGTCTGTATGGCAGGTATGCGAAATATGCACGTGACGTCATCCGGACCCTAACAGTTGTTTAGCCACTAACACTTTATGGGGGTGTGCAAAATTTCAGCATCGTGCTGCGAACGGTCTGGACGCCTATAATGGTACAAATATACAAACAAACGGACAAACAAACAAACAAACAAACACCAAAAATTCTGGAACATAGCGTTAGTTCAGTTTGTCAATAGAAACACTTTGTAGAAAAACATTTTTGCAAATTCGAAAAAAACAGACGCAAATACCCTCTCCTTTTTTATATATAAGATTACACAAACACGGTAGACCACCCTCTCCGGGAAACGAAGCCAATGTAGTGTTTTTAACAGCGGAGTGATGTGAGCGAATTTGGGTATCCCGAATATGAGTCTTGCTGCCGAATTCAACACAGATTGAAAGCGATTAAACTGCTTCTTTGGCTGACCACTATAAAGCGTCGAACAATAGTCAATCCGAGACATCACAAACGCGCCCACTAGGGTCTTGACTGCATCTGACGGTAAACACTTTCTAATAGCCTTAATTTGGCGTAGTGAAAAAAAAGAAGAAGCTATTGTGGCATCTATTTGCCTCTCCAGTGTCAGATTCCGATCCAGTAAGACTCCTAGAAGTCTGACTGAATCAGAAGGCTGGATTAGCTTACCTCCTATGGAGAGTGGTACTCCGTTCACTAATAGGTGATCACGCCTAGATGTGGCTGCCCACAATATCTCCGTCTTATCCATGTTCAAGAGCCCTCTGCGTGCTTGGTCGTCGCTGTAGAAAGCGCCAATTCTCAAGCAAGACCCAGTTGTTGTAAGGTTGGATGGACCTTTCAGTGACCGGTCTTTGATAAAGGTTTATGATTTTTTCAACCCAGCAAAGAGCACATTTGGAAATATAAATGGTAAGATATCTCGAGGTACCACTGTAAAACAAACCTCACGCGAACATAAACTTAACTCCAAAAAAACGGCTAACATGAACCAAATTTTTACAGCATGAGGATCAGCCTCATACCAACCTATTATTCAATAAACTATTTGTTGATTAAAAATAAATAAATAAATGATTTTAAAAAAAAACTTTGGTTATATTTATTTACATATCATAATGTTCTTTTTGTCATACAAAACATTCAATAACAATGGTAGTAAGAATGCAACTTAAATAATAACTAAGTTAAAGTAAACAAATGAGAAACTTAGATTAAATTAACATAAATCTGATGTAAAACGAAAATGATTATTAACAGTTATAATAACAGCACAGTAAGGTAATCAAACTATTCAGATATTAACCAACAGCTGTAGGAGAACTTGCATCATTCACAAAGTTTCCTTGTTTCGTACATAGTAACATAGCCAACGTCATCAGGAGACACCATTTCTGAGCGACGTCTGAAGATGAACTGATTAACTTCCATTAGATAAAAATTAAAAACAAGTTTTTGATTATGGCGAGTAAATTAAGTTCAAAGACCGGTTTCGCAAACAATCCGTTTGCATCTTCAGATCTCTACAATCTTTAATCTAAGTTGAAAAGATATATAGTCAGTGTAATGGCCGTGAAAGTCAAGTCACTGTTCTTGACTAGCGTATTTGGAACAGAATACGTTGGTTTGAATCACGTCTGGCCATATTTGACCATATTGCAATTCAACAGATGCCATTGCATGCACACAAGCTTCTGCTTTCGTATAAAGACAACTGGCCAGGCAAAATAGGTTGATGAATTTCATTCTTCTCCACAAATCTATTTTTAAATATATATATATACATTTAAGATTTATATTAAATGCACTCCCAAAAGCAGGCACCTATAAGTTTGCGCTTAAACATGTTGCATGTGGACTTATGTACTACATAAACACCCCAATCTCAAGTGAACATAAGCCCTATAACAGGGGCAACATTGGCAGTGTGAGCCATTTTTTACAGTATGAGTGGTCAGCCTCATACCAACCTATAAGTCAGGTGGCTTACTAATTACCGATTGTTTGCGAAACCAGTTGTTAAACTGAGTTAACTCGCCGTAATAAAAAACAAAGCTGTTTTTTGTTTTTTAAGATGAATGATTACAAAGTGAACGCCTTGAATAAAATTGATCTTTTAATAATTCAAATTGTCACAAATCACTGCGTACCCTCCAACGGAGATGGTAATCATGATTTGGTACGTCACAATATTCATCACTTTTATTTACTTTTGAGTCCATGTCGCTAGGTGGCACTATGTCACCCATACATACGGCGCTGATTACGTCACTACCTAACAATAATAAATGAAAAAAATATAGAAAATTAAATAACAAAAATATTAAAGTGACAAGACATCACGTCCTCCCAGTGCTTGTTTTATTGCTTATCTACCATTTGATTCAAAGATGGCATTAATGAGAAAAAAAGCTTAGTACATGTTAATGTGGGAGTTTATATAATGTTTTCAAAATCAATTTGTAGCATTCACAAGAGACATTGGTCCAGTACACATTGCTCATGTGAAATTACCCCTGTTGGAGATAAGACAAACAAGCACTTAGGTGATGCCATGACAATGTTTTACGCTAAAAATTAAAATATACAGACAATCCTTATCATTTCATCAACATTACAGGTAGTTGTTCAATGCTAAACAGCCAATAATATAACAGTTTCAGTCTTTTTCAACACCCTCCATAACTCATTTTATTTTTTTTAATTTAAAAAAAAATGTAGATTTGTGAAAAGGAATGCAATTCACTAATCTATTCTGCCTGGCCAGAAACAGGTATTAATATCATCAATTAATAATTCATTATTGTTTATTTTATTGAATTATTAATTAATAATTACCCAATTATATCTGTTGAACCAGGGTCAAAGTTATGGTCAAATGACCCAGGCGGGGATCGAATCAACGTTGTTCTATTCCAAACAGGCTAGAAAGATCAGCACACTTGGCCCCCTTGGCCATAACACCGACAAATTATTCATTCATCATTTCATCAAATGCAACAATTGGCATAACCTCAAAGCTTATAATAAACCTTAAAAATTAATGATTACATAATTGACACTGTCACCACTCAATCAAAGGTGGCTGGAACCTCTGCATAGCCTCCTCCACTTATTTCTATCCTAAAATAATTCTCTCCGTTCATTCATATCCATTTCCTTCTTTGACACTCACCCTGTATATCCCAACGTTTGTGTGTATACAGTTTTGTGACAGTTTGGGACCCAAACAGTGCTCACCACACCATTCTAACTTAAATATTTATCTGTTTATATGACACATATTGCACACACAGAGATTTACTTCTATTTAAGAAATTCAAATGCCGCGTAAAACTTTGACAGCGTAAATAAACTGTAAAAAGAGTCATGGGACGCAGTTGTCAAATCATGGCAGCTTAAAGATTAAATTTGTGGCCAGAGATTCCCAAAAGTTTACACATGCGCACAATTTCTTACGGTTTGTAGATTTTCAATCACACTCGATTGTAAGCATAGCGTTAAAATATGACACAGAGTAAGTAGCCTTTGCATGAGAGAAGATAATAGTGCTTTAAAACATAACTTAAAAATAATTTGTTTGCCGCTATCAGAGAGTTAAATGTAAATGAAGTGTAAAATTATGTTAGTGTACAAAAAATATTATTTAAGTACATACAGAAATTCAAAATACATTATTTATTATTTTTACAACAGAAAAGGTAGCTGGGTTTAACAACAATTTAATAACAAACTACTTAAATTGTTTACAAAGCTTATGGAGAGTCAAAAATTTCCCAAATTTAACTGTGATGTAAAATTTTGACTGCGTAAAAATAAATGCAGAACCATTATTAGTATAAACCCGATGATATTGTTCTAAATATTAGACTAAATTGTTTGAGTCATTGAAGAACCCAATTTGAGAATCAAAATTTCCTCAAATTTAAATGTTACGTAAAAGTTTGTTTGACAGCGTAAACATAAGCAATCAGTATCATGGCATTGAAATTTACCTCAGTTTATTACGACTACTGGTTCATAAAAGTACTGTCAAAGGTAGCGTAAAATTATGTTAGAATAAAAAGTTATTCATTAAGATACACGCAAATTGGTCACAATATTACAATCATTATCAACATTACTTGACTCATAGGTTTGTATGATATTCACTTTACCAATATCACACATGTAACAAAAAAGGGCGGTAAAAAATGCAGGGTTTACGCTCATTTGAGATTTTAATTTTAATTTACAAGTACACATCAGCATTTGTAACGGCGAACTAACATGTGTCTGTTTGTGAGCATGCATCAAATATGAATTTAAAATGTTAACATATCTTTGTAACTTACGACAATAAATCAGCAGACTTTCTGAAATATGGCAGGGCCAAATAATAACATATACGTAGGCCAAAACCTTTCCATACAAAATCAAATACTTAGAAAAAAATAAACAAATAACAAAAGGCAGACTTTAAAATATCCCCACATCATGGGCTTTAGCAGCGTAATCTTTTCTTGGACTCCATACATTTTTTTCATGCTCTGCAAACAACCTTGTTTATTTTATCAATGTATAATGTTAAGTTGTCGGTGTTATGGCCGAAGGGGCCAAGCAGGCTGATCTTTCTAACGTATTTGGAATAGAATAACGTTGGTACGATCCCCGCCTGGGTCATTCGACCGTAACTTTGACCCTGGTTCAACAGATGTTATTGGGTAATTAATAATTAATAATTCATTAAAATAAACAATTGATGCTGTAAAATGACCACCCATGCTGTAAAAACTTGGTTCACTTTTGCCAATGCCACCCCGGTTTCAGGGAAAAATGGCAGGGGTTGCCAAGTTTATGTTCATTTGAGGGTTTGGTTTATTTTGTATTTACACATGCAGCATGTGTAAGCGTAAACTTACATTTTTTAAGATTTGTGAAAAGGAATGCGATTCACGAACCTCTTTTGCGTGGCCAGAAACAAGTATTAACATTACCAATTAATCCTTATTTTTTTGTATATCTTAATTAATAATTACCCAATGACATCTGTTCAACCAGGGTTACAAGTAATCATAGAGGTCATGACAGGGTACGAACTTGCGCTTGTTTGAATAATGCAAATTCAAGTGCCAACACCTTATCCGCTCAACCATCCCAGCAATATGTACCTGCTTGTGGGCGCGTTAAATGTGAGCCTTAAATGTCAATACATCTTGCAACTTAGATTATAGATGTTCTATCAATTGTAGATCCATCCTCTATGAATAATATGATATTCTATTAAATGCAATAGTTAAACTGTTCCACAATAATTGTTGGAACCCGTAGTCGCATGATTCCGCCACAGCTCGTTAAGCGTCTTCACAAACACATCAACTTTCTTCTTCAGATTCTCCGGATAAGTCGCCGTCTTGGCCAGGATAGACTCCAACACTTCTTTCTGCTGCAGAGCCTTCAACAACTGCTGCTGATACAGCTCTTTCCAATTCCGAATTTCTTCATAATCTTCACCGTTGGGATTGCTATTTTTCCGATTAGCGACAAGTAAAACAATGGACTCGTCAATGCAAATCAAAAGCCTAACGATGTATATACAGTTCTTTATTTCTACATTCTGACTGGACGATTCGGTTATCGTTATATCAAACCTCGTTAAGTATTGTATTGATTGCGACTTTGCATTATGAAACCTTGGTTTAGAGTAAAGCCACACGCCGTTCAACATTAAAGACTTTTGGAATTTCAAAAACATCCCTTCGGATTCCAGATCTTTATTTCTTGTTGAAGGAGAAGATGTTGCTGAGTCCAGTCTACTAGGAGAAGCTGTCTTTGTAGCGGGGATCGAGGCGGCTGTCTGAGAATGTGAACTGACAGAGCTGGGAGAAAACATCTGAGATGTTGTAGCAATGGAACTGGGATTTGAAGCAATGACAGGAAAAGATGGATTGTTGTGATACGAGACAGAATAAGGCGCTGAGATTTGAATGGCATCGCCTACTGGATTATAAAATTGATTTGTTTGTACTTTTGAAGCGAAATGCGCAGACTGATTCGCCAGATTGCTAAGGGAAGAACAATTTTGAATTTGAACATTGGCAAGATCATCTTTCACCGGGGGGATCAAAGGCAAACATTCATCTAAGACTTGTTGCGGCAACATTGGCAATGTTTCAAAGCTTGTTCTTTTCCCAAAATTTACATTTGGAGTCGTTTCTGTGATCACTGGAACGCTAACGCTGGAATAGCTCATTGACTGCATTGAATTCGGTGGCGTAATATTATTTTTTACGCTGTTCATAGGGTAATTGTTATTGGTTGATGCAGCGTAATTATTATTTGTATTTTGGGGCATCAGCTGAGCGACGGGTTTGCATTTTATCCTGGGCTGCAGCACTACAACCTTGCCATTTTCATTACCTGTATCACAATTTTCAGTTCTATTTTGCGAGTTGGCATTAATTTTGGCGCTCGCTAATGACCGAGTATCAACTATTACCGGCAAATTGTTTGTTTTGCTTGGACTCGCCAATCTATTTTCCCTAACGGGAGTTATCTTCACGCTCTTTTTCCGGATTGTTGTCTTCTCTGATTGATTTCCATCCAAAGGAGAAGACAGCGGCGAGCTAATTGTATTGTTTTGTTCTGTATCCGCAACATTTGATCTGTTCATTATTAAACATAGATTAGCACCAGTGGCCATCGCGTTATCGTTTACGCTTTTATATTTATAAGACAAATTTGACGGCGTTTTACCAAGACTATCTGACAAGTAGCCAGTTTTCTCGCACAATGATTCGTTTTCAACATAATTAACTGGTCTCGGAATTCCTACAACAGGATTTATGCTGCTCAATCTACCTTGAAAAACAGGCGGCCTGCTTTCCTCTAAAAGTAGTTTCTCTAACGATTTATGATTTCCGCTACCCGAATTCAAATTTACGCTGTCCAACTTCGCACTTCCACTACTTACATTCAACTGAGTCATTCCACCCACACTTTTAGCACTTGAATTCACACTGCTCGCATTTGTATTTACGCTGCGTGAATTCAAAATTACACTGTTACGGTTATCATTCGCATTAACCTTTCTCGAATTGCTTTCATTTGAATTTGGTGCAAGTCTTTGAACCTGCTCCTTCTGGAGTTGCTTCAGATACCTTGGCCTATCTTTCTTGAGGTACTTCAAGCTCCCGACTCTCAGCAGGGTTTCGGTGTTAGGCTTGCACTGAGGAGACTCTGGATACGGCACGTGATTCTCATTGGGCAGGAGGTTCCGGTGTACTGGTTCCCAGGACTTCAGGATCTTGACGGCGCCCTGCGACCACTGCACGTCTAGACTGCGGCTCTTCAGCATCTTCCTGAAGAAGTCCATCCTGGGAGTGCTGTGATAAGCCGCCAGAGGTAGCACCATGTTGGCCGCCTTGTTTAGGACTTGGGTGAGCTCGTACTCTGTGAGATCGCAGGGAGTGTCGACGGGCTCACCGTTTGGTGTACTTGTTGCGGCATCTAGAAATAAAAAAGGTATATTCAAACTAACTTACAGTCTATACACAGAGAAAAGGTGAGTTATTTTTTTTTATAAAAAAATAACAGAGTTGTACTTACATAGTTCACTTTTATATTTATTGCAACTTCAGTTGAAGTAAGAGTTTCTCAGCCCTCGGGGGGCTGGTACTCATTTATTGTGTGAAGGCTGAGTAAGCCTCGCCGATATTTTATTTTTGGGTTCGAAGTTAACACCGGAACGAGAAATCATTTCCAACACCCTCGGTGGGATTCAAACCTGAGCTCTCGGTATAGTAGAATGCAAGCACTCTACCAACTGAGCTATCTTATTCAGTTCGTGACCCTAATCGGTCACAGCGGTGCAGGAGCTCGCCATATTATTATTTATTTAAAAATACAAAGGTATCGTATATAGCATAACTATAATTAGTGATCTATATATCCTAAGGCCAATTTAACATTGGAAAGAAGAAGTAATAAAAATAATATACCTTCAGATTCATTTTCATCACTGCTGGATAATGTATCTGAATCCGTGGATTTCTTATCTGAATCAACCAGTATTGCTTTCGATAATGATAACCGTCTATCCGTCGCCGTCGTCATATTTTCTGACGCTGCCGTCATGCTATTTGACGCTGACATCCTTCTATTTGATGTCACTGTGGCCTTATCTGACACTGAAATCCCCATCTTCTTTTCTGACCCTGTCGATCTCTTATCTGACGCTGACATCCTTCTATTTGATGTCCCCGCCTTCTTTTCTGACCCTGTTGATTTCTTATCTGATGCTGACATCCTTCTATCTGACGCCGTTGAAGTTTTGCCTCTCTTTTCCTCTGCCGGGTGCTTTTTGCCGTTGGTTTGGGATTTCTGCTTGAAAGCAGAAGTCTTGCTGCCGCTCTGCTTGTGGTCTACCTTCAGGATCAAGGACAATGAAGACGGTGATTTCTGGGGGGTGAAACTCTTTTGCCAAGTGCGCTGCTTGTCCTCAAATTCACTACCAGAACTGTCTGGGGCTGAAAAATTAACAGAGACAATCATTAGCAGTTGATTTACAAAGGTTTGCTAACATACCTCTGATGTTTTTTTTAAATAGATTTGTGAAGAGGAATGCCCGGTTTGAATTGTCCGGTCAATAGCTCAGTTAGTAGAGTGCTTGCATTCCATGCCGTGAGCAGTGGTTTGAATCCCACCGAAGGTGTCAGAAATGATTTCCCGCTTCGGTATTTATTTCAAACCCAAATATAGGTTCAATTCGCCACATGCAACCCCTTTGGACATAACGCGGCAAAAAGTTACAATATATCTGTAGCTTAGATATGTTTTTTTTTAATGCAATTCACCAACCCATTTTGCCTCGCTAGAAAAAGGTATTAACATTATCAATCAATAATTCATTATATAATATTATCACGTCTCTATTCATTATTATTTTTAATTAAAAATTACCCAATGACATCTGTCGAACCAGAGTCAAAGTTATTGTCGATAGGACACGACGCAGGCGGGGTTCAAACTTGCGATTTCAATAATGGAAATGCCGACCCCTTATCCCTTGACCATACCAGCGACAACTGTTAGTATTTGTAAAACTATGTTGGCTTCGCTTCCCGGAGAGGTTGGGCCACTATATTTCCCTGATGGTATATAAAGCCATCAATGGCTTGGCTCCACCTTATGTGACTGACATGATTTCGCCTGTTGAGATGAGTGTGAGGAGGCAGACACTCAGATCTACAGGTGATGGTGCGATTAATTGTGGACCATGCTTTCCGTGTTGTAGGTCCGGTGGAGTGGAACAGACTGCCACCCAGAGTGAAGAACTCCAAATCTGAGGGTGTATTTCGTGGAGCACTCGAAACACACCTTTTTAAAAAGTCTAATCCAAGATCAGAGAGGGCCCTTGAGGTGTGACACACACAAGAAGTTCATTTTACAGAATAAAACACAGAAAATGACACTAAAATACCTAAGGATGTTGAAGCTAAAAACACTTATGTAGGAAAATGCTTTGATAAAAACACAAAATTGCTACTTATAAAGATAAATCTTCTTAATTTAAATGGGCAGAAACGAAGCACATTCCTCTTAAAATGAAATAATAAAAATAATAAAATACCTGACAGTATTCTCCGTCTTTTTTTGCTCGATGACAACACCGGACTAGGACTCCTCTCTTCATTGCTGTCATCAATTTCTTGTCTTATAAGCGCCTTCGCTATCTTCTTGCTCTGTCTACTAACCCTTTTCCTCTTCTTAGAAACCTTCACATTATTCAAATCATCAACAACTTCTTCCTTATTATCTGAATCGTTGCTCAAGGCTTCAATCGCAGCGGAATCGTTGGAAGATTTGCTTGTAGTATTGGAGCTTGTCTCGCTAAGTTTTTCCGAATCGTCATTGATAAAGTTGCTGCTCGTAATCGACGCATTCGACACGCTCCCTTCCTCCCAACTATTGTCTAAAAAACTATCGGCAGAACGGTTGCTATATTTGCGCTTACGCAGCTGTTCTAATTGACGAACAGTCGGGCTGCACGTCATCGCCGAACCTTTATTTTCACAATTATGTCGGGTCACATTTGCGTACCTATTCTTCACGTCGTATTTGATTGTCTTTTCTTGATGCAGCGTAACCCATTCTTTCGCCGTTGCGCTCACCGGGGAATCTGTCATAGGTACTCGGTGCAATTGAACACTGCACAGTTTCGTCGTCCGACTGATTTTTGACATGAGCGACTTGTGAGCAGAGTCTCTATGCTTTTTAAAGAAGCTCCTATTGGGGTACTGCAATCCACAGATTAAACAATTGTATTTCACATAGATTCTTCCATTTCTCTCGCTGAACGTTTCACTCTTAACGCTTGACGCATCAGCTTCAATTTTTTCAACTTTCTTCTCAACTATCTCCATGTTTTCTTCAATTTTTGCATCAACGACTTCTTGGACACCTTCACCTTGATCTATTTGTTTATCTGGCTGTGAGTCGATGATGATAATACTGTCTTCAACTTTCACAGCCTCGTCTATGATCTCTATCACTTCGTCCTCAGTTTTTATGACATCTTCTGTATTAACAACTAGAATATTTGATGATTTGTCTGTACTGGTAGTAGCTTTCAGTACAGAAGCAATGTCTCTGGGGTTTTTCGATGCGTTAGTAGAACTACTGGAAGATTTCTGCAAGTCAAAAACATAATTTAACTTTTGTAACAACATAAATACTAAAGACTAGTTGCAAAGAAATCAAATTTTGAATTGACAAATTTTATGAACTATGATAAAGAGGATTTTTGACGTTAATAATAATAATAATTGGCCAATTTGTACATAGCGCCGTTTAGTGGCACTAGTTAAACAAATGTGTCTTAACACATCGTTTGCGGGAAACTAGTTAACTCGTCATACACCTTTTTATAGTAATGTGCGGGAGACGTGTAAACTCGTTTCGTCGCGCCTAGCGGTAGGGCGCGGGAAACTTGTAAAAACGTGGCATCAAACGGGTGGGGGGCCATGCGATACCTACCCTTAGCGGTCCCCGATCTGTCTACCTGCCGATACAATGAGTTTGAGACGGGACAAAAAATAATAACTATAAAAATAAACAGACAGAATATTGAAATTTTAAACAAAGGATTTTATTTTTGCACTTTCGTTCGTCTCTCCAGTAACTTCTATATCCTGCTTTCGTTAGTACGTTTTATATTCGTAGACGTTTATACACTATTAGGTTATAGTTTTTTTTATAATATGTGCTAAAAATTTCAAAATAATATTGATATTCTGTATGAATAAAATGATTTTGATTGTGAAATAGTGTTGTTTCTATGATTCCCAAGAAAGTAGAATGTTTTTGTACACAAAAATAAATAAATATAGATATTGTGTTAAATAAATAAACGGAGACGTATTTTCAAAGTAAAAAACTAAAAGTTTCATTGAAAAATATCAAATAGATTGTAAGATATAAATGTTTTACGAAAAGTCTAATGTTGGCGCGAAAATTTCAAAAAACACCCGCTCTACGCTGCCATCTGGCGAGAAAATTCCCGCATACATAGTGTTAAGCAACTTCCTGAAACTGCCAACACTGGTCTCTGTTCTCAACTCCAGAGGTAGACTGTTCCAGCAGGATGGACCAGCCGAACTAAAAGCCCTGTCTCCGAAACCGGTTCTGTTCCGTCGAAGTGGCAGTTGAAGCCTGTTTACGGCGTCACTCTGTGCAGAACGAAGAGTGCTTCGTTTTCCACCTATCTGGTAGACTCTGCACAATTCACACAAGTACGATGGGGCAACTCCTCTGAGGGCGTGTCACGACATATCGGTAAAAGGCAACTCGTCCAACGACAGTTCATCCATTGACAAATCGGTCACACGACACTTCGTCCACATGACTTTTCGGCCAACGACATTTTGGCCATAGACAAATCGGTCCAAAGACAACTCGGCCATAGACAAATCGGTCACTCGACACTTCGTCCACACAATATTTCGACAAACACGACTTTTCGGTCAACAACATTTTGGTCACATATATATGTATTCCACAGAATATCTTAGAAACCTGCTAAGAAGCTACAAAAGTCTTCGATCCTCAAACCATCATCAGGTATAATTATCCTGATCTGAGGTCTGAGTACCTAAATAATTGTGATTTTTTACACAAAAACGGGAAAATATTAGGTTTGTATGTGAAATGACCAATTCTCTTTGAAATTTTAATTATATATAGTTTAATTTAGAAAGATATTTTTTTAAATATTCATGCATGACATCAAGCAGTCAAGTGTAAGTTCTCGTTTACATATGCTGCATGTAGAGAATACAATCTCGAGACGAGATCGCTTAGTCGAGATCTCGAGGGATCAGAAATTCGATCTCGGCGAGATCTCGGCTGGATTTCGAATGGATTTTGAAAAGTATTGTTTCAATTAGGTAACTGAAACATGATTGATACTTTAATATTATTTTGTGTTTTAACATATTATTTCAACACCAATTTATGATTCCATACTCAGTTCTTAAATTATGCAATGAGGTCTGAACATTTTTGAATTTGATTTTTTTTTCTCGGTGAGCAAACGTCAGTCTTACATACGGCTGTCGATCTTGTCAGCTTAATGCATCCAAGTGAAAAAATAACAATTCTCAAAACAGTGTAATGTCATAAATACGACAAAGAAAACTACCTGGCCGGCCCGGCCTGGCAGTGTACTTTCCCTAATGGAGGGTTTATAATTCCTCATAGTTATCCTTCTGAGAAAGATTTATTCTTTTTTTTTACTATTGTATGTATAAATGCACTCTGTACAAAATTTGAAATTATTACTTTTTCTATGTGACTAGGATTTTGTAAATAAAAATAATTTCTCATTTTGGTGCTTATTTAAATCTAAAATAAAATACTGGCAAGGCTTACACTCATCTTTCACAAGATATGAGAACCAGGAAAACTCCACTTCAACTGAAATGGACGGCTAAGGCCGGCCCCATTAACTGTAAAATAAATAGGTTCCACTCGCCACATACAACCTCTTCAGGGACAACGCGGCATGAAGTTACACTATATGTGTAGCTTAGTAGCGTTGCGTAACATGCAGCATGCGTAACCGAGAACTTACACTAAAATATAGAAAACTAATCTATTATCTGAATTGCAAAGCTATATAACATTTAAGATTCATATTACACACATTTTCACAAGCAGACACTTATAAGTTCGCGCTTACATATGCCGCATGTAAGCCTACAACATAAGCAACCCAAATCTCAGATGAACATAGCCCCTGCAACTCCTGCCAACATTCTCTGAATCAGGGGGACATTGGCAAAGTGTTTTTTTATACAGTATGGATGGTCAGATTCATGCAAACTTATAAGTCAAGGATTTTTTTTTTTTTTTGTGCACACCAGGTTTTCCTTATTACAGTGCACCCTCACACAGTCATTAACAAACTGGGAGGAGCTCTTTAACTAGATCTTTGAATGATTCTAAATTGATGTAAAATATGTCTATGTCAGCGGAGTTAATCAGAGTAACACTCCGAGTTAAGGCATGTTGTGTCATGACGTCGGTACGGGACAACGGTACATGAAAAAGTTCATGCCGTCTTCCCCGGCCGTAGTCATCTGGCACATAAAGCTTAAAACTCTCTAACAGCGTGGGGCTGTCAATTAAGCCCTTAATACAAAGCACCATAAGAGAACCGTTGCGCCGAGATTCCAGGCTCCTGGAACTGGTTTCTTGAAGTAACTCCTCATGGTGCATAAACTTGGGATAATTCCCATGTTTTCTCATGAGGAGGTACCTCAAAAACTTCTTTTGGATTTGCTCCAACAAATCTACATACTTCCGCTGACACGGGGCCCAAACCTCGACAGCGTACTCTAATTTAGAACGTACAATACATAAACGTACATACAGACATCCACCATGGCTCTCGGTGACTCAAACTTGTTCACTAATTCTGATCACAAAGCCCAACAATTGGTAGCATTTGGTCGTCAACTGCGTTATATGTTCTGTAAACTTCAGACCAGGATCAAAAACTACGCCCAGGTCCCTAAATGAGAAGACACGAGTCAGCATCGACCCACCAATACTGTACTCATGGATTATGGGACAAGGGGATCTTGTAAATGACATGACAGAACACTTGCTAATGTTGAAGCTCAATCCATTATTATTGGACCACATCAGCAGAGAGTTCAAATCCACCAGTAGATTTATACAGTCTTGAAAATCCTTGATTTCTGTATAAATTTTCATGCCATCAGCATAAAGTAGACAAGTAGTAATGATGGCAGATAGAGGATATAAAAGTTTACGTGAGAGGATTAAAAGATCCATTTTAAATATTAACATAGTACCCTTGTACCATTATTAACATTTGCCAATGCCATGCCGGTTTCAGGGAAAGGCGGCAAGAATTGCAAGGTTAATGTTCTTGTATTGGCATGTAATAAAAATGAGTCCTAAATGTTAATATATCTTTGCAACTTAGATTATAGTCTTTAAAGTCAACAAAAAATATCGCTATCTCGTTTTATGTGCATGAGAGCGATAAAACTAGCATCCACATTGCGTCTTTAAAAGCGTCCACACTGTCAACACAAACATGCACTTTTTAAAAAAACTTTATAAGTCAATTCAAAGGTTCTATAGTATATACCTACATCAATGATTTTTGTAAGCATAAAAAGTAGTAAAATAGTTGCAGGGCTTATGTTCCTTAAAAGTGTGGGTTTTTATTTTGCAGGTACACATACTCCTTCAGTGACAACGCGGCAAGAAGATACACTATTGTTAGCTTAGTTGCGTTGCGTTAGATGCAGCATGTGTAACCGCCAACTTACACTAAAATATAAAATAACTTTTAATGATAGAGATGGTCATAATAAAAGTTTGTTGGTGAGCAAGTTTTCTGTGTTGGTGCGGTCTGTGGACAAATTAAAAAAATATAGGCTGATCAAAAAATAGGGCTCAAGAGCCCTCTGCCGGCTTGGTCACCGCTGTAGTAAGTGCCAATTCTCAAACAAGATTAGTTGCTGTAAGGCTGCATAGACCTTTAGTGACCGGTCTTTGGTAAAGGTACCATGATTTTTTTCACCAAGCAAAGAGCATATTTGAAAATATAAATGGTATATTTTTTTGTGCTCCGCCGAAATTTGAACTCACAACCTTCCATTTACGAGTCAGAAGTGTAAACCACTAGACTACGGACCGGTTGAATACAATATATTGTATATGACCGAAATGTCATTGACCGAAATGTCGTTGACCGAAAAGTCGTGTGGACGAAATGTCGTGTGGACGAAGTGTCGAGTGACCGATTTGTCTCGAGTTGTCTTTGGACGGGTTGTCGTTGACCGATTTGTCTTTGGCCAAAATGTCGTTGGCCGAAAAGTCGTGTGGACGAAGTGTCGTGTGACCGATATGTCAATGGACGAACTGTCGTTGGGCGAGTTGTCTTTACCCGATTGTCGTGGAATCCTCTGAGGGCAATAAAAACAGAAACACATATTTTGTACTCAATCCTCTCTGGGACCCGCAGCCAATGAAGGCGCTGCAACAGAGGAGGGACATGGTCAGTTTTTCGTCCACCCATAAGTTAATCATTGTTAACAAATTACTTTGTTTTCGATTACTCACCGTAAGTAATAAAAAAACAAAGTCGTTTTTTTTTTTTTTTTAAGATTGTTCCTTGACATAGGTTGGTATGTAGTTCATCCCCCATGCTGTAAAAAATGGTCCGCTTTGCCAATGTCAACCCTGTTTCAAGGAAGATTGGCAAGACTTGCACGGCTTATGTTCATTTGAGATTGGGTTTTTATGTTTGAGTTCACATGTCGGCATGCACTTAATATGAGTTCTACATGTAGCATATGCTTGCAACTTAAATTATAGAAAATAGATCTTCATTGATACAACAACATGGGATGAATCTTGGCCCTGTGCTGCCAGCTGTCTAGTTCACTCACTTCTTCTCCAATCCTTCGCAAACTTTCCTTAAACTCTATAGCTTAAAAGTATCACGCATCGCTTAGCAACTTAGATTATGACACTCACATTCAAGAGCTGTTTCCGTTTCTCTACAAGGGCGGCTTGTTTGGCCTGGTAAGACTTTAGGGAAGCATGGAACTCATTCACGATGATCTTGCAGGTGTCGCAGATTATCTGGGAGAGTCCATCATAGGATTGTATCTGTAATAACAGTTCACAATTAAAGATGTCTGCTTGAGGAGATACTATATAGGTCGTTTAAATATTTTTTTTAAGATTTTACGTTTGCGACTTATTGAATTTCAAGTGTAACTTTTCATGCAAATAAATGCCACATTTTTTGGGGAGACCGGTTATCAAATTAAAAACATTACCATGAGCACACACATACCTTTATTTGATAGCAATCAAATATTCGCTCCCTGAGCTGGGGTACGATTTGAAATTTCCCCGGCTGCTCGGTGCACATTCTGCACATAGATAACAATATGGGATCCACTATCTCGTCAATCTCCATGTTCTATGTAATTTTAAACATCAAGGTTGACAATGGTTGACATTTGAAATGTATTTCAAACCAGTTGAAGTAAATGCACGAAAACGTCGCCTTCACAGAGGTCGCCTGTTAGAAAAAAAAAAAACTACCATCTACCCAGAGTATATAGGTACTTAGAGAAGCCACTCTATAGCTTTGAGGTAGGTACGTACTTCGAAACCCCTTTCCCCGTCTTTCTTGCTTCGCTGCGTCAACAAGTACCTTTTCGGACTTTGATCTTGTATGCATGTGTGTATAAACACGCGACACGCGGATACACCCACACCAGTATATTCATATAATATTATCTGCCCTGATATTATTATTGATATATTATTATTATTGCTAAAGCTGTCAAAATAAAACGATTATATTTTGCAAAACATTTATTTATTCAAGAAAGATTAGTCATACAATCACAAAAATATATACTGTGTAAAGAAAAAAATTAATAAAAAAAAACACAAATGATATGGCAAAAATAAACCAAGTAGGTAGGTAAACAATCAAATAGGCACCTGTGAGAGAAGATATTGTCAAGGACACTGGCATTCTGTATCTGTATTTCTTGCAAAAGTTTTGGATCCCTGATGATTGTCCTCTGATGATGGTCTGAGGACCGGAAATGTTTATAATATGAAATTATACACTTTACTTTCACTTTCTTCGGCTCATCAGCCTTAAAGGATCAGGGACTCCTGCCCCACAATCCTCCAGGACTCTGCCTTGTGCTGCTTCCCTCCATGGTCCCCTCACTCCCAAAACTTCGGTGTCGGCTTCGAAGTTCTCTGCCACCGCATCCTTGGACGTCCAAGTGGTCTAACGCCTGAGGGCCGAGGGGGCACCATCCAAGACAGTTCTGATGATCCTGTAGTCCTCTGTACGTGCTACATTTCCGGCCACTGGAGTCTTCTTGATTTCATTAATCTCTACACTCTCTTCAATTATAGTGAAAATATAACAGTTAATTTCAAATACGCTTGACGTTTGATGCGTTCGAGGCGGTCGAAGGCGCCAAGTAGGGATGGGCGAAATATATCGATATATCAAAAGTACCGATATTTTTTTTGAAAAATATCGATATTTTCATCTTGTCTTGTCTTGTATCCTGCCGCCTTTCCTCTAGGGGTGGCCAGTACCTCCACACAAGTGTCTCCACTTGATTCTGTCCTTGCATACTTCTTTCATCTCATCTAATTTCATCACTCTTTTCATGCATGCTCTTCTCTTGTTTCCACTCTGTAAATTCCATTCATTCGCAATCTCATTTATCTGATCAATCCATTGTTTCCTAGGTCTTCCCCTTCCACGCTTACCTGTTACATTCCCTTTATACACTCTTTTTGTCGGTCTTCATTCATCCTTTCAATATGTCCAAACCATCGCATCACACTTCTTTGAACTTTCACTTTCACGCTTTCTTTTACTCCGCATTCATTTAGAACCCATTCGTTTCTCACTCTATCTTTCAGTGTTTTTCCTGTCATACTTCTCAAATGAGCCATTTCTACGGTGCATACCTTATTTACTTCTCTTTCATTCAACGTCCATGACTTGCTTCCATACATCAGGGTCGGCAACAAAATACAATTGTGTACCACCATTTTCATTTTCTTTGGTATCCTTTTATTCTTCGCTATTCTACCAAACGCTCCTATCACGCATCTTCCTTTGCTATCGCATCGCTTTGCATCGATATTAGAAATATCGATTAATCGATATTTCGATTTTTTTGTTGTTCAAGTATCAAAACCGTATCAAAAACGATATTTTTTTGCAAATGTGATTTTGCCCCCCAAACTTTATAGGTGGTTGTGTTTTGAAGCCAACATTTTTACGTAGCAAATTGCATGTCTCCTCTCCCCCCCCGTAGACAGATTTTTAACTCAAAAAATATCGAAATTTTGAGACGTTACCCGCCAGCGACCGATATTTTTTTGTAAAATTTCGATATTTGTATTGAAACGCGTTTCTACCACCAACCCCCACCCCCCGAAACAGATTTTCAACCCAAAAAATTTCGAAATTTTAAGACGTACCCACCAGCGACTGAAATATTTTGAGTAAAAATATCGATATATCGAAATATCGATATTTGTCCCTCGAAAAAGATGGAAGAATGGCCGGTGAATTTGAAAGAAGAATAATGAAAGGCAAGTGTGTACTGGGTGCGACCGCTTGCATCGCCAGGAACAAAAATCTCTCAAAAAATGTTAGATTGGCGGTGCACGGTGGTATACTAGTGCCAACCTTGATGTATGGAAGTGAAGCCTGGACGGTGAGTGAAAGGGAAATTAGTAAAGTCCATACAGTAGAAATGGACTATCTAAGAAGTATGATTGTGAAAAAACGAAGTGACAGGGTGAGGAATGATTTTGTAAGAGAAGAATGTGGTGTAAGGGGAAGTGTGAAAGTGAAGATTAAAAGAAGTATGTTAAGATGGTTCGGGCATATGGAGAGAATGAGTGATGAAAGATTGACGAAAAAAGTATATGTTGCTAGAATAGATGGATGTCGTGGTAGAGGAAGACCGAGAAAAGTATGGATGGATCAAATCTCTGAAATAGCGAATGAATGGGATATCCAGAGTCATAATAAAAGGAGGACATGCATGAAAAAGGTTATGACTCTGGATGTGTGTGTGCAAGGAAGTGTGCAAGGACAGGAATAAGTGGCGGCTAATCTGCAATGTTGATTTCTAATGTTGGTGTATTAATTTGCTACATTTTTTGCATAGGAAATTTTTGACTTTTTTTGGATAGATTTCTTTGTAAGGTTTTGTTCTTTTATATATTTAAATGTAAGTTTTTATTCATATTCCTTGACTTATAGGTTGGTATGAGGCTGACCACCCATACTGTACAAAATGGTTCACTTTGCCAATGTCACCCCTGTTTCAGGGAAGGTCGGCAAAAGTTGTGGGGCTTATGTTCATTTGAGGTTTGGCTTTTATTTGTAAGTGCACATTCAGCATTTGTAAGCGCGAACTACACTTGTTGGTTTGTGGGCATACATCTGAGAGCTTTAAATAAATATATCCTTGCAACTTAGATTATATTAGATTATTATAATATTATAGTATTTATAGATTTTTGAAAGAGATGATGAAAGTATGAATTATGAATTTAAAATTAATGGAATGAATGTTGATGTCGTAAATGAGTTTGTATACCTGGGAAGTAAGTTTGAAAAAGATGGAAGAATGACCGGTGAATTTGAAAGAAGAGTAATGAAGGGCAGGTGTGTACTGGGTGCCACAGCTTGTATCGCCAAAAATCAAAACATATCTAAAAATGCTCGATTGGCGGTACGCAGTGGCATACTTTTACCCACCTTGATGTATGGAAGCGAGGCCTGGACGGTGAATGAAAGTGAAATTAGTAAAGTCCATACTGTTGAAATGGACTTTCTAAGAAGTATGATTGGGAAAAAACGGAGTGACAGGGTGAGGAATGATTTTGTAAGAGAAGAATGTGGTGCAAGAGAAAGTGTGAAAGTGAAGATTAAAAGAAGTTTGTTAAGATGGTTTGGGCATATGGAGAGAATGAATGAGGAAAGACTGACGAAGAAAGTATATGTTGGTAGAATAGATGGATGTCGTGGTAGAGGAAGACCGAGAAAGGTATGGATGGACCAAATATCCGAAATTGCGAATGAATGGAATATCCAGAGTCATAATAAAAGAAGAGCTTGTATGAAGAAGGTTATGACTCTGGAGGAAATGAAAGAAGTATGTAAGGATAGAAAGAAATGGCGGTTGATCTGTGATGTTGGCGGCTAGGGTTTGTTAAAGTAAAATTGGTTTTTATGATTTAGTTTTTTGTGTCCATGTATATATTATAATTTATTGATTTTAAAAATGTAATTTGTCATGTATGTTCCTTGACTTATAGGTTGTTATGTGGCTGACCACCCATACTGTAAAAAAATGGTTCACTTTGCCAATGTCACCCCTGTTTCAGGGAAGGACGGCAAGAGTTGCAAGGCTTATGTTCATTTGAGATTGGGTTTTTATATTGTAGGTCCACATGCGGCATGTGTTAGCGCGAAATTATACATGTCTGCTTGTGGGAATGCATTTAATATAAATCTTAAATGATATATATCTTTGCAGCTTAGATAAGATTAGATTAGATTAGATAGTAGATTATATATATTTCGATAGTGTTTAAAAATATCGATTCGATATATATCGATATATTTGTTTCATTTGCCCATCCGTAGCGTCAAATAATACTCTATGGGCGCCAAGCAGGCTGGTGCTAAGCACAGTTCAACCATCATTAAATATATATTTATTAATCAGTTTTTTTTATAAAAAAAACAGTAATTTAATAAATAAAAACAATACAAAGTTTATTCACATTTAAACTCTTTTTTTGAATGAATAACAGTAGGTAAATGTAAATCACAATTTCAAGTTTATTTACGCTCATTCTGATTTCAGTTAAAAAAACCCACCTCTTCTCCTTCCTCCTTACTCCTTCCCAGTGTGCCCAAGTATGTCCACATCCAAGATGGATTCCAATATGGCTACCGATATTATAAAACAGGGTTACCAGTAGCACATCTACCATCCTTTGTGCCATCCTTTTACTTTTGTTTATGATTTTTTGCATGAAAACATTGTCTCTGGAACGTAACTATACACGGAATTAGCGGAATAATTTTTCGAGACTATTATTTCGAGACTAAGATGGAAAAAAACTTGTGATGTGAAACAAGTAAATTGCTAGAGAAATGCTTCTATTTTGATTTTCTGTGAGCAATATTTGACATACTATGCATATGTTGAATGGATGTGCGATCAAGCCTTGTGCTCTCGAAACAGCTCGTCTTGTATGTAGAATCAACATTACAAAATTTGTCTATTATCATAACATTGCAAATATCTATGAAACGGCTGTCAAATTGCGGCAATGGCGCGCTTAAAAGTCCTGTTTCTATTTTGTGCAACAATATATCATATACAAGTTGAATGTGCAAAATTAAATGTTCCCCGCGTTCTGATACCCTTATTCAACTCTTTTCAAGTGAATTTCACCCTAGAAGTGACCGATGGAGGCTGCTATAAATGGTAATATATTTATAACCTCAAAACTTAACATTCAAACTTTCATCACGTTAAATTGCTTGATTTACACCGTATTTTCACGATTGTTTTATCATCAATGTGTCTGTTATCTGTTGTAATTTATCCGTATTGCTAATTTGTAGTCTTAATGTGTATTTAATGATTTTCTCACAGGAGTTCTTCAAGAGACGATGTGGTTGCAGTAAGAGGTATACTGGGTCCGGGTGGGTGTTCCAGTTCTGCACAGGTCTACAGCGCACCCAGACTGCGCAATCGTCACACGGCAATCATTCTAGCAGAAGACTTACAAACTAAACAGGTGGGAATGGTAACACTACTTAGCTACACATATCGTGTAACTTCTTGCCGCGTTTACCCCGGTGGAGTCGCACTTGGCGAGTGGAGGCTATTTATTTGTATAGTTACGGGGCTGGCTTTACGTCAACCACTTCAGTTGAAGTGGGGGTTTTAACAGCCTCTGAGGGGACTGGTACTCATTTCTTGTGAAGGCTAAGTAAAAAAAACAGTATTTTATTTTGAGATTGATATAAACACTGAAATGGGATATCATTTCTGACACCCTCGGTGGGATTCAAACCCAAGCTCAGTTCTCCAAAACTCTCTGTAGGGCAGAAGCCAACCCACCGTTGTATTGTGTGGGTGTAGTGACTCTGCATCTTAACCAAATCTGCAATAAATTGTGTAAAATAAATCACCGCAGTTTTAACACATTGTTTGCGGGAAAATAGTTAACTCGTCATACATCTTTTTATAGTAACGTGCGGGAGACGTGTAAACTCGTTTCGTCGCGCCTAGCGGTAGGGCGCGGGAAACTTGTAAAAACGTGGCATCAAACCCGGGGGGCCATGCGATACCTACCCTTAGCGGTCCCCGATCTGTCTACCTGCCGATACAACGAGTTTGAGACGGGACAAAAAATAATAACTGTAAAAATAAACAGACAGAATATTGAAATTTTAAACAAAGGATTTTATTTTTGCACTTTCGTTCGTCTCTCCAGTAACTTCTATATCCTGCTTTCGTTAGTACGTTTTATATTCATAGACGTTTATACACTATTAGGTTATAGTTTTTATTATAATATGTGCTAAAAATTTCAAAATAATATTGATATTCTGTATGAATAAAATGATTTCGATTGTGAAATAGTGTTTTTTCTATGATTCCCAAGAAAGTAGAATGTTTTTGTACACAAAAAAACAAAAAATATAGATATTGTGTTAAATAAATAAACGGAGACGTATTTTTAAAGTAAAAAACTAAAAGTTTAATTGAAAAATATCAAATAGATTGTAAGATATAAATGTTTTACGAAAAGTCAATGTTGGCGCGAAAATTTCAAAAAACACCCGCTCTACGCCGCCATCTGGCGAGAAAATTCCCGCATACATAGTGTTAATGAAATTGATCCCACGTGTAGATAACAATATAATTGATATTTGATTGCATTTCAGTCTCTCCGCTGTGATGTCATCTTGGACTCCATTGCCTCCCTCTCCGTTGTCACGACAACCAGGGAACTGTTTGTGGAAGAGGCGCCCGAAGCGTTTGAGATCCGTGCTCTGGACGATCAAGGTAAACCATCATCATCCAAAATCTGAGTTGCGAATCTGGAATATATATTTGTAATAATTATTTTAGAATCAAATTCCAATGAAACACTATATATTTTCAACAATTATTAATGTGTTAATTAATATGAATTGTCGCAGTGTTAATACTCGTACACAAACAATACAAAATAGAATGTTTTATTTGATACCGCGTCTATATTAATTTATATAAATTAAAATAAAAATTCAATTATTTTGTGATCACTTTCTGAGTTAAATTTATTTTGGATACAAATCGAAGCAAATTTAAGTAAAAGATGGAATTGTATGAAAAAGGTGATGGATATAAACATCCAGTGTGCCGGCGATTTTCAACGAGTATCCGTAATCTGTAATGTAGGCGGCTAAGGCAAAGTCTTTGCAGTTTTCAATTTAATTTTTTTAGAGATGTTTTGTAGATTTTGGTCTTATTGTTTTTGGTCTTATTGTTCTTAAGTGTGTGTATGTTTTATATAGCTGTACCCTTAGTACGAGCTGCAAAACGTGAGAAAAGTAAAGTTTACGTAAAATGTTAAAGAGTGATTTCTCCCAAAATCTGCCGTTTTTGTTTCCTACATTTTATGGTCTTAGCAAAAGAGTTACAGTGATGAAGAAAATCAAGTTAAAACAAACAAAAATGGCAGATTTTGGGGGTAATCACTCTTTAATAATTGCCGTAAACTTTACATTACTCAAGTTTTGCAACTTGTACTAAGGGTACAGAATGTAATTGATTGTCTGTACCTACTCCTTGATCTCTCATATCAACCTATCAGAGGTTGGTATGAGACTGACCACCCATACTGTACAAAATTGGTTTAGGTTCATTTGAGATTGGGTTTTTATATTGCAGGTCCACATGCGGCATGTGTTAGCACGAAATTATATATGTCTGCTTGTGGGAATGCATTTAATATAAATCTTAAATGATATATATCTTTGCAGCTTAGATTAGATTAGATTAGATAGATAGATTATTTATTATGAAAAGGAGAGCTTGTATGTAAAAGGTTATGGCTCTGGATGAAATGAAAGAAGTATGCAAGGATCGAAAGAAATGGCGGTTGATCTGTAATGCTGGCGGTTAAAGCTGAGGCTTTTAAATTTAAAAAAATATGTTTTGTAGTTTTTTAATTTTGTACTTTTTAATTGTTTAGAGTTTATTTGTTTTATATATTTGATTGTATTAATTGCTTGTACTCCTTGACTGATAGGTTGGTATGCGGCTGACCACCCATACTGTAAAAAATGGTTCACTTTGCCAATGTCACCCCTGCTTCAGGGAAGGTCGGCAAGAGTTGCAGGGCTTATGTTCATTTGAGATTGGGTTTTTAGAATTGTAGGTCCACATGCGGCATGTGTAAGCGCGAAATTATGCATGTCTGCTTGTGGGAATGCATTTAATATGAATCTCAAATGATAAATATCTTTTCAGCTTAGATTTAGATTTAGATTTAGTATCTGCCAAACTTTTGATTTTTGTTTTTAAATATCTTCAAAGATACAAAACATATCTCCTATCCATTTTAACTTTATAGCAGTCCGAAGGACTGTTATAAAGTATGTATTGTATTCGTCCGAAAAAAAAAAATGAGGTTTCAACGGAAATGAGTTGTCCTGCACCAGGACATGCAAAAAAACCTAATTTGTCGAACCTGTCCGTCCGTCCGTCCGTCCATCCGTATGAGTGTATGTCCCAGCCGAAACTACTGATCACAGAGACACCAATTCTTGGATTTAGAGAATTGACAACCACAGATTTTGATGGGCTGACTGGCATGGCACCACCCTGAAAATTCAAGATGGCTGCCATACAAAAAAAACATAAAATTGCACTTTTCTCAAAAACGGCTCTAACGATTTTCTTTAAAATTTCAGTGTGGTCGTTGCTTAAGTTTTTTCTAAGAAAATTAGGTATGGCAACACTCTTGCCAACCTGCGTCTATGGGTTGCCATTTGAAAGAAAAAAACGATTGTGATTATTTCGGAAATGGCTGGGTTGACAAAAAAAAAATGTTCTACAATATTACGCGCAATATTAATTTCTACAAAAATTTATAGAAAACTTTAAATTCTTTTTTACTTAAAGTACCGTTTACACGATCTCAAAATTTTCATCGAAAATATTAAAAAGACCCATAAAAACGCAATTTTGTAAAACTTTTTTTAGGTTCACAAGAAAGAAAAATTTATAAACTTCTTTGCACTATAATTTGTTTTTAACTATTTTGAGAATTCAAGAGGAGAAAACTTCAAATGCGATTTTCTCAAAAACGGCTCGAACGTTTTTTTTTAATTTTCAGAAAAGTAGTTGCTTGATACATTCTTATCAAATTTAGTTATGGCAACATTTTTGCTAATCTGCCTCTATGAGTTGCCATATGAAAAAAATAAACAATTGTGATTTTCTCAGAAGTGAAAGCGTTGACAAAAAAGATATGTTCTACAATATTATACGTAACATCAAATTCTATATAAAAATTAAATAAATATTTAGAAAATAAAAACATAAAGTGCCGTTCACATGATATCAAAAATTGAAATTATAAGGCTACAAAAACCCATCAGAACGCAAAAAACTTTTATGTTTCTTAACTTTATCAGAAAAAACTTTTTTATCACTATAATTCATAGTGAAACATTGTTCAAATTTTAGAAAATTCAAGATGGCTTCCGAACAGCTGAAAGTTTCCAATGAGATTTTCTCAAAAACGGCTCTTACGATTTTTTTATTTTTTTTTGCATAATCGTCATAATAATACTGCTATGTAACAACAATAACCATTGCCTCATAATTTTCTTTGTTTTGGGGGTTGCCATACAAGAGAAAAAAATAATTTAAAATTTCTCGGCAGAGAACGGGTTAACTAAAAAATAATGTTCTACAATTGAAAAGCTCTTATATATACCTACATACATTAATCATTACTTTTTTCAAATAAATATTTAAGCAGTGTTACTTATAAATTGGGAATAAGATTTATGCCTGGTATAACGAGGGAATAGCAATAAATTGTTACTTATAATCATTTCATAAAGTTAACTCGGGTATAGACCTGGCTTAACGACCTAGAGCCATTATTCCTGGTTGGAGGGTAGTATAAGCTTGGAATAACAAGTTTTTGTCAAATGACATCTGTCAAAAGTGTAAATCGTATTCAAAAGTATGGACGGATTTTCGCAATTCTTGACAAATTTAAATAGAATTAGCAACATTCGGGCACGAAAAGTGTACAAAAAAAGAATTGATCCCTTTACGAAATATACGGATTCAGAATTCAGGAGCAAATATCGCTTTTCCAAAATTAACATGCGGTACATAATAAATTTGGTGAAAGACGATTTGGAAGGTTGCAAGCGAGGTGGAAAGATTCCTGTAGACCTTCAAGTACTAGCCGCTATTCGGTACTGGGGTCGAAATGAGGTAAGAATCAATATAATTATTGACCTAATCGATTGATGTTGATTGTAGTTCGCAATTACGAAATTTCTAACCTCACAATTCTTAAATAAAGTTTTAAGCTTTCACTCACAATTGTTGAATAATTTGCAGATACAAGATGACTGTGCTGATATCCATGGCTTTAGTCAACAGACGCTATCCAGGGTGTGCAGAAATGTAGCAATTGCATTTGCAAGAAAGGCCCCTGAGTTTATAAAGATGCCAGCATCGTTGGAAGAGCAAGCAGCAGTAATCACAGGTTTTCATGCCATCAGTGGTTTTAATGGAGTTGTGGGTGCCATAGATTGCACCCACATACGTATACAAAAAGTTGGTGGTGAAATAGGACCACTTTACATAAATAGGAAAGGATATTACTCCTTAAATGTGCAGGTATTTAATCATAATTTTCAATATACGTTGTGAAAAAAACCCTATAGTTATGGTAAAAAGATGCTGACATCGGTTTTATATGGGACTGTCTTCCATAGCAACCGATAACAAACTACTTATATGGGTTTTCCATAGCAACCCAGCCGGGTGACGACACAATATTGTCTATGACAATTCATGCGTGGACCTCATTGCTGTTTTCAGATTCTTGGAAATCAGAAAGAATGCTGTAGATAGTAACTTCTCAAATAATTTATCTCATCTTAAATACTTATTAAATAGTTGATGTCTTTTCACCAGGTGGTCTGCGATGCCAAGCTGAAAATAAGGGATATTGTTGCCCATTGGAGAGGAAGTGCACATGACAGTCGCATATTCAGGGAGAGCAGCATAAGGCAACGATTCGAAAATAACGAATTCAGAGGTCGGCTAGTGGGAGATGGTGGTTATGCTTGCACTCCCTATTTATTTGTGCCACTTCGCAATCCCACAAACCCTAGTGAAATGGAGTACAATAAAGCTCAAATAAGCACAAGAAATACGGTGGAGAGATGTTTTGGAGTTTGGAAGCAAAGATTCCGCAGTTTGCTCTGTGGTATGCGAGGGTCATTACACACCATCAAAACCACAATAGTAGCTTTGGCTGTGTTACACTGCATTGCTATCGATTTAAAAGATGGACATTTTGGTAAGAAAAATAAGTATATTTTTTCTAGAAATAATTATTTTTTATTATACCAGTGAAAACACAAATTTTAGTATAAATGCCAGCTAGTTACTAAAACATGATAGACTATCTCCCCAATAGTATTAACTTAAATTTGTTTACAGATATATCGGAAGAAACTCAAGTGGAGGAAGTAAATAACTTGGAAAATGACAATCAAATAGGTATTATATCCAGAGAAGTTTTTATTCGGCAGAATTTCTAAATTTTATTTTATTATACCTTTTGCTTGTGTCAATAAAAACCTAATTAAACATGTGCTTTTTTTTATAATACTACTTCACAATAAAACTATAAAGTTGCTTAGAATCTTTTTTTTAACAATATGGAAAAATTACAGAGAATACTATTTAAAAAAAAATGTCTACATTCTCTGAAGCTAACATTTTCAAGATGTTGCAAGAGATTGCTAAGAGAACTAAACTTTAGAATTTCCAGGGTTTTTTTATATTAAATTCTTGACATTTCCATCAATTTTGTTTATTTCTTTTTACAAAGTAAAAGCCATGCTTTTTGATAAAAAAAAAAACAATAAGCTTGAGGAGTATTGAATGAGACAAAATTAGAAATTGTGATTGAATTTGTACTAGTAAATCTCAAAAGTATTTTGGAAAGAAATGAAGAATAACCAGAGAACAGAGAAAACAAGTTTAGAAAACAGTTTAATTGAAAAATAAATTTGAGAACAAATCAATGTTACAAAAAAAAATTGAATGATAAAATGAGAACAGTTTGGAAACAAAACAAAGTGACGTAAAAATGAAACAAAACAAATACATGTATCGTAAACAATTGATCTCATACCCATGGAGATGAAAATTTTGAGAGAAGTATAACTTAAATATGGACAGGAATGATTGTGTAATGAAAGAATGTGACTTAATGGAAAATGTGAGGAAAGTATTCACTAAATATTAGATGCGACTTGACTACTCTAAGAGCTCTATCGTTTCAATGTGCTCTGCTCTTGCCATTTTCATTTTTAAAGTGCTCTCCTCTCTCGCCAATTCTACTCTTACAAGATGCTCCTCCCTGGCCCATTCAAGTTCTTTTTCACTCCTCTTCTTCATCAATTCGCGCCGGAGGTTCGCGTCATAACGCAAAAAAAAAAAAACGCAACTAAGCTACACATATAGTGTAACTTCTAGCCGCGTTATCCCCGAAGGGGTCGCATGTGGCGAGTTGAACCTATTTATTTTTACAGGTAAGGGGGCCGGCCTTACGCCAACCACTTCAGATGAAGTGGGGGTTTCCCAGCTCCCGAGAGAACTGGTACTCATTTCTTGTGAAGGCTGAGTAAACCTTGCCGGCATTTTTATTTTGGGGTTTGAAACAAACACCGAAACGGGAAATCATTTCTGACACCCTCGCCTCGGCGGGATTCGAACCCGAGCTCACGGCATGGAATGCAAGCACTCTACCAACTGAGCTATCGACCGGTCTCGAGGAGATCGGTCATCGTGGAGTATTTTTATTTTTTGAGAATTCTCTTCCCTCATAAGCTTCAGAGTTTCCTCGTAAAGCTTATTTTTTAACTCCTCATCCTGATTTAATACCTGCAATAAAAAATAAAATAATACTGATTATAGGTGCCATGTATTTTTAGTTTGTGTAAATTATATATGTGATAAATTACTTTTTTTGCTTTTTTCTTGATTTTTCTTTTCGGAGTCTCAAGGCCTGTCAGAGGAGTCGAAGAGTGTTCCTGTAAATAAAATGGGTGGAAATTTAATAACTTACGTTAATTAAGTTTTCAAAGAAGAATTAAGCAAGCATTTCTTTGAAAAAAAATAAGTTGTTAAGCGCTGTTTTGTAACTTTGACCACCTCATTATCATAGCTTCTTGGATGCAGATGTATCTTCAAAAATATTAACCAAACCTCTGACATTCATCTCCACTCTTAACTAAAGGGCAATACAGTAAACCTACGGGACCTAAAATACTTGCAAGAAATGACATTAAGGGAAAACAATTATGTGGGGAATGATAAAGTAAAAAAAGAGTTAAGGTACTAAAAATTAATATCATTACAATATTTATTACACTTACGGATATGCTTCCAGCTTCAATCATGGCAGGTTTTACCGCACTTGCTGTCCATGCTGTATCCACATCTACATACTCATAAAAAACTGGAGATTCAACCTGCAAAAAAACAAATATTTGGAAACATTTTAAAGCCAATAAAGATGTAATTATGTGTGTAAATATCAATATGCAAATTAAAACATGAGAGTGAATTACATATCCTTGATGTATCCATGTAGAAAATCATAATAAATAAATATAGTATGAACATTAACAAGGGCCATGAGCATTCCTTCGCTGTGAGCACGATACAAGTCCAGCAATTATATTAATACACTGATATGAGCAGATTATATAAGGAACAAATGCTCAATCCAAATGTTCACATCGAGCAAATGATCATTTCAGTCGCCAGTTTAACATTAGATATGACCTAAGAAACCAGGTTAAACATTTGACGTTGAAAATATTAGCAAATACAAAAACATGATATTACCATTTAATTTGTCTCCGCAGGTTCAGAATTTGTTGTCAAATTGCTATCCACAGTATTTACCTGAGAAAAAATAATTAGAAATATGAAATAAGTTGTAATGCTCACAAATATAATATTTATAACAATTTCTGTGTTACTTATAAATTGAGAATAAGATATAAATAAAAAAAACATAATACGGACCTTTGCACGAATCGAATCACTATCGAATTCGTTTGTGTTTGTGTCGAATTCTGACGGCAACAACTCGACTAATTCAAGATCTTCAGGCAGTGGACTTGGAGGTTTGGGGCCACCACCTGTAGCAAATACTTGCCGACGATGGTCGCCAATTCGTTTTTTCGAAGCTGACTTAAACACCTTCCACTGGCTTTTCAACTGAGTAAGGTCTCTTTTTTTTTTGTTTAGTGCATTGAATCTAAAAAGTAAAAGTAACATTTCTCTCAAAGCATTACGAAAAATACAGATTACGACATTGTGATTAAAATAAGTTACACTCACTCATGGTCCACCTTCTCCCAAGCCTCTTTTTTTACTTTTAGGGCATTTGTTGTCAGAAGTTTGCTCTCGATCACACTTATATGGGAACGAAGGCACTCCCGGAGAAGTGTCTGAAATATGTAAAATAGAGGTTGGATTATTCTTATAACAATGTAGTCACGGGTGGCGGATATTTTATTTTTATAATTCTTACCTTTTCTTCTTCCTCCCAATTTGAATTACGTTTTCTGGGATTCATCATTGAAAAAGCTCCTATACGCGGTGTGTCAGCTGTCAGATTAGAATGTCAAAATAATGCGCGCTAGAGGCATAAATAAAAATCTGCGCATGCGCAGCCTCAGGGTGGTAACATGGAAAAATAATTTATTGAGAACAGTAATTCCTTGCTTATGCCATGGTTATAAGTAAGAAAAATTTATGCCAGGTATAACTTTTTACACCTGGCATAGCTATGCCCGGTGATAAGCTTAGAATAAGAAAATCTAATAAGTAACACTGAAGGTGTTTTAAAAATTTCTAAAAATTTTAAGGTGTAGCCACCATACAAAGTGACAAATTTTAATACAAAAATAATTGTAATATTCTTGGTACTAATATAATATATATAAATATAATCTAAGTTGCAAGGATATATTCATTCAAAGCTCTTAGATGTATGCCCACAAACAAACACGTGTAGTTCGCGCTTACAAATGCTGATTGTGTACTTACAAATAAAATCCAAACTCAAATGAACATAAGCCCTGCAACTCTTGCCGACATTCCCTGAAACAGGGGTGACATTGGCATAGTGAACCATTTTTTACAGTATGGGTGGTCAGCCTCATACCAACCTATAAGTCAAGAAAAACTAAAACGCCTATTATAAAATACTAGGCTACGAGTCTTAAAATCTAGTAAGTTGTACCCATATAATAATCAATCATAACTTTCCAAAATATCAATGAAAAGTATAGGTACCCACCAAACAAAGTCTTAGTTTTGATACAAACGGGATCAATGATAATACTGCAAAAAGACGATTGCTTAAAAAGATTAGCTTCATTACTTACACACAACTAAATGTTTTTTCAAATCACCATCCCGCCCAAAAACGAGGTGTTATAAAAACACTAATGGACAGAGCAACCAGAATTTGTCAGCCTGCCTCACTAGAAACAGAAATACAACATCTAAAAACAGCCCTAGTGAGAAATGGCTATACAAATAAAGAGATAAACCGTTTTACACGGAGAAGAAATGCCTCTACCATAACAAGTAAATATGACACTAATGCAACAAAGGTCTTTATCCCATATCTCAGAGGTATCACTGATCGCATTGGAAAAATACTTCTCAAAAATAATATAAAAACCATATACATTCCGACCATGAAGATACAACACGCCTTACGTTCTGCAAAAGACAGACTGGATGTCCTGGACTCACCTGGTGTATATCAAATACCGTGTAGCTGCGGTTTATCGTATGTGGGCACCACAAAAAGATTTATAAACACACGGGTTAAGGAGCATAAAAGAAACTGCAGACTAGGGCAGACAGAGAAATCTGCCGTTGCGGAGCACGCCCTGTTAGACAACCACAATATAAACTTTGATGACACCAAAATAATTGCTAAGGCTCGTGGATATTATGCACGGCTGTACAGAGAAGCCATCGAAATTTATAAAAATAAAAATTTTAACAGGAAAGAAGAGTGTTTGAAACTAAACAAAACATGGTTGAGTACAATTGAAGTTATGAAAGAGGGTAGTTTTATACCTAACAATTAAGCCACGCCCCTTTTTAGAATCTACGCATAAAAGACATCGCCCATCGTTCAGACCTCAGTAGCGAGCAGAACTCCGAAGAAGTCGCCCACAGAGGAGACGAAACGTAAGCTGAAAGTCTTCAAGAAAGTCTTCAAGAAAGAATAAAAAGAAAAAAGAAGAAGACAAGCAAAAACATGGACCACGGTCAAAACCCGGAATCAGAAAATCAAGCAACTAAATGTTTTGTTATGAAAATTGGCTATGACCTAAACATGACCGTATTTTATGCTATAAAGTCATGTGCAGCCACTGTACAATTTATTTTGAAGTATTCACAAATTAAAATTAATGCTTTGAGTTTATTGGTGGGTAGTTAAACAATATATTTTTAATCTTATTTCTGTGTAAAACCTAAAGAAAAACTTTCAAAATTGCAATTCATACTAAGTGCGCGGATCCGCGTTCCAGCACTCTAGAGGTTAATGAATTGATAAAGGGATGTAAAGAGAAGTAAAAAATGGAGGCGAATCTGTAGAGGCTCTGGCCACACCTAGTGGAATGGTGACAGTTACAGTTCACAACCAGTTTCGGGAGAGACAGTACCTCCCATCTTCAGGTGTAAATCGAAACAGGGTTGCAAAATAAAATCCCTATCCAGATAGAGATTTTATATTATCCGTAGCATACCTAGTTTACTGCTGGGACTTTCATTCTTGATGTTTGTTTGTGCAGGCAACGACTTCACAACCCTAGAAGGAGTGGAGTTCTTATGGTCGCTAGTGTCTCCGCTGAAGAACAACGATGTCATCAGGTTGATGACCTTCTCCTCCTCCCTGTACGAGGCCTCAGCTGCCCTCATGGCCCTGGAGAGCCGCGGAGCTCGCGGTCATACGGCCCTGCTGGAAGGCGTCAAAACTGGCTCAGCTAAGGTGAGTCTCTCTCATATCCTCTTAAATACTGCATATCTAACTATACCTTCCATAAAGGTTTAACTTTTTTTGTGTACAACAGGATTCCCTAATGGACTTTGCAATCAACATCAAACTTGTACTGGACTATTGTCCTTAACCTTCTTCTTCTTAACCTCTCAAGCGCCAGCGATTTTCTGCCTAATTCAGACACCCAACTAGTGTTTTTTTTATATTGAATATCTCCAAAGATACAAAACATATCTCCTGTGGGTTTTTTTTTATCTCAAAAAACAGTGAAATAATGTTTTTTTAGTGCCTTCCAAAAAAAAAAAACTTTGGTGAATTATTATTATACTCCATCATAATTTAGATTACGGAAAAAAGATCGAAATTCTAAAAATAGATATACCTCATTAGTATGCGTAGGCATGAAATTCAAATACATAGCAAAAAATAGAAGTTAATGACCCTTTTTATTTACACAAAGATTTTTTTTGAGTGTGTTAGTGTTCTTATGTCAACAAATTGTGGAATTCGGCTTTTTCAAGAGTGGGTTTTCAAGGTCAACTTAAATATTATATTTTAAATACCTACAAACAAAAATGAATGCTTTGAATTTATTGGTAGATGGTTCTACCCAATAGCAGTACTTCATGCGATTTTCGATCTTATTGCTGTGTAAAAACTAAAGAAAAATGAAAAAAATCGCATTTAGTACTATGAGCGCGGATCCGCGTTTCGGCGCTTGAGGGGTTAATCTTGTTCTTCATTACTGAAGGTTGTGACCCTTGTGGAAACAACCACTCTTCTCCATTTCTCTCCTGACTGCCCTCCAACCACAGAGGTGCCTGCCGCTGTTTTCACTTGATTGGTACATCGAATGGGGGATCTTCTTCCTCTCTTCACCTCCAAGCCACCGATCACAACCAGTCGTTCCAGGCTATCCTTATTGCCACATGTACATATACTTTCCAGAATCAAGCCATCCAAAGTGACCGGTCCATAGTCTAGTCGTTAACGCTTCAGACTCTTAAATGGAAGGTTGTGGATTCGAATTCCGGCAGAGTGCAAAAACAAACCATTTGTATTTTCAAATATGCTCTTCACTGCAAGGAAGTGGCGATTGATGTTGGTTTTGAATAAAACCGGATTAAATTGGGAAGGGAACACAGATACTGGTAGATCATTCTATAAACGCGCAGTTTGGCAAAGGAATGAATCATGAAAACGCCAAGTTCTCATAGTTTTGAGATCGACTGCAAAGGGATGAATGAGAATCTCATCATCTCAGTTCTCAGGACTCAGTTCATCCTCAGTCGTCGTGCAGAGAGGGTGTCTCCTGAAGACGTTAGCTACGTCACTAACGAAACATAGAGAATAATGTAAGTTCTCTTATAACGGTTCGTGTAATATCCAATTAATACATTTTAACTGTGTAGTTATAATTATTGTAAATATGTCAAACGACTAATTCCAACCTAAACCTAACAACAAACTGACTTAGGTCATAGTGAAGCTGCCTCAGCCCGAGTACTCCTCCATCCCAGGAGTGGAAGTTTCCCTGCGCGTGGTGGCCAACCTGCTCATCTCCCCCGCCGAGGCCGCCGTGCTGGTTGGGGACTCAGTGCGCTTCTCCATCCTGCAGATGAAGGAGGGCCGGCTGCTGCATGTGGAGCAGCCCTCCTCGCAGTACCGCCTGCAGATCCTGGACCAGGACACGGCAGACCTCAACCCCAACACCGGTGAGTCTCACATCAGAATTCTGCCATCATCTGAATTCCATTTCTGTAATATAGCTCCAAAATGATTTAGATTTTTTTTTCTAATCTAATCTAATCTAAGTTGTAAAGATATGTAACATTAAGGATTCACATTATATGCATTTTCACAAGCAGACACGTATAAATTCGTGCTTAAACATGCCGCATGTGGACTTACAATATAAAAACCCAAATCTCAAATGAACTTGCTGACCTTCCCTGAAACAGGGGTGGCATTGGCAAAGTTAACCATTTTCCACAGCCTGGGTGGTCAGCTTCATACCAACCCATAAGTCAAGGAACATACACAACAAATTACATTTTTTTAAATCAATAAATAATAATATGTGTGGACATCAAAACTAAAACAGAAAACTAACTTAAAAAACGCTAGTCCTAACCGCCCACATTACAGATCAACCGCCATCTCTTTCTGTCCTTGCATACATCTTTCATTTCATCCAGAGTCATAACCTTCTTCATACAAGCTCTCCGTTTATTATGACTGGATATTCCATTCATTCACTATTTCCATTCGGGTTATATTCCATTCGGGTTTTAAGAATAGATAAAGTTTGGTTATATTTAAGTCTATAGCTGTACAAAACTTTAATTGAAGTCTACCCAATAAAAGTACGCAACGCAGCTAAGCTACGCATATAGTGTAACTTCTTGCCTTTCGTTATCTCAGAAAGGTTCCCGCCAACCACTTTCAGTTACAGTGGGGGTTTCTCCACTCCCAGGGGGGCTGGTTCTCATTTCTTGTAAACGCTGAGTACACCTGGATGATGATGATGGATGATTTCTTTCCTGTGGCGCCATTTAATGGTCCAGGACCATCTCAAGGGCGCCATAACCTTGCGGGTATTTGAGTTTGAGATAGACGGCGAAACGGGTAATCATTTCTGCCACCCTCGGTGGGGATCGAACCCTTGCTCTCGGCTTGGAATGCAAGCATTAAACCAACTGAGCTATCAACCGGATTTTTATGAGCTTAGTTGTCGCTACAAAGCGCCAATTCTCAAGCAAGACTCAATTTCTGTAAGGTTAGATAGACCTTTGGTGACACAAATATGTGAATTTCTTTGAATATTTTGATACTTTGAATGTGAATATTTGTGTTGTGAAAATCTTCTGAATAAATGTCCCCTCTTTTTGTTTTTCCTGTCTCACTTCTCACCGCAGATTTCCTTTACAGGTGTGGCAATTGGCAAGTCTCTGGGTGACACTCGCATCATCCTACAGGACGCGGGCTCGGATGGGACAGACACGCGCCCCCCTGAGGCGTCCCTGCACTGTGTGGAGCCCCTGGCCATAGCCCTGATGATCAGGGACAGGCAGGGGGGGCCCTGGGGCGCCCAGATACATGCCCCCATGCAGATACAGGCACAGCTGCTCTACCAGTGAGTTGCATCACAAATCTTCTTAAGTTAGAAAGAGTGCAAAGATGCTCTGAGCGTGACCTCATTGTTAACAGGCAAATGTGACACAGGTGTTACCTGAGCGGGATACTCCCTAGATTGAAGAGACTCGAGAGGTCTATGATATTTGTTGTAGTGCCGCAGAGGTGTTGGTGATGTGGCAGTTGTCCTTATCCGGTTGCAGGGCCGGTAGTTGCGCAGTGCTGTGGTGTGTGTTGTGTTGCTTTGTTTTGAGACACAGAGGATTTCTGCATTGTTGGCTTTACTGAAATGTCTTGTCTGTGTAGAATTTGTGCACACACATTTTAATCTGGTTTCTTCCACAATAGGGAAGTATCACGTATTTTTTTCATTGTATAAAATGGTAGAATACATTTTTAAAAATGCATCTGCGTTTTTAAAAAAATATATCTTGATTAGTTTTTAAACTAAAGCTCTTTAAAATTAGCGTATTCTCGATTTCCGGAAAAAGGTAATTTTGTTTATTTAGGCAGATATGACGGTGATGCATTTTCGGAGTGTAGGTATCGGCGGGCCCAGTGGCGAATCTGGACGTCATTTTGACGTCAAGATTCGCGAAGTCGAACGCGCTGCGTTTTGGCGCGACTAAAATTCTCCGAATTTTATTTTTGAAAATTATCAATGATATTTTTATTTTTACTACACAAAAAATGTATAGTTGTGATCCTTGAAATGTACTCCACAGAACCATATTATTTTCAACCGTTTTCCCTACCACTGCAACTACCCTATTGAGGGTGGTCTACCGTGTTTGTATGATGGTTTACAAAGCTGTGCATGGTGCGGCTCCTTCATATTTGTCTGACATGTTCTCACCTGTTGAGATGGGTTTAAGGCGCCAGACGCTCAGATCTGCGTGGGATGGGGTAGTTCACTTAGTTCAGCTGCACAGTCACACACATTCATTTTGGAGACCATGCTCTCTGGTTTGTGGGTCTAACAAACTAATACCTTATGGGAGAAAGGCAAAAACTGTTGATATCTCAAAAGGAGCAATAAAGACGAATCTTTGTAAAAATCTTATCTGTGATTTAAGAGAGCCCTTGAGGTGTGACACACTCAAAACCTGTGCTTAAACTATCCAATTTGAGACTCCGTGCTTATTGTAATCAAGGTATAAAAGCGGTTTCAAGTCATGGACTTGTTTATTTACAATTTTGTCAAGACTGGTCCGTAGTCTAGTGGTAAAACTTTGGGCTCGTAAATGAAAGTTTATGGATTTGAATCCGGCGGAGCACAAAAAAAATTCCATTTATATTTTCAAAAAATGCTTTTCGCTGGGTTGGAAAATTCATTGCCTGTATCAAAGACCTGTCACCAAAGGTCCATTCAGCCTTACAGCAACTGGATCTTGCTTGAGGATTGGCGCTTTGTAGCGACAACCAAGCTCCTAAAAAGTCGATAGCTCAGTTGGTAGAATGCTTGCATTCCATGCCGAGAGCAAGGGTTTGATTCACACCGAGAGTGTCAGAAATTTCAATGTTCATTTCAAACCCAAAAATAAACACCGATAAGGCCTTCACAAAAAATTAGAACCAGCCCCCTCGTGAGCTGGGAAACGCCCACTTCAACTGAAGTGGTTGGCGGGAGTCCGGCCCCGTTACCTGTAAAAATGAATAGGTCCCAAATCGCCTCGTGTAGCTTGGTTGCATCGCAATCCTGATTTATTGTGTCTCTTACATATTTGTTTGATGTTTCTTGCAGAGATGACAGGATTGTCCACATTGGTCCAGAGACCCGCATCCTCATTGAGCTGAACTCTAAGCGCTTCAGTGTCCACGAGCGCACCATCAATGGGTCAGTGATTGTTGGCACACCCACCAAGCTGGGAGTCATCCAGGTCACTGCTACTCTGCTGTCTGTAGCTGGGAAACCACACACTCCCAAGGTAACAGGGGAAACCAGTCCTTAGTCTAGTGGTAATGCTTCGCACTTGTAAATAGAAGAAGGTTGTGGGCTATAGAACCCCAGCAGAGTATGAAAATATACCATTTATCTTTTCAAATATTCTCTTTCCTGGGTTGAAAAATTCATATCATTTTAACAAAGACCGGTCACCAAAGGTCCAACATGCCTTACAGCAATTTTCATTTTTTTTCCTCAGAACTAGTGTCTGTAGTCCAGTGGTCAACACTTTGAACTCATGATTGGAAGTTAGTGGGTTCCAATCCCGGCGGAGATCGAAAAAATATTTAATTTTTCAATTTTGCTCTTCGCTGGGTTGAAAATTTAATCTGCTTTTACCAAAGACCGGTCACCAAAGGTCCATACAGCCTTACAGCAACTGGGTTTGCTTGATAATTTGCGCTTTTATAGCAGCGACCAAGCTCGCAGAGGGCTGTGCAGGTGTAAATCACATAAAAACCGCGCTTACCAAATAACGCAACTAAGCTACCCATATAGTGCAACTTCTTGCCGCATTATCCCTGAAGTGTTTCGTATGTGGTGATTCAGAACCTATTTATTTTTACGGGTAAGGGGGCCGACCCCACACCAACCACTTTCAGTTAAAGTGGGGGTTTCCCAGCTTCCGGGGGGGGGGGGGCTGGTTCTCATTTCTTGTGAAGGCTGGAATCTCGGTGATTGGCAGTTGTAGGGCTTATGTTCATTTGAGGTTTGGTTTTTTATTGAAGTACACATGCAGTATTTGTAAATGCGAACTTACACATGGCTGTGTGTAGGCATGCATTTACTATGAATTCAAAATGTTTAAATTTCTCTTTGCAGCTTAGATTATAGATTATAGTCTGTCTAAAATTAAAAAATAATTCATGGCCATTTTAATTGTATAACGTAATCTTCTGATGTTGTAATGTTCCAGTTGACCGTCACTGGTGACCTGCAGGTGTTTGAGGGCATAGAGATCATCCCCCCACAGGTTGTTCTGCCCTGGTTCCCCACTGCTGACCACACAGACAAGTAAATATTATACTACTTCTTCTTAAACATAATGTTTGAGAAAATTGTGAATAGGTAGTTTTGGTCTATGCTTGTAGACCGTTGAATTCCTTATTCCTGTAGCCAGGTTATTCATTATCCATTTACGCTATGGGAGAAAAAAGGTTGGGAAACACTGTCTTAGATGGTCGGCGACTCAAGCAGATTTGCTGTTTGAGCAGCATGCTCAAGTAGGCAATAGAATCAGTTCATCCTCAGTCGTCGTGCAGACAAGGTGTCTGCTGAAGACATTAGCTATGTCGCTAACGACATGTCGAGAATAATGTAAGTTCTTTTATAACGGTTCGTCTAATCTAATCTAATCTAAGTTGCAAAGATATCTTAGATTGGAGATTCACATTACATGCATTCTCACAACCAGACACGTACAAGTTCGCGCTTGCATATGCCTCATGTGAACCTACAACATAAAAACCAAATTTCCAATGGACATACACCCTGCAACTCTTGCCGTCCTTCCCTGAGACAGGGGTAACATTGGCAAAGTGAACCATTTTTACAGCATGGGTGGTCAGCCGCATACCAACCTATAAGTCAAGGAACTTATTAGTCTAATATTGGATAAATGAATTTTAACTGTGTAGTTATTATTATTGTAAATATGTCAAATGACTGTAATTCCTTGCTAAATCTAATAATAGAATTAAGAACCAGCACTATTCTCTCCATCATTTGGTGAAGCCAAACTTGGGATCACAACTCTTGGAACCGGTTAAATTCCTTATCGCTGCCTACCAACGCTTGAATTGCTGTGCACATTTCTGTTGTAAAGATAAAACTCTTCTGTTGTGAATGTTCCAGGCATGAGATCCAAATGTCTGCAGTGGGAGGAGACGGGACATACAGCTGGAGAAGTGAGGGTGCCGCAGCCGTGGTGGGGCCAGCTGGCCTGCTCGCGGCCACGGCTCCAGGCAAGGCCACGGTCACGGCCGCGCTGCCTGCGCATCCATACATACACGCCACAGCCAGGTCACCACCTTGAACATGTTTAACTCCTGTGGCCTCTTGCCCTTTGACCTTCAAACTTCTTGTGTAGGTTTAATTTTTCATTTGGTCCGTCTGTAGTCTAGTGGTTAATGCTACGGACTGGTAATTCAAGGTTTATTTATGAGCTTGATTGCCGGAGGAGCATAGAAAAAATATTCATATTTTCAAAGATGCTCTTTGCTGTATTGCAAAATTTATTTGCCTTTATAAAAAAAATAAGACCGGTCTCCAAAGTTCCATCCAACCTTATAGCAACTGGGTCTTGCTTGAAAATTGGCACTTTCTACAGTGACGACCACGCTCGCAGAGGGCTTTTTAGGTGTGATTCACACGAAAACAGCCCTCACCAAGTAAATAATCGTAATATTTGTATTAAATTTTTCATGTAACTCATTACAGGGTACAGCTAGATAGTATCTAATATTTGTCAGTATGTTTTGTTTAGTGTGTTGGTGTACTCGCCGGCCTACATGGAGGTGTTGTGGACTCAGGGGGAAGGGGCCGTGGAATCAGGCATCCCCATACACATAGCTCTGTATGCCCAGCAGCCAGGGACCAGCGACATCATCCCATTCACCAGGTAAACACTAGTAAACAGTCTTTGATGCCAGACATTGTTGATAGTACTGTCTCGCTCACCACTTATGAAATGTTTGTTATTTTCTATGTAAGTAACATGTCTCTACTCCGTCTTCAATACATGTACATATCGCCAGAGAAACCTATGAAATCACCATAGCAACAATATTTGTTATGAATACTCCTCTAATGTTATCAAAGTATAAAAATTTCTGATCCTTGTCAATATTTTTTTTAGAGAAAAGATTTCCGAATTCATTAATGTTCTGACCTCATTGTTTATCTGGTATCTATAAACAAATTTGTCTTAAGCAACTTCCTGAAGAGATTTGGAAATCAATTTTCTGTCGCCCAAGAGTAATTTGGCTGCAGCATTAAATACAGACTGCAGTCTAGACTGCTGAAACCTTGGAAGACCCCAGAACAGACCATTGCAATAGTCCAGTCTCGACACAACGAAAGATGCAATGAGAACAGCTTCAGATGTCCAACAGTTTCTGACCCATCTCGACTGCCTCAGGTGAAAGAAACAGGAGCTGACATTCAAGCTCGTTTCAGCACTCATGATGATGATCCTGATACTTGTATGTTTCAGTTGTCGTCAGCTGCCATTTGACATTGACACATTAGAAGGCGTCAAGTTTGAACGCGTCCAGCCTGATGCTACACAACTGCAGGATAAACCCAAAGGTAAGAATACAAATCTTGATTCATAAATTATTGTGAGTATGAGAGGAAAAGCTCTAACAGTGTGTACATTCGATTCCGTCCATACCAGTTTAGTCCATCTAATCTAATCTAATCTAAGTTGCAAAATATAAGTGACATTAGAGATTCACATTATATGCATTTTCACAAAACAGACATGTTTAAGTTCGCGCTTAAACATGCCGCATGTAGTCCTACGATGTAAAAACCCAAACTCAAATGAACATACTCCCTGAAACAGGGGTGACATTGGCAAAGTGAACCATTTTCTACAGCATGGGTGGTCAGCCGCATACCAACCTATAAGTCAAGGAGCCTACACAACAAATAACATTTTTAAAATCAACAAATTATAACATGTATGGCCATCAAGAACTAACAGAAAACAAATTCTAATTTAAAAAACTCTAGCCGCCAACATCAAAGATTAACCGCCATTTCTTTCTGTCCTTACACACTTCTTTCATTTCCTCCAGAGTCATAACCTTCTTCATACAGACTCTCCTTTTATTATGACTTTGGATATTGGAATATCCAGAGAGAATATCGATTCTTTCGCAATTTCGGAAATTTGGTCCATCCATACCTTTCTCGGTTTTCCTCTACCACGACATCCATCTAGTCTTGCAACATATACTTTCTTCGTCAGTCTTTCATCATTCATTCTCTCCATATGCCCAAACCATCTTAACAAACTTCTTTTAATCTTTACTTTCACACTTTCTCTTACACTCCATGGTTTTGAGAAATAGTTTTAAATCTCTACCAGCCAGCTTAACCAAAATCAAATAAATTGCACAGAATCTGTACTCGACTTTCTTGCAAAAATTAACCCACTGTATGACGTATGTAAAGCTAGAATCATCTACCGGCTTATGCCGTTTCAATAAAAAATATAATATATCAATTATAAATCAATTTTATTCCACCGCGGTGTGTACCTGCATACTTGTACAATATGGATATAGCCATATAAATACTTAAATGAATAGACATATTCGGTTGGTTTATTTGTTGAGCGCCGTTTTGTGTGAATCACACCTCAAGAGCCCTCTGCGAGGTTGGTCTTCTCTGGAAAAAGCGCCAATTACACAAGAAAGATCTTTGACTTATAGGTTGGTATAAAGCTGACCACCCATAGTGTAAAAAATAATTTACTTTGTCAATGTCACCCCTGTTTCAAGGAAAGTCGGCAAGAGTTGCAGGTTTTATGTTCATTTGAGATTTGGTTTTAAATTGTAAGTACACATTCAGCGTTTTTAAGCGCGAATTTACACGTGTCTGTTTCTGGGCATGCATTTGATATGAGTTTTTAATTTTAATATATCTTTGCAACTAAGATTTTAGAATCTAGAATCTAGATATTATATAGATGGTCATTGAACCCTTTTGTGTGCAAACTAGGACTTTGTATGGTGGGTAAACTTTTTAGTTATATTTTAAAAACGTAAGGACTGATTATTATTGGTATTTATAAAATTTTAAGAATCGCAGCCTTTTACTTATTTTAACCCTTTGACTACCAAGAAAATTGCTAATACATTTTGTATGGAAAATTTTCACTTTGTATGGCGGCTATACTTCTAATTCACTTTTTGGAAAAAATAATGATGGCAATATATACGTTATTATTATTGTTTTACATTTGTAGAACATCATTTTTTTATTAACCCTCTAACTGCCGAGGATTTTTTTTTTTTTTTTCTTTTGTATGGCAACTCCCTAAATTGAGATCATGATGAAGCAATCATTATTATCAGTAGATAGCACTATTTTATTAACGAATTCACAGAAAGTTTGAGAAAAATCGTTGGAGCCGTTTTTGAGAAAATCGCATTTAAAATTTTCAGCTCTTCGGAAGCCATCTTGAATTTTCAAAAAAGAAAAAAATCTTTCCTCATGATTTGTAGTGACAAACTTGTTCTTTCTATTAAATCTAAAACAAATTTAAATATCTTGAATTTTAATGGTTTTTTGTTATATTTTCGATTTAAAATTTGAGGTCGTGTAAACAGTGCTTTATAATATTTTTTTCAAAATATTTATTTTTTAATTTTGTAGAAATTTATGTTGTCTATAATATTGTAGAACATTATATTTTTGTTAACCCCTTAACTTTCGAGAAAATCCCGATTGTTTGTTTTTTTTGTATGGCAACCCATAGACACAGATTAGTAAGAGTGTTGCCATACATAATTTATTAAGTTAAAAATTAATTTGTGGCAACACTGAAAATTTAAAAAAAAATCTTGGAGCTGTTTTTGAGAAAAGTGCAATTTTATGTTTTTTTTGTATGGCAGCCATCTTGAATTTTCAAGTTGGTGTAATGCCATGTTATTCATACTTAATACATGTCCAAAAAAGTTGATGTAGCCAAAATTAAGTATCTCTAGGTCTTATACTTTGGAAAGTGACACACATACATACACACACACTCACATACAGACGGACGTTTTTGAAAGATAGTGTTTTTTGGCATGTCCTGCACCAGGACAACTCATTTCCGTGAAAACCTCGAAAACAAATTTTCACACCAAATCAATACTTTCTTTATAGCCTTCAGCTATAGCAAGAAAGTAAAAAAGTTTATTCAGCAGGGAATTCGTTACATTTTTTTTTTGGTTTACCGAAACCTACTCAAACAGACTTCCGGTAGCTTTTTCTATGTGAAAAATTATGAAATGCTCGACATTTTAATAGGTATTCTATGGCAATATTTATTTCAAACCCAAAATAAAATATCGGCAAGCGTTCACAAGAAATGAGAAAACCCCCACTTCAACTTAAGCGGTTGGCGTGAGGCCGGCACCCTTACCCATAAAAATAAATAGGTCCTGAATCGCCACATGCAACTCCTTCGGGGATAACGTAGGCAAGAAGTTACAGTATAAGTGTAGTTAGTTGCGTTGTGGGATAGCAATAAAGAGGACAGTTAAAAAAACATAAGGCCAAGATTGCCTATTTCTGTTTTACAGTCACATAAGGGATAATCAATAACATTAATTTTGAAGAGGTGGGTTGGAGAGCAATTTCGGATTGAAAATCATTCAATTGTTTGTAGGGCGGTCGTGGAACTGAATAAAAAACAAAGTTGTTTTAATTTTTATCCTTTAAGACAAATGATTACAAAGTGAATGCCTCTACTATCAATAAAAATGGAAATTTGTTGTTTACTAATAGAAAAATTTAAAAACCATCTATCAGTTTTTACACCTGTCTATATCCACGGGTGAGAAGCCATCCCGCCATTTAAGATACACAAAAATTAATGTTTACACGGATCGATATATGTATGTAAATTGTTTTTGTTTTGTTTACAGATGACGCCTGCGTAATCCTGTATGCACAGTGCTCTGAAGCAGGCAGCGCACTCTTGAATGTGCGTCAGGGCATACTAAACGCCACCGTGTCTGTTGCGTGTCACGCGCCCCTGAAGAGACTGAACCCCATGGTACGCAACGACAAGGTTGTGCTGGCGGTGGGGACGAGCGCCAACGTCATCTATACAGGCCAGTGATTTTAATTTGTAGTAATCCCAAACAAAATCATAACCGTCACTCGAGGATACATGATAATATTTAAAGTTGGAAGATATTAGAATAACTTCATTCTCAATTGTCTTTCATAAAGGGTGCCTCCTGCAGACTTTGACTCAACCCTTATTCATGAACTGTCCACGCCTCACTTCCATACATCAATGTCGGTACGGTATACCAACCATTCTTCATAATTCCCCACACAAAAGCTTTCATGAATCTATTTGTACGCAATATGTTGATGTACAAAGAATGAATGTTGTTTTGTTACTTCTCCAGGAGGTCCTGTGCTGTGGTCAGGGGGAGCCGAGCCCCTGCGCTACACCAGCGTGCAAGACTTGCGCATCGCACAAGTCAAACAGCTCTACACCGAGCTCCACAAGGGGCGGCAGCTGTACGTGTACACCGTCTCCTGTCTGAAGGTACATCCTTCATCATTATCATCTATAGCAGACAACCTGCAACTTGTACTCTATGGCGTGGAAGGGTGACACTAACATCGCACAAGTCAAACAGCTCTACACCGAGCTCCACAAGGGGCGGCAGCTGTACGTGTACACCGTCTCCTGTCTGAAGGTACATCCTTCATCATTATCATCTATAGCAGACAACCTGCAACTTGTACTCTATGGCGTGGAAGGGTGACACTAACATCGCACAAGTCAAACAGCTCTACACCGAGCTCCACAAGGGGCGGCAGCTGTACGTGTACACCGTCTCCTGTCTGAAGGTACATCCTTCATCATTATTATCTATAGCAGACAACCTGCAACTTGTACTCTATGGCGTGGAAGGGTGACACTAACATCGCACAAGTCAAACAGCTCTACACCGAGCTCCACAAGGGGCGGCAGCTGTACGTGTACACCGTCTTCTGTCTGAAGGTACATCCTTCATCATTATCATCTATAGCAGACAACCTGCAACTTGTACTCTATGGCGTGGAAGGGTGACACTAACATCGCACAAGTCAAACAGCTCTACACCGAGCTCCACAAGGGGCGGCAGCTGTACGTGTACACCGTCTCCTGTCTGAAGGTACATCCTTCATCATTATCATCTATAGCAGACAACCTGCAACTTGTACTCTATGGCGTGGAAGGGTGACACTAACATCGCACAAGTCAAACAGCTCTACACCGAGCTCCACAAGGGGCGGCAGCTGTACGTGTACACCGTCTCCTGTCTGAAGGTACATCCTTCATCATTATCATCTATAGCAGACAACCTGCAACTTGTACTCTATGGCGTGGAAGGGTGACACTAACATCGCACAAGTCAAACAGCTCTACACCGAGCTCCACAAGGGGCGGCAGCTGTACGTGTACACCGTCTCCTGTCTGAAGGTACATCCTTCATCATTATCATCTATAGCAGACAACCTGCGACTTGTACTCTATGGCGTGGAAGGGTGACACTAACATCGCACAAGTCAAACAGCTCTACACCGAGCTCCACAAGGGGCGGCAGCTGTACGTGTACACCGTCTCCTGTCTGAAGGTACATCCTTCATCATTATCATCTATAGCAGACAACCTGCGACTTGTACTCTATGGCGTGGAAGGGTGACACTAACATCGCACAAGTCAAACAGCTCTACACCGAGCTCCACAAGGGGCGGCAGCTGTACGTGTACACCGTCTCCTGTCTGAAGGTACATCCTTCATCATTATCATCTATAGCAGACAACCTGCGACTTGTACTCTATGGCGTGGAAGGGTGACACTAACATCGCACAAGTCAAACAGCTCTACACCGCTACATCTTGTAGTGTTTTCTCTTGTAGAAAATAGGAAAAAGGTGCATTTATTTGAGAAACCCATGTTATCTTAATATGTTACGTATTCAGTTTTATGTGTAAGGTACGAGTATTGACATGTGTTATCTGTGTTCTACTGTAGCACAATTGAAGAAGACTTAGGGCCGTTCTTATAAACATCCGTTTGTTAAATGTCAAATCTAATAAACCGAAGCTTGGTACAAATTTCGTTTTTCTGTATTATAACAATTCGTTCGTAAATTTTCGGTTTAATTTTACCGGCGGATCTAACCGACAGCCGACCCCCGGTTTCCAGGTAGATACCGGTCGGTTTGTTAAGGTTTGAGGTTAGGTCAGCTGTCAAAGCATTATTTTTTTGCGGTGAGTTTTGCGCGTCTTTGGACTTCTCCGCTCTATCCTGTTGAAGATAATTTCTTCCGACAGAGATAGAGAATTCATTAAAATAGGGCTGTATCAGTCGTTTTCGTGTTTGTCATACGCAACTTTAGGTTATGTTTCTTCTCTGACAGCAAACGGATGACATATGTTCATGAATGCACGCAAAAAATCATCAAAAATACGAGTGCATTATTGAGAACTAACGGACGGTTAAAAAAGCTTTATAAGACGACCATCGGTAAGATCAGTCCGTTAACGTCCATCCGTTAGTTAAATGAGTATTTACTTACGGATATTTAGTCCAACGTTTATAAGAACGGCCCTTAATCAATTTGTTTTATTGTTTGACAGCTTGGAGAGACAGAGATGACCTTGAAAGTGGTGAGGGAGGAGGATGAAGAGGTCCTGCTGGCTTCTGCGAGCTTGTCCATCGCCTGCTCCGCCCCGCACTCTCTCAGACTGTCCCTGCCACCTCGGGATAAGCAGTGTCCCAACAATCCACAGTCACAGGTAACTAATCGTTATCCGACAATGGACTCTCAACAATAAAAATATCCAACAACACATATAGTGTAACTTCTTGCCAGTGTTACCCCCCAAGAGGTCGCATGTGGCAATTCGGGACCTACTTAGTTTTACGGGTAAGGGGGCGGGCCGCATACTAACCACTTCTTCCTGTCCGGATATCCCATTTGCTATTTCAAGAATTTTGTCCATCCAAACCTTTATCAGTCTTCCTCTACCACGACATCTATACATTCTTGCAATGTATACTTTCTTCATCAGTCTTTCACCCCTCATTCTCTACTTGTCCAAACCATCTTAACAAACTTCTTTTAATCTTCACTTCCACACTTTCTCTTGCACCACATTCTTCTCTTACAAAATCATTCCTCACCCTAAAGCTCCCTTTTTTTCCAATCATACTTCTTATACGAGTATAGTCCATTCTCACTGTATGGATTTTACTCATTTCTAATTTCAATCCGTACCCAAAATTTTACATTCATTGAATCCCTAATTATTGCACATTTTGAATCTGCAGATGTCTGTGCTGGCAGAATCTGGACCCATAGAGGTGCAGGTCCTTGTGCTGGACAGCCTCGGTCTTCCCTTCTACAATGCCACGACCTTGATGGCCTCGTGGACGCACCTGAAGGAGCCGCAGAGGCTACACATCAAGCTGGATGCAGAGTTCCCCAAGATTCCTGTCACCGCATATCACTATCAGGTAAGAGAACCTCATTCATTTCGTAACCAGCCATCCCTCGCGTGTTTAACCGTTAGACTGCGGGTGACACGCATAGGCGTCAAGTGTAAACTTGCCTACAGTGCGGCTGTCAATCATAGACCAAGTTCGTAAACACCTCTGCGGCACTACAACAAGTGTCATAGACCCCTATAATCTCTGAAAGCTAGGGAGTCTCCCGCACATGATTTCTTAAAAAATATATGCAGGTATATATATATTTGGGATGTGCAAATTTATTCACATTATTCCATTATTATAAAAAACTGCATTGGCTTTGTTTTCCTGAGAGGGTGGTCTACCGTGTCTGTCTGATGGTTTACAAAGCTGTCAATGGTGCGGCTCCTTCATATTTGTGTGACATGTTCTCACCCGTTCATATAGATTTTAGGCGCCAGACGCTCAGATCTGCGGGGTATGAGGAGGTTGACTTAGTCAGACACGCGCTAATTTTGGGGACTGTGCTTTCCGATTTGCAGGCCCAATGGAGTGGAACAGACTACCACCTAATGTGAGGAAGGCAAAACCTGTTGGCATCTTTAACGGAGCGCTAAAGACGCATCTTTAAAAAAAACTTATCGGTGGTTTGAGAGAGCCCTTGAGATTTGACACACGTAAAAACGGCACTTTTTAATTATGTGTACCTTCCAAATAAATTATCCTTGTATATACATACATATTATGAATTGTCATTTCCAGATGCTCTCAGTCTCCGACCTTGACGTCTCTCCTTCAGGCTTGGTGGAGGTGCACCTGGAGGTCCTCTCTCCCAAGCTGAGCTCTTCCAAAGCCAGTCTACACATCAAGATGGTGGCTCCAGTGCAAGGACCAAGCGGGAAGGTAACAACACTTCCTAATCAAATTATTAAAGTATATTGGTGTAAACTTCTGAACTACCAGCTTTTTTTCTGCTTCGATGGCGCTACAGCCCAATTCGAGCCTTGGCCTCCAACTCCATCTATGATTAATGATTTGCAAGCTTTCAAAAATCTTTCATTCATCACTGCCTTTGGAATGTGGGTCCACCGTCGGATGCTGAAGGTTTCCTAGATGGATCATCTTTTGACAACTCGAGTACCACTCTCCATTGGGGGAGAGCTGATTCAGCCCTCCGACTCAGTCAGACTTCTAGGAGTCACACTGGATCGGAACCTCACAATGGGAGAGCAATTGAACTCGACTGTATCTTCCTCATTTTTTGAACTTCGCCAGATAAAGGCGATCAGGAGATGTTTACCGTCGGGAGCAGTCAAGACCCTGGTGAATGCCTTTGTGATGTCACGAGTTGACTATTGCTCAACGCTGTACATAGGTCAGCCGAAAAAGCAGTTCAACCGTCTTCAGTCTGTGCTGAATTCAGCGGCAAGACTCATATTCGGGATGTCTAAATTTACTCGCATTACTCCATTGTTAGGGAAACTGCATTGGCTTCGTTTTCCGGAGAGGGTGGTCTACCGTGTTTGTCTGATGGTGTATAAGGCTGTAAATGGTACAGCTCCTTCATATTTGGCTGACATGTTTACACCCGTTGAGAGGGATTTGAGGCGCCAAACCCTCAGATCTGCAGGGGATGGCGTGGTGGACTTGGTTCAGCCACACCGTCAGACACGCACTAATTTTGGGGACCGTGCTTTCCGGTTTGCGGGACCAATGGAGTGGAACAGACTGTCACCTAATGTGAGGAAGGCAAAGACTGTTGGTGTCTTTAAAGGAGCACTAAAGACACATCTTTACAATAAATCTTATCCGTGATTTGAGAGGGCCCTTGAGGTGTGACACACACAAAAACGGCGCTCTTTAATTATGTGTACATTAAAATAAATTATCCTTATATATATATATATATATATATATATCAAGTCACAAATGCCGAGGCTCTTTCCCATATGAATACCAGAGCCAAACTCCTGATGTCCATCAAAGGCAAAGCAAAAACTGGTTTATTTCAGCTACATAATGAGAAATGAGAAGTATTGGCTCCTGTATCTCATCCTACAGGGAAAAATTGAGGGATGACCGGCTCCAGGTCGAAGGAGAACATCTTGGTTGAAGATCCAAAGACGCTAGCTTAGCAGAACCACAAGATCTATCTTTAGTGCTGTAGTATTGAAGATGTCAATCGCTATGATGATTGCTTTAAGATTAGGAGATGTTTACCGTCGGGAGCAGTCAAGACCCTGGTGAATGCCTTTGTGATGTCACGAGTTGACTATTGCTCAACGCTGTACATAGGTCAGCCGAAAAAGCAGTTCAACCGTCTTCAGTCTGTGCTGAATTCAGCGGCAAGACTCATATTCGGGATGTCTAAATTTACTCGCATTACTCCATTGTTAGGGAAACTGCATTGGCTTCGTTTTCCGGAGAGGGTGGTCTACCGTGTTTGTCTGATGGTGTATAAGGCTGTAAATGGTACAGCTCCTTCATATTTGGCTGACATGTTTACACCCGTTGAGAGGGATTTGAGGCGCCAAACGCTCAGATCTGCAGGGGATGGCGTGGTGGACTTGGTTCAGCCACACCGTCAGACACGCACTAATTTTGGGGACCGTGCTTTCCGGTTTGCGGGACCAATGGAGTGGAACAGACTGCCACCCAATGTGAGGAAGGCAAAGACTGTTGGTGTCTTTAAAGGAGCACTAAAGACACATCTTTACAAGAAATCTTATCCGTGATTTGAGAGGGCCCTTGAGGTGTGACACACACAAAAACGGCGCTCTTTAATTATGTGTACATTAAAATAAATTATCCTTATATATATATATATTAGGAGTAGATCCTTTTTTTACCTACTCACGTTTACATTGAGTAACGGCCATAAGTGGAAAAATTGGTTGGTCCCTTCCTTCTCGTAATATCCATGATAACGCCAAGTTTGGCTTTACCATGTGAGGCGGGAAGAGGGTTTTAAACCGCACTGGTTCTCTATAAATCGCGTTCAAGCGAACTGCCCAGCAAATCTGTCCAGGCAGCTAACCAAAGGAGCAAGGGGAAAGGAATCACGGAATTAAAGTCAGGACTCACCTTATCTCCAATGGATGGCTTCTTCCCGGAGCACTGGTCGCGATTTTTCGTGTATGTTTCTCCTTCGTTCGCGCGCGCTGTGTAGGTACCGTAGACAAGTCTGTCTATTGTCACGTTCACACAAGTACTGAAGCTGGAGAGGTGTTTAGGTAAATTAGGAGTGGTCAGTTTATAGGCTAAAGGACAAAGGATTTCATGGCCAGCCACCCATAAACAAATCAACCTAACAATCCGCCCAAACAATCCAAGTTTGACTGTGTGTCGTCCCATGATTATGCTGAATAGCCATTGACTTATTATGGAACCCTGTCTTACACCCATGTACAAAATATTATTAATAGTTAACACTAAGTTAAACTGATGACACTTTTGATTACAAATGGACTCATTATGCAACCCTGTCTCGTTATAATCAAGTGTGACTGTATCAGAATTTGAAGCATTTCTTTAATTCCAGGTCATAATCTACCTCCATCCGGGCAACAATGTGTACATCCCCATCTCTCATGGTTCGGGCAGCTTCAGGTTCAGCACCAGCAATCCAGGGCTGGCCAAGGTGTCTTTGGAGGGAGCCAGGATCTCTGTGAGGCCTCTGCAGGAGGGACAGCTGACTATTGCCGTGGTGGACTTGTGCCAGAGCACCGACAATGCCATCATACAGGTAAAACCAATCAATCATTAGTACTATATCACAGGATAGATTTTTGCCTTCTTGATCAGCCCCAGCCAAAGCTGCTTGTCCAACACTGTCTGAGTGAATTATTAGTTAGATTTGTCCATTAAATTTCTTTGCCCTTTGATTATCCATCCTTATCACCCACCAACAATACCTCAGTACATATGTAACATCAAAAGTGGATAGAGGTAAAGTGTCCTTCAAACTGTGCATAAATCATTGCACGCTCTGACAGGAGAACCAGAAATACGAAGAACGCTCAAAGAAGATCACACGGGAGTGCAGTAAGTCTTGTCAGATTAATCCTCGGCTCCTGTCCTTATTTCCCGGATGGTCTGCGACTCTGGTATATTAACCGATTGATCACCTTGCTCAAAATCACTGTAGAATTAAGAACCAGCACCATGCTCTTCATCATTTGGTGAAGCCAAACTTGTCTCAACCAAACATCTTTCTTCTTCAGTCTCAAATTTCTGCTGCAAGACTGTGAAAGGTTTTGACGTGTGACGCGTTCTCAAGATGGCAGATAGGGGAATGCTTGCCAGGCTTGCCTAGAGAATAAGAATGAAATGGAATAGTCTACACCGTCCGACATGTAGTCACCAATTCATCTATGGCGCTCCATCCTCAATATCAGAAGTGGTCAATTGTATCTGTATTTCCAGATCAGCATAGTGACTGTGGCTGCCATCTCTGCTGACCTGCCTCCCTTCATAGAGCTGCAGCAGGGCGTGCAGTGCAGCGTGACCCTGTACGATAGGGCGGGATCCGTCCTGCCCCCCAGGGCGGAGGGGGCGCCCCCTGTGCTCCACAGCCTCATGGATAGCAGGCTGGAGGTGGAGGCACCTGCTGCCCAACATGCCAAGTACAGTGTCAAAGGTAAGCATTGATTCTGTGCAAAAAAGAGCAGTGAATCTCATCGATGACCCTACTCTCACAGCCAACCTACTTCCCTCAAGCATACAAGGAAAGTTGGAATGCTCAGCCCCTTCTATCTATACTCTCACGGCGTCTGCTCCTCAAATTCTAACTGTGTCTCACTGTACGCAAGGCTCTGCATGGAATTGAGCCAATAGAGCCTGCAGGAGCTGGTCATTTCAAGAAGTCTCAGCGAGAGGGAGCTCACTCTGCAATCCCTGAAACGGGCACTTACAAGTGTAGTCTTACTGTCCAGAAAATAGACCACATAGTTTAGTGATTATGTGTTTGCCACTGCAGGACCGTCCACTGGAATCAGCTTTGCCCACACGTACGTGCCTGGAAAAATTATGGATTTTTTAAACGTTATACACTGGCGGTATTGTCTTCAATTTGTTTTCTGTCTTACTAGTGCACCTCAAAGAAAAGGAAATGATTTTACCTCAACATTATTTTTGTTTTCCAGGACTGGAAGTAGGCGACGCCCAGCTGGAGTTTTCCGCCAGTTCTGCCCGTATCCTGGTGCAGACTAGGGTGTTCCCTCCTTTAAAACTCGTGCCAGAGAGTGTCACCATCCTCATCGGTGGTAGCGTGCAAGTCACTGCAGACGGTGGTCCTCCGCCTCCTGCCCATCTCACTTACCACACCAACAACAATGCCATCAGTGAGTATCAAATGTTGGGATTATTCTGTACAGGGGTGTTCCTTGACTTATAGGTTGGTATGCGGCTGACCACCCATGCTGTAAAAATGGTTCACTTTACCAATGTCACCCCTGTCTCAGGGAAGGACGGCAAGAGTTGCAGGGTGTATGTCCAGTTAAGATTTGGTTTTTATGTTGTAGGTTCACATGAGGCATGTGCAAGCGCGAACTTGTATGTGTCTGGTTGTGAGAATGCATGTAATGTGAATTTCCAATGTAACATATCTTTGCAACTTAGATTAGATTAGGTGTGAGACAGGGTTCCATACTGGGTCCATTTCTATTTGATGCAATCAGTGAGTATCTCAAATATTGTAATAATGTTTTGTACATGGGTGTGAGGCAGGGTTCCTGAATGAGTCCATGGCTATTCAACATAAAATAATAATAATAATATTAGGATAGAAATATATTAGAAATAATTAGGAAGAAAAAGGTCGATAGCTCAATTGGTAGAATGCTTGCATTCCATGCCGAGGGCAAGGGTTCGATCTCAAAGGTTTACTCAGCCTTCACAAGAAATGAGAACCAGCCCCCCCGGGAGCTGGGAAACCCCCACTTCAACTGAAAGTGGTTGGTGTGAGGCCGGCCCCCTTACCTGTAAAAATAAATAGGTCCCGAAGCGCCACATGCGACCCCTTCGGGGATAACGCAGGCAAGAAGTTACACTATATGTGTAGCTTAGTTGCGTTTTAAGGATGATTTATTTGGTGAGCGCTGTTTTTGTGTGTATCACACCTCAAGAGCCCTCTGCGAGCTTGGTCGTCGCTGTAGAAAGCGCCAATTCTCAAGCAAGATCCAGTTGTTGTAAGGTTGGATGGACCTTTCAGTGACCGGTCTTTGGTAAAGGTTTATGAATTTTTCAACTCAGCGAAGAGCACATTCGAAATATAAATGGTATATTTTTATGCGCCGCCGGGATCCGAATCCACAACCTTTGTTTTACGAGTCCGAAGTGTTGCCACTGGACTACGGACCGGTCCAAGTATCAACATAATCATGTATCAATAAATTTTATTACATTTTGAATGATTTGCTCACATGTACCTTTGCTTGATAATGGGCTCGGCACAAATTCAATGGTCTTTTTTTTTTGGCATCACATGGCCGGGCTGCTAAACATTTTATTGTTTTTCGTTGCTTAGGATATTTATTAGACCTGTGACGTTGATAGACTCCAGGTCAAAAAATAGCATCTTGGTTAAACCGGAAATAGTGGTTTGGTAGGAGCACAAGATCTCTCTTTTGTGCAGCACTATCAGAGGTGCAAATTGTTATGATGATTGTCAATCTTCAGTGAAGAGGCACAAGAAGAAGGGCATAGGAAACGCTAATTTAATTGCTACCGCATTCTCTGTTCGACCATAGCTATGACATATGCGTTAAGACACAGGGAACCTTTAAGACAAATATAGTTTGACACAATGTTAATCGTTACAGAGGTGACTCCATCGGGAACAGTTGAAGGTGTCTCTCTGGGCACGGCCACTGTGACAGGTGTGGCCACAGTTCCTGGTGTCACGGGTGTCGTATCACGGGCCACGGCCTCAATCAAGGTCATCCAGCTGGATGGCGTGGTCATCAATGCCCCAACCACCAAGCTGCTAGCTGGGAATACCATGCCTCTGTGGGTTACCGGTTTGTACATATATTCCACTTATTCTTTTGTGAACCTTTTTCCTTCTTCATAAAGAGTTTTGAATTTTTTATTTGGTGTAAAACAGTTTTTTTTTTTAATAAATTGTCTGTTTTCTGGCTAAATACGCTAATTGAAAAAAAACAGCTTTTGAGTTAGTTACATTAGATTTCTTTGCTTTTCAAACAAACAATGTGGAGGAGCACAAAAATATATTGTTTTATTCTTTTAACTAATTGCACAATGCACATTGTTCAGGTTTGTATTGATTTATAGCTACTGGGTTTTGCTAGAAGAGCGTCGACCAATCTTGCAGGAGCCTTCAAGGTATCTCCTTCTTTCTCGGCCTTTCTACATCCACTCCAGGACTTAGACACCCTACAGTCTTCTCCATGCCTTGCTATCAACTGCTGTTTTCAGTCAACCCCTTGATGTCGTCTAGCCATCTCAGTTGTGGTCTCCCTACGCCCCGCTTGGACATTCTGGGTCACCATTGAGCGATCCTTTTTGACCACCTGTCATGGTCTGGTCTTACGACATGACCTGCCCAGCGCCATTTTAATTTTTGAGGTGTAATTGACACAAAAATGACTAGAGCTATATCGAGGGTGATCTGGCAATAAGTATCTCGAAAATGCCAACTTTACAGGAGAGACTAAAATGTATTTAATAAATAATGTCTCAGTCACATGATTATAAAAATAAAATACGTAAATGTTAAGTTTCATACGGGACTATTCTTAGATATTTTAGTCGCCCGTTGAGCCCACGCTTTGACAAACTAATGTTGCATTTGTATGAAGACCTGTCAATCCAAGATGGCCGCAAGTGAACAGCTGATTATAGTCTTTATATAAAAACTACCAAAATTCGGTAGGTAAGAATGACCGTGGTCATGAAACTTCCAGGCGAGGCATCATTAGTTTGTCAAAGCGTGGGCTCAACGGACGACCAAAATGTCTAAGAATCGCCCCGTGTATGTTTATTTATTCATTTTGACAAAATAGGAAAATAGTTACTAGTTTTGGTTATAATGTAACATAGGAAAAAATCACACAAAAAAAACACCAAAAAATTAGATAGGACTTATTGCCAGATCACCCTCGATATGTTGTTCAAATTATCAGAATACTATTGTAAATTGACCATTTATCTCTCTTCCAGGCATCCCAGACTCCCTGGGTCCTCTACAGCTGGGAGCTGTGAAGCCAGCCCTCAAGTTCCACTGGTCGGTGAGTGGGGAAGGCCACGCCACCATCACTGATGTCCTCAACAACACCAGTAAGTCATCACGCTTCTGATAATGATGATGATGGATAATTTGTTTCCTGTGGCGTCATTTAATGGTCCAGGACCATCTCAAGGGTGCCATGGCTTCTGGAAAAAAGCAGTGTCTTCAGTCCCTTTCTGAAGGTGGTTGTAGGCTGGTTCGCGCGAACACCGACGGGCAAATTGTTCCAGGCAACCGGCCCAGCCACCGCGAAGCTCCTGTCTGTAAAATTTGATGTATTCGCTCTTTTGGGCACTATGACCTTGTTGACAGCAGTGAGGGCAGAGCGCTGAGCATTTGAGATTTGGTTTTAATGTTCTAAGTCCACATGAGGCATGTGTAAGCGCAAACTTGTGTGTGTGCTTGTGGGATTGCATTTTATATGAATCTTAAATGTAATATAACTTTGCAACTTAAATTATAGGTCATAGATAAATATTTGCTGTACACATTTATTTTATCTGTTGAAATGTGTTTAAAAAGGTACTCTAAGATATTGTTCATGATTAGTCAGGACCTTCTCAGTGTACCCACCTGCTGGCAGCATTAACTGGTTAAAAAATCTCATCTTCAAAGACTGCGGTATTGAAGATGTAAAGACCCTATGGCTTCACCATTGTTTATCCCCTTATTGTGAGCATTATATTTTCCAGATATCAACATGGATGACGCAGATAGAGTCTCTGTGAGGCTGACTGCAGTACGACCTGGAAAGATCTACATTCATTTGAATGTCTCTGTAAGTAAAGTTCTAAAATATTCATGTTTTAGTTATGTGTTTCTTCTTTCAATGGTTTTATTTTATCCATCCCTTTGCAGTCAACGTCAAAACTATGAAAACTTTGTGTTTTCACGACTCAGTCCTTGTCCAAGCGGCCCGTTAATTGAACGAGTCACCGGCATCTGTGTTCCCACCCCAGTTTTAATGCTGGTCTATTCGAAATCAATATCAATTGCTGCTTTCTTTCTAAAGTTTAAGTCAAAAAAAACTATCACATCTTAATTATGGCCCTTATGCCAATCTATGAATCAAAGGATCAACATCAAAATGTTCATTAAATATTATTCTTTCTTTCTTGATCTAGACTTCTTCACCATTGCTGGGTCGTAAGCAGTGGTCTGCCAGCCTGGATCTTCTCATAGCAGCTCCACTTCTTCTGGAACCTTCCTCGGACACTCCTCTGAGGATTCTGATGGCCCAGCACTCCAGCACCACCATCAAAACACAGCTGGACACTGATAAACTACACTTCACGTAAGAAAAAATAACAATGGTCCCAAATGTGATCCTTGTGGGACTCAAAAAAAGCTTTATGATTTCCAAGTTATCATTCATTTTCAAAACCTTTTCAGTACAGTAAATATCTACTGTTCAAAATAATCTTGAAAATCATGGATTGATTAGGAGTTTTACGCTTCAACGACCGGAGAGTTACTTTCCAGGATCTGTTGCCATGGTCTATCAGAGCTTCCAGACGTTACGCCCATGTCTGCAATGGTCTTCCTCATTGTGAAGATGATTATGATGTTTATGAAACTGTGGTGAAAATCAGGAGCTTACTGAGGTTAGAAAAATGATAAAGAAGGCGCTTTACATGCGTGTTTTATGGAAGAGCATTGACATCTATTAACAACCTTTGTGTGAAACTGTGGGGTAACTGACCACCAATATTGCTCTTTCACGTGAGTGTATCAGTAGAATTAGATTGATTGGCAGAGAAACGAAAAGATGCATCTGTAAAAGGACAGCAAAATACTTAACATGGTTTGTAAAGAACAAAACAGGTGCGAGATTGGATCCATCTGGCACTCCACTAACTCTTCCTATGTTCCAGGTTATCAGAGGAGTCTGGTGGTGACCCACTGGTGGTGGTGAATGGTGATGGGGAGGTGACATCATTTGGAAGAACAGGGCGAGCTGTCCTCTACATCACGTCTGCAGAGCCTGCCCAAGAGATTGTTGTTGCCATCGAGGTCAGTATAATCCATAATCTAAGTTCAAATGCATGTCCACATACAAACAGGCGTAAGATAAAAAATAAACAACAACTTTGTTAACAATTACTTCACGTATTGATGATGCAAACGGGTTGTTTGCGAAACCGGTCGTGGAATTAAGTACACTCAAAGTAATCATAAACAAAGTCGGTTTTTATTTTTTATCTTGATGAGCGATTACAAAAAGTTAATGCCTCTACAATTAATAGAACAGCTGTGTAAGTTTGAGATGATGCATGTGTACTCACAAAATAAGACCCAAAACTCAAATGAACACAAACCCTGCAATTCTTGATGATTTTTTCTCAAACATTGGTGGCATTGGCAAAAATGAACCAATTTTTAGTATGGAAAAATATAAATAAAGTATGTAGGTCTCTTATAATAATCTAAACGATGATTTATTGGAACAATGTTTTTCAGGTGTGTGGAGTGCAGTATGTGATGATGGATCCTTCAGGTTTTGCTGGCTGGACCCTGGCCGGAGTGGCCGCCCTGCCCGAAGGTCTCGTGATGACCTTGACCCTGTCGCAGTACGACACCCTGGGACGGAGGCTGCGAGGAACTTCCTCCAGGAAACTGTCGCACAGCTCAAACAGACCTGATCTGCTGGCACTGGAGCAGCACTCACATTCCAATATGCAGGTGAATGCATGTTACCAACATTTATTTATGGAAGTGAAGCGTGGACAGCAATCCATGTAGCAAAGATAGTGGAAATGCAGTTCACAAGGTTATTTTATGAAGTTCATTTATTTGGTGAGAGCTGTTTTTGTGAATCACACCTCAAGAGCCCTCTGCGTGCTTGTTCTTCGCTAGTCAGCGTCAATTTGGCAAATAAGACTCAGTTTCTTCTGGTTTAACCTCTGTAACTGATATGGAGGAACCAGATGTCAGTTCTTTGTACAAATCTGTGGTAGTACACAATTAGCATGTTTTGCATTTTCAGGACTTCTGTGCCCCAAGTATAAAACATCATGTTAACTCACGCCAATTGCTTAAATTGAAAAAATGTATGAAAACTTATCACACTCCAGGAGTGCCATAGTATATTCCATACATTTTCTAAGTACGTAATTGAGGTGAGATTATCACAATCTTTATACTCGGGGTACTGAAGCTTAAAATCATTTCATTGTAGTGAAAATCTACATTGCGGTTTTTTTTTTGTGATTAATTAAGTACAGCAATAACTATTTGCTTTGCTTGAGCTTTCGCCACAGCTACTAGCACTCTTAAAATTATTTAATTCGTCTTGAACTAGAACAAATGACTGTGACAGCAAATGTTGTTTGTTTCAGCTGACTTTGACAGAAACTGGCAGATCTGTGCTGAGGATATCGGAAGACACTGACGGGAGACATCTGTCTGACTATGTGTCCTTTAGGGTGCAGTCTGCCATCTCTCCCAAGCAGGTACCTACCTACTTACTTAATCTGGCCCAAGGCCTGCCGCACCACAATCCCCCAAAATTGTCTGTCTTGTGCCGCTTCCACAAGATGGTCCCCTTACTCCCAGGACTTCGGCGTCAGCCTCAACATTGTCTGCCCACCGTATCCTGCAATATCCGAGTGGTCAAACACCGGAGGGGGCACCATCCAACACATTTCTGATTATCCTAGAGTCCTCTGCACGTACTACATGTCTGGCCCACTGAAGTCTTCTGGATTTCATTACTGACACAATGTTTGACTCTGGAAATATGAACCCCAGTTTTGTGATGTACCATTTGTCACCCTCAGGAATGTGTTGAAGAATGTTTTGGTATTAACGCTTGAAAAACATAACATTTTCAAGGGTACTCATAAATACTTATTTATCATGAGGTCAATCTAATCTAATCTAATCTAAGTTGCAAAGATATGTTTCATTGGAGATTCACATTACATGCATTCTCACAACCAGACACGTACAAGTTTGCGCTTGTACATGCCTCATGTGAACCTACAACATAAAAACCAAATCTCAAATGGACATACACTCTGCAACTCTTGCCGTCCTTCCCTGTAACAGGGGTGACATTGGCAAAGTGAACCATTTTTACAGCATGGTTGGTCAGCCGCATACCAACCTATAAGTCAAGGAACATACATGACAAATTACATTTTATATGCATTGAGTCAATTGGGTCAATGCATTGAGTAATAACATATAGGAGCAGAAACTAAATTACTGGATTGATAAATACCATAGACCACAGTTATATCAGTTGCAGTGGTTTAGTCGTCCGAAATATGGCTATGTTTTCCAAATCCATTTTGTGTTTTGACACCCAATTATAACACACGGAGCCATAATGTCTTAAAATAATGCCTTTTTCCTTTAAAATTTGAAAATTTTAGCGATCACAATATTCATAATGTGTGTTATCTATCAACTCTAGCTATGTTCGAACTGGTTTGGTAGCCATTATTATTCGCAATAATACCAACTTTCTAGGAACATTTTTACATTCGCCTGAGTTGTTTTGTACCCACGGAAATGCAACTGTGAAGTTCTTTGTTCTCTTTCTTACTAAAGACCATTTTCGTAAGTAAGTTGAAAAAGATATAAATGTCTACTTTTGTTAAAATAATTTCTAGTTCACAGATATCATAAGTCAATGGGTCAATGTGTTGTCTCCAGATTGTGGCCACCGTTGGTGACATGTGGTGCATGCACACCTCGCTGCGCGCCGCCTCCTGGAGCAGCTGGGAGCCGCGGGCTGTGGCCGTGTACGGGACAGGGCTGGCGCAGGCCCTGCAGGCGCGCCCGGCCACCACGCCCCTGCTGCTGCAGACACACAGCCAGCTCACCATGGCCGTGACGGCCAGCGTCAGCACCAGGACAGCCGACAAGGTAAGCTCAGATGGGCTCAAACAGAATGAGGATGATGATGATGGATAATTTTGCCATGTGGGGCAATTAAATTTCACTCAATTTTTTTTTTTGTGAAATCCTAGCCCTCTGGTATGGAACACAGGCAATCTTCCAACTGGGCCATTGACTGGATATGAAGGAAAGTTTGAAGTTTGAAAATGACAACAGCTCTTTCAGCATGTTAGCCGCGGTTAGTGTAACGGCTACAGAGAGTAACAGTAACAGTATGATTTTGGTTCCAGATCTGGTTTGTGGAGACGTTGGCAGATCCAGTAGTGACCGATCAGTATTCACCCATCATACATCTAGTGATGACTAACCACGAGCAACCTGACAAGTCCTCCAATGTGGTAAGTCACACAGACTGCAATCTTTTCCAATAAAACTTCTTCGTGCATCTGCCTAGCAGTCTCAGCACATCTATCAATCATAACAGTTTCTGTAAGTTGTTTTTTGTAATTCATTTATAATTTTTTGTGCTCCTTGACTGATATATCGATAGCAGACAATTAAGTTTGCACGAGTCTGCAACAGTGTTTGGTGAGCGTGCATTTGCGGTAGTGGTTCCAAGGGCATGGAACCAACTGCCAGCTGTGGTTTGAGAGGTCGTCGACAGCAGTGACTTCAAGAGACATCTCAAGACTGATCTATTCACCGAATCTTTAGGAGCGCTCCTAGAGTGACAATGTCGCGAAACAGCGCCAATGAAAAGGTCAACCGATTCAATAACAACATCATAAAAACTGAATTATCGGTCTCAGTTTCAAATTAAAACATTTTATTTATCATCAAGTTTTATTTGCCATTTTAAAATACATATCCGGAACGTAATTAAACAACAAAAAATCCATCTCGTATATTTTATAAACGTCCTTCAGAAGCCGGTAGGGGATCTCTTCAAAATACCTCAAACTCACATCACCTTGAGTCCTTCCCATGGGATTCATATTCTCTCTGCTACCATGCTTGTAATAAACCCTCTGAACTTCATCATCGTTGATGCTGTCAATCAGAAATCGTTGGTCTACATCGAACGTCTCCATTTTTAGGATAAAGTCGTACTTAACGAAGCACGGTGAGCATTCTTGGTGGTATGGAGTCCAGTGCTCATCAAAATCTCGTTCGTTAACAATGTACAGCAAGAACTCTTCAAACGTCGGCACCGTGAGATCGCTAGGCGTCTTTCTGTACCACTTGAGAATGTGTTTGCTGTATTTCTTGTAGTAGTAGGTCTTGGTTTTGTCCTGGATTTTGTCCCGGAATGCAGAGAGGAGTCTTTCGAAGGGATGTCGCACTATCAGGAACTTCGTTGTCTTGTTAAGTAACTGCAAATAAAATATTTATATTCTTTAATGTCATAAGTATTCAGTATTATAAAGAGACCACATTTCTGAAATAGCGAAGAAATAGAAATGACTGGGTTATGAGTGAGTGAGGTATAAACGAGAATATGAGAGTGAAAGTACATAGGAGTACAATGAGATGGTTCGGTTATCTAGAAAGAATGGATGATGAACAACTGTCAAAAAGAGTGTACAAAGGAGGAAAATATTTAGTATAACCTTGACTCATTAAGACACTAACTACAAAGCTGTTGTCTTTTCAAGAGGGACCGACAACAATAGACAAAAACTGTATATGTTGCCACCTAACTGGCAACACGATCGAGAGACTTGATTGTAGATGAAAAGACAGGGTACCGTTTAAACTCAGACACTTTAACCTTCAAATCAGCATCTATCAGAAAATGCTTCGGATCTCATGGGGTGATTGGGTCACCAACGAGGAAGTCCTCCAACGCATGAATACCGCTAAAGAACTTCTGCCAACCATCAAACAGAGAAGGCTGTTGTATTTCAGTCACATTATCAAGAAAATTATACCGCCTTCTCCATCTTTTCATACATGGAAAGATTGAAGGGAGAAAAACTTAAGGACATTGTGACTGGAAACCCCTCGACAATGGTTTAACAAAAGCGCCAAATCCCTATAAAATAGCCATGATGATCACCGATGTAAATCATGTGAAATCCTGTTTTCTTGCTTCCTCCATCTTAAGTTTCGACGCCAAATATTTACACATGCCATAATGTCTTATAATAATGCCTGTTTTCTTAAAGATTGACAAATTTACCGAACAAAACTACTTAAAATGCACGGCAGTACCAACTTTACGGAGAATCTTTTTAGTTTCTCTCCAGATATTTCTGTTTAGCGTGAAGTCACACTGGGAGCATCGTTGTTCTTTTTCAAACTAAGGGCCGTGTGTGCTTGGGTAGGCTGAATCGGATATAGCACAATTGAATTAAAATAGTTTCGGATCTATTATATAACCTTAATTACTGTAGATGTTCTTACCTCAATGACCGCAGAAGTTCCCAAGAATGGATGAGCCTTCCTCGCCAGCTTGCTGACCTGAACTCCGGGATCTGGTAGTCTGGTGCTGGGGTCTATCTCCCCTCCCAGCACTCCAAATATTCTCATCCAGATGGTGGACCCAGCCTTGCAGATAGGGCACCACGTAATGCCATGATCTCTAGAATATACAATCATAGCATTAAACGCAAGTGGGTAATGGAAGAATACTTGGTTGGGATTTCTTTAGCTGTCTTCTTCTTTTGATGGCCCTTCAGTCCATGTCTCTCCTTGGCCTCCTGTAGCATTCGCTTCCAGCTCCTTCTGCTCTCAATGGCTGACTTCCAACCTGGAGAAGCTGCACTGCGTCCCCTCTCACTCTTTCCTCCCACCTCATCCTGGGTCTCCCCCCCCCAGGGTAGGTTTCCAGTCATAATTCTTGAAATGTCTGAAATGTATCGCACAGTTTGTTGCTGTGCCGCCGGATATGCCACTATTTCCCCTATTTTGCGCGTCTGCATATTACATATATGTCGCAAAAGTGATTTTCTTGAGGATGAGGGATGGATGCATCAAAAACAAACAAGCTTATAGGAGGCTGATAACAAAACAATAAATATTTATGTTTTTGTGTTCAGAAACCAGAAGCATATGTGTCATTGAGGACATCGTCAGTTGGAATAGGAAGAAGAGACGGTTCTGGAGAGACCATATGAGTGAAAGCAGCATAACCCGAATTGTAGCACAGGAAATACCAGACGGCCGGTGTCCACCAGGCTGCCCACCCAGGAGATGGAGGAACAGCTGGTCTTCTGCATCGCAGGAGGGAGTTTTGCAATAGCAAATCTTAGATATAATATAGGAAGAAGGTTTTTGTGCGTAAGTTAGTTGTGATGACAGACCCAAAGCAGGGTAGGGTAGTGGCTGGCTGGAGTGGTGGCAGACTGCCGTGCCGTAGGAGTATGGGACTGGAGGAGGAACGTGAGGCCAAGGCCGACCCAGAGTTGTTATTGATGCTATTGATGATGAGATCCATACATACTTATTTATGAGAAGTCTCCTGGTAACTGCGTACTTCAGCAGCGTCTGCTGTTTGTACTTCTTCTTGCAGAACTCCTGCACCCTCTGCCGTCGCATCCTCATGGTGGCTGCCACAGCATCCTATACAGTATTAATGTCAGTTAGTTAATAATAATTATAATAAAATAAAAGTTACAAAGATATTGTTACGAACGTATGAGTTTGTGAGGATGTGAGCCTGAACACGTGGCTTGCTGGTGTGTGACTTCTCTGGTATAGTGTGAAACAATTCTCTAGTACCATCCTTTATGGAAGAATCTTGAACATGCAAGAATTGTCTCTGCGGCACATATAAATACGAGCAAAGAATCTGCGGGGAGACAGAGTCGCTTAGATCATTGTAACGCAAAGACCTGTGAGCAGAGAGTGAAGGGTGACCTATTCCTTGTAACCTATATTGTAAAAAATAAATATTGTGAAATAAATTGAAATCATACTTTAATTAAAAGAACCCCAAATCAAATCATAACAATATATTAACATTTAAAATTCATATTAAATGCATGCCCACAAACAGACACGTGTAAGTTCTGTGCTTACAAATGCCGAACCTCAAATGAACATAACCCTGCAACTTTTGCTGACCTTCCCTGAAACAGGGATGACATTGGCAAAATGAACCATTTTTTCATACATTATGTTATGGGTAGTCAGCCTCATACCAACTTAAAAGTCAAGAAATTTAATGAAATTATTTAGCCTGATGACATCTGTTGAACAAGGATCAAAGTTATTGTTGATAGGGCACGGTTCAGTTTTTCTTGCTACATACCTACACTTTCTACGTCTTTCATGACTCATTCTCTCCATATATCCAAACCATCTTTGTAAACATCAATTAATCTTTAGGTACTTTCACGCTTTCTCTTAAACCACATTCTTCTCTTAAAAAAACATTCCACACCCTACCATGAATAAATGAAATTTAAAAAAGCATTAAATGAAGCATTGGTCACCTAAAAAAAAAGATTATACATTTACAGGTACTTACTCTGTCATAACTTTTATCACTCATTTCATCAGCACTCTTTTTAAAGTCACTCGCAAACACAAAGTACCTCAAGCTTTCACTCGCATTCACTTGCATCTTATGTTTCACAACACAGTCACTCATCTTCCACCCGCTCCCCATCAGCATGTTCACATACACCAAACAACAACAGATCACAACAGATAACAACAAAAACTTGCAAAATAACACATTGAAAAATAACATTTTTCTTTATAAAACAACTTTACAAATAGCACTGTTTCTACTTTCAAATTTAACTAATATAATTTTACATTTTGTTTAATTAAATTAAAGTGAATTAATAGATTATTTTTTAATAAACTTTATTTGATTACTCAGTGACTCACAATTCTTAATTTAGAACTTTTTTCGGGAATGACAAATGTCACACTTGTATGAGACTACGTTCCTTAGCAAAAAATATCAAAATATTTGTTAGCCTTTTCCCCAGCAACCTGGCAGCAGTTGTGCTGTCACAATTTTGTCTACATCAAGTATCCTCTTAACTTATAGGTAGGTATGAGGCTGACCACCCATGCTGTCATTAAATGGTTCACTGTGCCAATCTCACTCCTGTTTCAGGGAAGGTTTGCAAAAGTTGCAGGGCTTATTTTCATTCGAGGTTTGGTTTTTGAATTGTAAGTACATATGCAGGTGTTGTATGCGCAAACTTACACGTGTCTATTTGTGGGCATGCATTTAATATAAACTTAAAATGTTTATCTATTATTGTTGCGACTTATATTATTATTATAAAGTCATGGGTGGACCTTGTTTTATAATTAATACGCTTTCACTGTGTGAACCACCGAACCCTAAAAGAACATATAAAAGTCCTTCTCCCCTACTAACAGTATCTGCCTGAAAAAACCCACCCACTTTCTCTTCCCTGCCTTGAATTTTGATCCTTTTGTTTTTACCTCAGTTAGCCTCTGAAGATGGACGGATAAAGTCTAATAGCACTTGGGAAATTTAACTCGAATAAACTGTGAAAATATAACTATGTGTTTCATAAAAACATTATTTTTAGTTAATATTTAAAAATGAATTTTCACTACGTGAATGTGCAAAGTTTAGAAAATGTTTAACATATTGAATTTGACTGTTACAACTTGAATTTTAGTGATCAAATTTACTCTAAAATTGAATGCAGAGTTGAGTACTGTAATAGGCAAGTGGGGTATAAAGCTATGCTCTTAGCAGTCAGAGGTATGTCCACAGCATAAATAACCATTGACATATAATTTAAGTGGACCTGACACTATTTAAAAAAACGCAAATATATACTATTTATTATCTATAATCTAATTTTTCAAAGTTATATTAACAGTCAAAACTCATATCAAATACATGCCCACAGACACGTGTAAGTTCGCGCTTACAAATGCTGAATGTGTACTTACAAATTGAAACCAAACCTCAAATGAACATAAGCCCTGCAACTTTTGCCAGACATGAACTTAGATGTGTCTGCTTATGGGAATACATTTGGTGACGCACAATTGAGCGTCATCTGTTTTATTTTTTAATTAATTAGTCTAAGAAGCGAATTTCATGTTGGTCTTTCACAATCTGAAAAAAGTGCGGATAAAAATCGCAAGATGTCGGTATCAACTTTTTTTACATCTGAGCAACGTGAGATTAGCAAGAATTGATGACTTCCATTTCCGTCGTGTTCGCAAGTAGACACGTTTTTATATGTCTCTCGACCGATTTGAAATTTACCGTTAAAATCTGTGAGTGAGTGTGTTTGTTCTACATATAACTTGCAAGTGTGGCAGTTTGTGAACAGAGCTCAGCACCACAGGATCCTGAGAACGAGCATCATCTTGGACCAGAAGCACGATTGAGGTGAGTGCGGTCCTTTGATTTTCGCTTCTTTGGTACGGGAAAGTCGTCCAAAATTGAAAGCCACCTATTGAAGGTTGGCTTTTGTTTGAGAGAGAAAATACCATAGGCATTAGATCTGTGTATTTTATATCTCGCATTGGAGAATACGTTGCAGTTTCTCCATTTGTTGGTTTTTTGTAGTTATATACCCCCTGAGGGGCAAAATTTACACCTTGCCCCTCCAACATTTAATATGAATCTGAAACGTAATATATCCTTGCAACTTAAATTGTAGATTATGGATTCAAAGGTGCACAATAATTTGTAATATTAAAATCAGTTCATCTTCAATTGTAGTGCAATAGAGGGTGCCCTCTGATGATGTTGGCTACATTAAGACTAATGTAGGTTCTCCTTTGACAGTTCGTCTTATATCCGAAAACTTGAATTAACTTTTAAATTTAACTGTCTGGCTGGCATTTATGTCTCACACTATGCTTCAATGCCTTGAGCTAGATTCTAGTCCACTATTATATGTCAATGATATAAACAGTTTTTATTCTCTGCCTGCAGAGTCTGATCTTGGAATTTGTTTTACAAGTGGTTTAGATGACCTTTAGGCCATAGAACACATCGCCACCTTAAATGTAAAACTGAATAAGTGCTGATTCACTGATTTGAGAAATTGTGAATAAAACATTTTCTTGAGAGTAATTTTTTACAGTAACTGAACTAATTAAAAGGCAGTGCTCAAGAAAAACTTCTAAACTACAGGACTTTCACACTTAGAAAATAGAAAAAAGGTGCATTTATCTGAGAAACCTAGGTTGGCTGAATGTGTCACTTATTCAAATTTACCTTTAAGGTATCTAATTATTTTGAACATGTTTTCTCTATTGAGTCTTCTAAAATCAAAGGCGATAATCTGGGATTTGAATATAATTTTTTGGCTTTTTTGTGTTTTCTCTCGTAGAAAATAGGAAAAAGGTGCATTTATCTGAGAAACCCATGTCACATTGATGCGTCACTTATTAAGTTTTAGCTTTAAGCCATCAATTTGCAAATAAGTCTGGCTGACATTTGTGCCTCACTATGCTTCAATGCCGTGAGCTAGAGTCGAGTCCACTTGTATTATACGTCAATGACATAAACAGTTTGTATTCTCTGCCTGCAGAGTCTGATGTTGGAGATTGTTTACAAGTGGTTTAGATGACCTTTAGGCCATAGAACACATGCTAAGTGGTAAATCACGATTTTTGTGAGCAGCTCTGTTTATTTTTACATGTTCTATCAACATCAGCTGATCTTGTACAAATAAAAAAAACATCTCAATAACTGTACAATAATATCCAGTTTTTTTTTTCCTTGACTTATAGGTTGCTATGAGGGTGACCAGCCACACTGTTAAAAAAATGGTTCACTTTGCCAATGTCACCCGTTTCAGGGAAGGTTGGCAAAAGTTGCAAGGCTTATGTACATTTGAGGTTTGGTTTTTGAATTGAGAGAGTACACATGCAGTACATTTGTAATTGCGAACTTACTTGTGTTTGTTTGTGGGCATGCGTTTGATTTGAACTTTAAATTTTAATAAATCGTTGCAACTTAGATTATTATTATTAAGTCATCTGCGTACACTTGTATGTACACAATTTGTAAGTACACATGCAGCATTTGTGCGGGAACTTACACATGTCTGTTTGTGGGTATGCATTTAATATGGATTTCAAATGTTAGTATATCTTTGCAGCTTGGATTATACTTTATAGATTTATTTTTTGAGCGCTGTTTTTGTGTGGATCACACCTCAAGAGCCCTCTGCTTGTTTGGGTCTGGATAGACCTTTGGTGACTGGTCTTTTGTAAAGACGTATGAATTTTTCAACCCAGCAAAGAGCCTATAAAATATGAGCTTATAAAGAAAATATTAATGTTTTTTTTTTTATGCTCCGCTGGTATTCAAACCCACAGCCCATCCATATACGAGTCAAGAAGTTACCACTGGACTACGGACCGGCCTTAAGGTGCCTGGTATATGTTTTGTTTTGTTTGTTCCAGATATCAGATGACCGTGACTGCCTGATCTCCGCGCTGGAGACCTTCCCCTTCAGCTGTGAGATGAAGACCTCAGGAGACAGTCCTCCTGCTGCTGAGCTGGCCGCGCAGCCTGTCTTTGACCTGAAGCATGGTAAACTTACACATATTTACAATAATTATAAGTAGGGTGACCTGGTTAACAGTGAACCAGTGGTACACAGTGAACCACTAGACCTACAACACAAACTATGCATGTTTTGCTCCTGAAAATTTGTATTAATCCCCACATCAAGCACATACAAGATTCAGGCTGGTCTGACTTTGACATTGTTGGCGAATGGCTGTATCACTACGGAGATTTTAAAAATCATCTGTCAGCCACTTTTATTCAAGTTAATGTTTCTGGATTATTTCTCCCTCGGATACTATGATAGATTTTTGATTTCAATCCAATTACATTATATAATTATTTGGCTACCGACGAGTGATATTTTAAGGTTTATAATGTCTTCTATTTCTTTTGTGTGCCTGTTTAAAAACAAAATGATACTATGGTACACAGTGAACCAGGACATGGTGGTACTCCGTGAACCATAGTGAGCAGGTTCCCTGTGAAACATAGTGAGTAGGTTCACTGTGAACTGTGTTTTATGGTGTGATATTAATAGATAATTCTTCATTTAGAATGCCTCGAACAAAGAATGATCGACAAATTGGAGACCATTCGGCTGCTGATATTCGCGGGCGCTCAACTGTTTTTTTCAATGAAATTTCTTTAATATTTTGTCATCACTGATATTTTTATAATTTAATCAAACTAGGGGCGTTGCCCCTGGCTGCTACGCAGCCCAACTCCTTAACATTTGGTGAATGTGTATATTTCGCATAGTTTCCTCGCGTTAAAATTCGGAAAACATGTAAAATAAAAACATGCAGCCTTTGTAAAAGAAAATCGACCACCCATAGTTTAAAAAATGGTTCACTTTGCAGATTTCAGCTGTGTTTCAGGGAAGATTGGCAAGAGTTGCAGGGCTTATATTAATTTGAGATTGGGTTTTTATGTTGTAAGTCAACATGCATTATGTGTAAGCGCGAACTTATACCTGTCTGCTTGTGGGAATGCATTTAATATGAATCTCAAATGGTATGTATCTTTGCAACTTAGATTATAGAACTTAACAAAATAATTTCCTTGACTTATAGGTTAGTATGTGGCTGACCACCCATACTGTAAGAATGGTTTACCATGAAAATTTTATCTCTGTTTGAGGAAAAGTCGGTAAGAGTTGCAGGGCTTATCTTTATTTGAGATTAGTTTTTTATTTTGTAAGTCCACATGGGGCATTTGTAAGCGCGAACTTATACCTGTCTGCTTGTGGGAATGCATTTAATATGAATCTCAAATGGTATGTATCTTTGCAACTTAGATTATAGAACTAAACAAAATAATTTTCTTGACTAATAGGTTAGTATGTGGCTGACCACCCATACTGTAAGCAATGGTTCATCATGAAAATTTTATCTCTGTTTGAGGAAAAGTCGGCAAGAGTTGCAGGGGTTATGTTCATTTGAAATTAGGTTTTTATGTTGTAAGTCCACATGGGGCATTTGTAAGCGCGAACTTATACCTGTCTGCTTGTGGGAATGCATTTAATATGAATCTCAAATGGTATGTATCTTTGCAACTTAGATTATAGAACTAAACAAAATAATTTCCTTGACTAAAAGGTTAGTATGTGGCTGACCACCCATACTGTAAGCAATGGTTCACCATGCAAATTTTATCTCTGTTTGAGGAAAAGTCGGCAAGAGTTGCAGGGCTTATGTTCATTTGGAATGGGCTGTTATGTTGTAAGTACACATGCAGCATATGTAAGCGGGAACTTATACAATCTGCTTGTGGGAATGCATTTAATATAAATCTTAAATGATATATATCTTTGCAGCTTAGATTAGATTAGATTAGAACTTATACATGTCTGCTTGTAAGAATGCATGTAATATGAATCTCAAATGTTATATATCTTTGCAACTTAGATTACAGATTTAAATCCATTTTTTTTTTGTTTTTTTTTTTTAATTTGCATGAAATAAAAGAAAATATAAAAAAAACTTTCACGTTTTGCCGCTAGATGTCAATATAGTTCCATACATTTTCAATATGAACAAACAGAAATATTGAAAGAAGTTTTCATACATTTTTAAACACATACGCGAAAGCTCGCAGCATTGCAGCATATATACAAAAATTAATTTGCCATAGATCATGAATGTGTTTCATCTGCTGTGATGGCATTGATTTTGAAAATCGAAACTCGACGACAAAAGACGACGACGAAGGGTAATATAATTAAGGATTAAGTGATATCTTGTACATGTTTCTTATTACTTTAAAATCTTGATGTCCATCATTTTCTGCTAATTACAGACTATGGTTCACTGTGTACTGGCATGGTACACAGTGAACCAAAATACCATTTTTGAAAAAGTAGTGCATAGCATTATAATCCTTTCAATTAATAAAAAAACTGTTATGAAAACATAAAATTTAATAACCATTCAGCATCTTGACAAAATTTTAAGTTTCTGTCTTTCTTTATGTAGGCACAATGTTGTGCTGAAAAAAAGGTGCTTCACTGTTAACCAGGTCACCCTACACACATAAAATTGATTTATCGGATATTAGACATCTTATATGTTGGTATGAGGCTGACCACCCATACTGTAAAAAATGGTTCATTTTGCCAATGTCACCCCTGTTTCAGGGAAGGTCGGCAAAAGTTGTGGGGCTTATGTTCATTTGAGGTTTGGATTTTATTTGTAAGTACACATTCAGCATTTGTAAGCGCGAACTACACTTGTTGGTTTGTGGGCATACATCTGAGAGCTTTAAATGAATATATCCTTGCAACTTAGATTATAGATTATTATTATAGACGAACCCTTATAAGAGAACTTACATTATTCTCAATGTTTCATTAGCGACGTAGCTAACGTCTTCAGGAGACACCCTCTCTGCACGACGACTGAGGATCAAATGATTTTTTCTTCTATAACAATTGTCACAAATCACGGCATACCTTCGAGCGAAGGTAGTAATTATGATTAGATTTGTCATAAATATGTACACTTTTATTTTGTTTCCCGCCCACATCACTAGATGGCACTATGTTATCCGTACATACGTCATCATCATTATCATCATTGGCACGACAACCCGGGGTGGGTCTTGGCCTCCCTCAGCAACCGCTGCCAGCGCTGTCTATCCAACGTCTTCCTCCTCCAGTCCCACATTCCCACTGCACGGCAATCCGCCACCACTCCATCCAGCCATCTTGAACGTGGTCTTCCCACTGTCCGGCGTCCTTCCAGGTTCGTCATCACAATCGTCTTCTCCAGGCTCCGATGGTCCATTCGCTGAATGTGCCCCAGCCAATGCAGTCTGTTGACCTTTATTGAGCGGACCACATCAGCGTCCTGGTACAGCTTATACAGTTCGGAGTTATATCTTCTTCGTCATATGTTTCCGTCCTTTATTGGACCATAAATACGTCGAAGTATTTTCCTTTCGAAGACGTTGAGAGAGTATTGGTCACGCTTGGTCAGTGTCCAGGCTTCGGAGGCATATGTGAGGACTGGTTTTATTAGGGTTTTGTACAGAGTAGTTTTACATTTCCGTGACAGTAGCCTCGACTTAAATTGTTTTATGAGGCCGAAGTAGGAGTGATTAGCTGACAGTACATACGGAGCTGATGATATCATTGTCTTTGACACAAATATTAGGTATTGATTTCAAAAGTGAGGTGAGTGTTGGTTTCCGAATACTGGACAATTTAAAGCCGTCATCCCTGTTGAAGTTCGGATGCCTATAATAATGTTCCAAATACGCTTGTCCAATACGCGCCTCTACCCCCTTGGCCATAACACCGGCTTGTAATAGTATATTGTAGGTAGTTTGTTTTGTCAGTTTAAAGTATGTACTAACATTGAAAATACCGAGCCTAAGTTGTTATTTTCTGTCTCCAGGCTTATACGGCTGCCAAGTCAGCTGGTCTCCATCCAACAGCACCTCCAGGCCCCTCAGCAATACATCGCACGTGTTCATCTCCGCCGTGTCAGGCTCCACCACATCCTCGCAGCTGTCCGTGAAGGTCATCCGTGCTGCCAGCTGGTCGCCGCAGACCCTGACCCTGTCTCCTCCGCCTGCCAGTGTGGCAACACTCACCGTGACGGGAGAACAGCACGTCCTCAGTGGTCTGCAGGTCAGTAATATTTCTTTATTTTTTAGTTTATTCATTGATTTATTTGTCAATTTATTATTTTTCTTGTCGTTACCGGCCAATTCTTAGGGAGATTGGTGATCATCAGTAAATACTTAAGTCTTATTGTTCTAGAACATCATTGTTTTTGCGAGTTTTGCACTGCAAGCTTGGTTGTCGCTATAGAAAACTGCAATTTTCAAGCAAGACCCACTTGATGTAAAGATTTTTGGCTGCTGCTACTGCTGGTTGGCTTTTGGTGACCAGTTTTTAGTAAAAGCGAATTGATTTTTCAACCCAGCGAAAAGCTAATTTTGAAAATTAATAATTTTGTGCTCCAGTTTTAAATAATTTGCCAGTCAATAGCTCAGTTGGTAGAGTGCTTGCATTCCATGCCGAGAGCTCGGGTTCGCATCCCACCAAGGGTGTCATCAGAAATGATTTTCCATTTCGGTGTATATTTCAAAAGCATGTCATATTCTCCAGGTGTTAGCAGACAACAATGCCTTCATCATCGAGGGTCCCGTGCGTCTGTCTTTCGTCAGCCACCAGTACACGGTGAGGGCTGGATCTGGTGCCCAGCAGGGACATGTGAGGATATACCAGCCCCTCACGCACCAGGACACACAGGTACTGCTACACAATAGACAGCACATTTAGTTGACAAAACCAAACTTCTTCTTGCGTCTGTCTGGTCGATAGTTCAGTTGATAATGTCGAGAGCATGGATTCAAAATCATTTCCCGTCTGGTGTTTATTTCAAACTTAAAATGGTTTACTGAGCTTTCACAGAAAATTAGTACTAGCCTCCTCGGGAGCTGGGAAACCCCCAATGAGAACCCGAACTGGATGAACTTTTAGTGTCTGGTCTTTGGTAAAATCTTCTAAATATTTTGACCGAGAGAAGAGCGTATTTGAAAATGAAATGATAATTTTTTGTGCTCTGACAGGAATCAAACTCATAATTTTTGGATCACAAGTTAGTAGCATTAACCACCAGACTACAGACTGGTCCATATTAACTATAGCTGTGAACTTGCTATATCCGCGATTGCTAGAATCAAGTTTAACCGTAAAATAAAGTAAGAAGGAGTATATGAAGAGTATGTGTCTGTGTCTTCAGGTCCCTGTCCAGCTGGGCTACGTCCCGGGAGTGTGTGAGATGGGAGGAGCCCACGCCCTGCTGGACTTCCTGCAGGGGAACCAGACCCTGTGGCTGATGCTGGTCTTCATGGTGCTGGTGGCTGCCTTCACTGTCCTAGGTAAGCCACTTCCTATCCCTCATACTCTTCATTCATCCTGTGGCTGTTTCATCCTAGTAAATCCAATTGAAAACCTAATCACTTACTTAACTTACTTCGGCTCACAAGCCTTGAAGGCTCAGGGCCTCCTGCACCACAATCCTCTAGGACTCTCTGTCTTGTGCCGCTTCCCTCCATGGTCTCTTTTCTCCCAGGACTTTTGCGTCACCCTCGACATTGTCTGCCCACCGTATCCTGGGACGTCCAAGTAATCTGACACTATTGAAGACATTTCTGATTATCCTGGAGTCTTCTGCACGTGCTACTTGTCCGGCCCTCTGAAATCTTCTTGATTTCATTACTGACAATGTTTGACCCTTGAAATATAAACCTCAGCTCCGCGGTAGTATGGATGTGCCTTTTCTTACCCTCAGGAATGTGTTCATAAACAGTCTCAGGGCTTGAAAACAAAAATACCAATAAATATTGTCAGAAAAAACCTTACACTACGCTCCGCAGAAACTGGAGCCAAGTCACGTATTAGAGAGCCAATAAGAAGAGCTTACACAGTTTTTTTTCAATAATAACCAAAAAGTAGGGCTGTTAAATAGGTTTTAAGAAATTCATCTCGCTCCTTTCATATTATTCTCCAAGTATTCACATATTCTTTGTCTCTTTCCAGCTTACACCAATTTTGTGTTCCCGCTCCTCAAAAAGCAAACCATCGGTCCAGGTACTTTATTTCATTACTGCATTGTAAACAATCATTTTAGAAGTATTACTTCAACCATTGACTTATTTAATCTTTGGACTAGAAACTATTTAAACAAAAATATACACTATATCCGGTTCAACTTACTTAACCGCAAATCGTCCTTAGTTAGAAAGAGAACAAAGATCTTTACAGTGTCATTTTGTTGTAAACAAAAAAACTTGTGTGCAACTACAAATGCTATGGGCGAACAGAAAAGGCAGGGGCGCTTGAATTGCTATTTTTGAAATCAGCACAAGTTGAAGTTGCATCATGCCCTATTGACGATAACTTTGGCCCAGGTTCAACAGATCTTTAATCTAATTTGCAAAGAAATATACTAACATTCAGGATTCATATTCAATGCACGCTCACAGACATCCCATGTTAAATGAGATCACAAACCTTTAATGAAAATAAACTACAACTTTTGCCGCCAGAGGGATATCAAGTATACTTGCTAAGGCTCTCTGTTGTGGACAATGGGCTCAGCACAAATTTAAATTTTGAATTTTTTGCTTGGTGGGCAAACGTCATACTTATATAAGACAACAGTCTTTAGCAACCAAGAAAATAGCATTTGTATGCGTTTACCCTAGCAACCCTGTCGCGTGACGACACAATTTTGTCTATGTCAAAATTTATGTACAGTCCTCATTGAGTGACCATTTTTTTTTTTTTTTTTTAAATAGATTTGTGGAAAGGAATGCAATCCACCAACCTATTTTACCTGGCCAGTTGTCTTCATGCGAAAGCAGAAGCTTGTGTGCATGCAACGGCATCTGTTGAACCAGGGTCGAAGTTATCGTCGCGGGATTCGAACCAGCGTTATCCGGTTCCAAATAACCTGTCTTGATCCCCGCGGCTATACCACCGACCATTGCATTCTGAAATCAATCCAAAAAGCAAAGCATCTAATCTTAGTTGCAAAGATATGTTACATTGGGGATTCACATTATATGCATTCTCACAAGCAGACATGTACAAGTTTGCGTTTGCAAATGCCGCATGTGGACCTACAACATAAGAACCCAAATCTCCAATGGACGAAATTATGAAGAATAACTAGGGACTGGAAAATTATGAAGAATAACTAGGGACTGGAAAATTATGAAGAATAACTAGGGACTGGAAAATTATGAAGAATAACTAGGGACTGGAAAATTATGAAGAATAACTAGGGACTGGAAAATTATGAAGAATAACTAGGGACTGGAAAATTATGAAGAATAACTAGGGACTGGAAAATTATGAAGAATAACTAGGGACTGGAAAATTATGAAGAATAACTAGGGACTGGAAAATTATGAAGAATAACTAGGGACTGGAAAATTATGAAGAATAACTAGGGACTGGAAAATTATGAAGAATAACTAGGGACTGGAAAATTATGAAGAATAACTAGGGACTGGAAAATTATGAAGAATAACTAGGGACTGGAAAATTATGAAGAATAACTAGGGACTGGAAAATTATGAAGAATAACTAGGGACTGGAAAATTATGAAGAATAACTAGGGACTGGAAAATTATGAAGAATAACTAGGGACTGGAAAATTATGAAGAATAACTAGGGACTGGAAAATTATGAAGAATAACTAGGGACTGGAAAATTATGAAGAATAACTAGGGACTGGAAAATTATGAAGAATAACTAGGGACTGGAAAATTATGAAGAATAACTAGGGACTGGAAAATTATGAAGAATAACTAGGGACTGGAAAATTATGAAGAATAACTAGGGACTGGAAAATTATGAAGAATAACTAGGGACTGGAAAATTATGAAGAATAACTAGGGACTGGAAAATTATGAAGAATAACTAGGGACTGGAAAATTATGAAGAATAACTAGGGACTGGAAAATTTCGCGATCGCGATAAAACGAATTTATTCGCGAATTTTGATGTTTTTACGCGAATAACGCGAATTTTGAGGTTTTACGCAAATATCGCGAATTTTAGTACTTTTGGTAGAAATTGTGCGAAAAAGTTGTCATGTGTCGCTTTTCCAACGCAACGATGTTGTGGGAAAGAAAAGATTCCTGCGAAACCCGTTTGCAAGGTGCAAAGCACAGGAAAATTGGTCGGTGTTTTAGCCGAGGGGGCCAAGTGGGCTCATCTTTCAACTATGAAACACGCTAGAACGCTAGACGCGGGGTTCGATCCCCGCCTGGGTCATTTGACCCTGGTTCAACAGATGTGATTGGGTAATTATAAATGAATAGGTAATTCATTAAAATAAACAATAATTAATTATTAATTAATGATATTAATACCTGTTTCTGGCCGGGCAGAGTAAGTTGTTGAATTGCATTCCTATTCACAAATCTATTTTATTAAAAAAATGAATGATAAGCAGAAATTGAATCCTGATCAAAACCTGCATCATCCAAGCAGACTTGAATCGTGACATCAATGAAGGAAAATACTTCAAGTGAAGCTGTTGCTGGATTAGCCAAGAGCACAACTTGAGGCTTTCATAAAAGCCAACATCCCTTGAAAAATTAGATAACCCTCATCTAGAGACTAAATGCACAAAAAATCAATATTTTAAAAGGATATTGCAGGGTATTCGGAGTGTCATTGAAATATTAATACTTTTTTCAATCAATGGTATTTTTAAGTTAGGTACTTGTATCGATTCAGATGTTGTTTCTTCATTGTTTTTGAAGGTAAATATTGTTGTTTATATAATAAATTGTAAATAATAGTAATATCTTTTGTTTTGCAATTATATAAACCTTCATTTTGATCAAATCAAACCTAAAAATTACACCGAATCTCCCCGTTTATCATGAAAAATAACGCGAATTTCCCTGTTTTCGATCAAAAATAACGCGAATTTCCCAAAAAAATAACGCGAATTTCTCAAAAAATAACACCACTATTTTCCAGTCCCTAAGAATAACAAATGAATTTAGTGTGTACAATGTATTCATTAATATTCCAGTATGTCCTCCGTCACCAGATCCCATGGGTTTGTCTCCGCTGCGCAGAACTCCTGGCCTCCCTCGCCCCCCGCTGGCCCAGCAGTCTACCTACAGCCCGCAGCACGCTAGCAGCAGTCCCCTGCACCACAGGAGTGGCCACCTCATGGACAGCCCGGTGTACGGAGATCCCACGTACGTGCCGTCTCCTGACCATCGGAGGACCAGACGGTTCCTGTGAAGCCATGCAGGGGATTAGTCAATTCTTCCAATCTAGAATCTGGTCATTTTTTAAGTATATGGACTATTTTAGACACAATGCATTCTGCCCGGATTGTCTATGGATTACCGGACTAATTGTGTGGAAGCTTTCATACATCTCCATGCAATACTCGTCCCCCCAGTGCTTGTTTGACTTAAATATATCATTTATATTTTTAAATGTACTCTATGCTGGGTTGAAAAATTCACATATCTTTACCTAAGACCGGTCCGTAGTCTAGTGATTAACACTTCTGACTCGTAAATGGAAGGTTGTGGGTTTGAATCCCGGCGGAGCACAAAAATATACCGTTTATATTTTCAAATTTGCTCTTTGCTGGGTGACAAATTCTTATACCTTTACCAAAGACCGGTCACTAAAGATCCATTCAGCTTTACAGCAACTGGGTCTTGATTGAGAATTGGAGTGCTGCGCTGTGTTGTACTGAATATGCGTACACCTGTCAAACAGGGCAACTGAAGCAGTGCTTGACTGTTTTTTTTAAGTGATAAAATGCATTGGAAAAAAACCAGTGTTTGTCTGCAAGAAACAGTGCTTATGAAAATGTTACCACAAACACAGGGTTTGGCTAGATAATGGGTAAAGCAGCAGCAACTCATCTTCATCTGAGTTGTTGGACATTGTGACCAGTGACGACGACTGAACTTCGACGACTGACGTCAAAGCTGTTCAAATACAAAGTACGCAACGTTATGTTGGTTTAGCTTTGACGCACACAAAGCCTTAATTTCAGTCGGGAAGGTTCACTCAGCCTGGCTATTGGTTGTGTCAAATTTGCACTCTTAATTGTCAACCTGCCTTGCAGAGAGCTCTTAAAGTGTGTCGCACACAGTATTAAATGAAATGTTGTGTTTTTCTTGCATTTATGTTATTATTTTGTATGATTTAAACTCTGGGATCTGATATTGTGTAAAATAAACTCCCTCGGGTTGTCATAACAACTAAATATTTGTGTTTTTTTATAATTTTGTTTTGTTTATTTATTATTTTGTGATTGGACGCTACAAGGCTTTAGGTTATCTATAATCTAAGTTAAGTACTGACGTATTGGAATTTAACATTTATATTCCATTCCCACAAGCAGACACAAGTAAGTTCGCGCTTACACATGCCGCATGTTTACTTAGATATTAAACCAAAACTCACATGATCATGAACTTTGCAACTCCTGCTGCCTTTCCCTTATACCAGGTGGCATTGGCAAAAGTTTATTTAACAAGTTGCAGGGTTTATGTTCATTTTAGGTTTGAATTTGACTTTGTAAGTACACACGCTGCATTCGTAACCGCGAACTTACACTTGTCTGTTTGTGGGCATGCGTATCATTTTTATTGTTAGTATATCTTTGCAACTTAGAGTATTGATTATAGACAGACGGCAATCAACCGAAACTGCCCAGTGTACACATATTTTATATCGCCACCTTAAAGGTAAAACTGAATAAGTACTGATTTAAGTGGATAAAAATTTATTGGGAGTAACTTTTCATAGCAAGTGAACTAGTTATAAGAGAGTGCTCATGACAAACTTCTAAAATTCACACTTTTTTTAGTGTTTTCTCATCTAGAAAATAGGAAAAAAGTGCATTTATCTAAGAAACCCATCTTAGCTTAATATGCCACTTATTCAGTTTTATTTTTTATTTTAAAGGTATCGATATACACCTTGGTTACTGTTTTTTTTGTTTATTTTTATTTTTATTTAAGAGTTGCTAGAATTATTCTGAAAATTGTAAATGAGTGAGAAAAAAAATGTGTGAATTGTTGACTGTTTAAGAATAAGTGTCCGTATTAAAGAGAACCCAAAACATCTTTACCCGTAACTCCAAAATATGTAAGTAAATCAATAATGTAAAAATATTCATTAAAGTTTTCTTCAGGAGTTGATTTATTCCCTTGAGCGCTTTCGATGTTATAACACCATTATCAAAAGGACAACTAACAGATCTAAAATTACAAATATGAATTCCAGATAATGTTTTAGGTGGTTGCGCTATGGTGGGGTGAGGGAAGGGGTAAACTTACTATTTAAAAACTACAATCGGCATTCAGGAGAAAGTAAAAATAAAAAATAAAAAGTTTTCATGTGCGACCCCTGGGGAGAATGTCGCAAGAAGTTCCACTTTATGTGTAGCTTAGTCTCATTCATAAAAAGAGGACGCCTTGTGTGTGTCACACCTTAAGCGCCCTCTCTGTTCACAGATAAGAATTCCTAGAGAGATGCGTCTTCAGTGCATCTCGTAACACACCCACAGACTTGCAGTTTGCATTGAACCCGCAATCCCCAAAATTTGTGCGCATCTAACGGTGCGGTTGTATCAGATTGGCAACACTAACATACCAGATCTGTGTGTCAGATCTTACATTCTTACTGGTACATGGGAAAACTTTTAGAGGAGAAAAAATTAGAGCCAGTACCCCGAGTATAAAATATTGTATAAACGGCGTAAATAAAAAATGAAATGAATATAGGACGGCACGCCTAGAGAGTGACTTTGTTTTCATACATTTTTTTCAATTTACGCAGTCGAGGTGAGTTTACGTAATGCTTTATACTAGGGGCACAGGCCATAATACTTGCGTTGTTATTCTCACACAGCAAATCCATGGCTCAACAGCACCTAATATAATTTTTCCATACAAAACAACAATGATCCATGCATAAGCTATGGATCAAATGTGATGTGAATAACCCTGTGAGATTTTTTTTAGTTGTAAGATTGCGTTGATGTTAAGGGTTCCTTATAAAACTGACCTTTAACTCAAGTATAAGACTTTGCGATCAAACTCAGCCACAGAATTTAAAAAAAAGTATGGAAATTAAGTCGCTCACCAGAGGCGCTGTTATAACTTTCATAATTTATGATAAAATGCTATGATTGAGTGTTAGCGTTAAGTTTTATGCTTGAGGTACCTCTGTCTGTAAATATTTCTTATTTTTGTAATAAACAATAAAAAAATTAAAAATAATCTAGAAAATGAAAGGTTACAAAGTGAATGCCTCATCAATTAATGATATAATCTAGTCTTTTATTTCTCTTCTATACCTACCTAAGTACTTTTGAATTGTAACATTGGAACTCTTAAAAATTTTACACATTCTTTTGTTATCTTGTTTTACTTCACAGAAATAATTCAAATAACCTTGAATATAATATTTTAATAAAAAATAGAGTCTAAAAGCCTGAAAAAACCTTAGTCGTGTTCAGATTTAAAATTCGGTTCCTTAGGAGCATCAATTCAGCTCTGAGTGGCAGGGTAACGTCACATTTTTCCCCCGATTTAAGTGTGTGGACTTCATTTATAGTTGGAGATATTTTTGCCAGATGGCGTCAGGAAAGACTGTAGACTTTGGGATTGAAGAAGCGGCCAGCGCTGCAACTAGTGAACCTAAAACTAGAACTGAGGAGCTTCTGCAGAAGACGGAGTTTGAAGTCATGGAGGAGATCAACACAGAAAATGAAGATTATCTGAAGGAACATCCTGAGGTTGGTGCAATGCATCTCATCTAATCCAAGTTGCAAAGATATGTAACATTGAAGATTCACATTATATGCATTTTCACAAGCAAACAGGTATGAGTTTGCGCTTCAGCATGCCGCATGTGGACTTACAATATAAAAACCCAAATCTCAAATGAACATTAGCCCTGCAACTCTTGCCGACCTTCCCTGGAACAGGGGTGACATTGGCAAAGTGAACCATTTTCTACAGCATGGGTGGTCAGCTGCATACCATCCTATAAGTCAAGGAATCATCAATTAATATAATAATAATAATAAAGCTTTATTCCAGCCTAGTCATGCGAATAGTGCAATACGTGACTAGCCATATTCAATTTTCAGGTTATTACAGAGGAGATAAAGAAATAACAAAAGAAAAAATAAAATAATAATGAAACAGAGAAAGGAAAATAAATAAGATATATAGAAGAAACGGATATAGTGTATGTCCGTTTCTTCTCATAGTAACACACTTGCTATAATATGTACGTATCGATAGTCCCTTTTACCAGGTATAGAAGTCTTGGATCAATCTTATGATTTTGTAAGTTCACGCTTACACATCTGCATGTGTACTAACAAAATAAAACAAACCTGACATGAACGTAAACCGTGAAATTTAACATAAACCTTGAAACTTAACACAAACACAACTAAGCTACACATATAGTGTAACTTTTTATCACGTGTGTCTGAATGTGGCAAGTGCAACCTATATATTTGTACAGACAAGTATGCCAACCACTAGTTGAAGTGGGGACTCCTCTTGCCGCCTTTCTCTGAATCTTGGGTGGCAGAAGTGAACCAAGTTTTTACAACATGAGGGTCAGTCTCATACTGAGCTTACCATAAACATATATATTGTCCAGATTTCCATCCTCCTGCATGCCGTGATGGACCACATCCTGAGGGAGAAGCCTCCTGAGGAAGCCGCTGCCCTCACCGCAGCCAAGTTCCTCTCCAGGCCTCTGCCACTGCTGCAAGAGTGTGTCAACAGTTATACCAGCAAACCATGATCAGACTCAGACAACAAATTGTAAAAGCTAAATAGTTCCATTTTAATTTTTAAGATTTGTGCATTAATGGAGTGAAAATTCATTTTTAATTTGATTAAAAATAACTTTTGTTATACAACACAGATTTATTTTTACATTTTTGAGTTAAATTGCCTAAGCTCTATCGGACCGTCCATCTTCAGAGGAAGGTTAAAAAAAAAGGATCAAAATTCAAGACAGGAAAGAGAAAGTGGGTGGGCGAGACGGACTAGACAACAGGAGTAAAGGTCCTCCACTCACGGGGCAAAGGCAGACAACTTATTACCCTTGAAACCCTTGAAATCCAAAACAATATAGATAAGCAAATACCTAGTTCCATTTATTTGAGATCTATCCAGTCATTCGTCAGTGATTTATTTATTTTTATTGTGCACAACAGGTTGTCCTAATTACAGCGCACCTTCACAGGTCGTCCTCTTTTTTTTTAAGAAATCCTGTGCGGGAGGCTCCCCAATTCTTGAAAGTCTTGGGGGTCTATGTGATCCTGGAAGGGTGCCGCAGAGGTGTTGCTTAAGTTGTTGCTCCTGTCGTGAGGCGCTGCTTTGCTTCCGTCTTGGTGCATTGCTTCCGTCTTGGTGCATTGCTTCTGTCTTGGTGCATTGCTTCTGTCTTGGTGCATTGCTTCTGTCTTGGTGCATTGCTTCCGTCTTGGTGCATTGCTTCCGTCTTGGTGCATTGCTTCTGTCTTGGTGCATTGCTTCCGTCTTGGTGCATTGCTTCTGTCTTGGTGCATTGCTTCTGTCTTGGTGCATTGCTTCTGTCTTGGTGCTTCCACACAGCCTCGTGAGGAGATACATAGGTACCTCAAGAACTTTTTTTCGACTTGTTCTTGTAAGGAGTCTGATATGGTTGAGAAGTGTAACATCCTTTACAGGCACAATGCATTTTGCCCGGCTTGTCTATGGAACACTGAAAAAACCACGTGAAAGCTGTCATGCATCTCCATACTCTACCAGGCTCCCGAACCGGCACCATCTAGAAAAAACCATAGACAAACCGGGCAGAATGCGTTGTGTGTAAAATTGGCCAAACCCTTTTCACAACAAAATAATTCTTTTCAGTTTATGTTTTTTTTCCATCTAGTGCTGGATCAGAAGTCTAGTAGTGTATGGGGATATTATATGAAAGCTTTCACATGGTTTCTCCATAAGAAACCAAAGACAAACCGGACAGAATTCGTTCTGTGGGAAAAAAGCGTAAGACAGTATATAGGCTTCGTCAAAAATGAAACATTTCTAACGCGCGTCAAGGCGGCAGCGTTAAAACGCCATAACGTCGCGTAGGTACTTTGCATTTGAACGGCTTCGACTTTATTCAGTCGTCGTCACTGGCCACTATGTCCAACGACTCAATGAAGATGAGTTTTTGCTGCTTTACGCACTATCTACTATGATTATCTAGTTAAATCCTGTCCAATAACGCCCGACTACAATAGCACAGAGCAGCGCTCCAACGCGACGTAAAAAAACAGCGACGTGTTAACTCCTTGATGCGCGTTAAAAATGCTTTCTGTTTGACGAAGCCTTAATTATGACTCATCCAGCGTAATAGTGTTTTAGATTACGCGATCGAGGGGAGCTTATGTAATGTTGTATACTCGGGGTAATGAATAATTTTTATATTTTGTATTGTTTGTGTATTAACACTGTGAAAATTCATATTGTTTAATATTATAATTTTTAGGATCAATTCAAATCAAACGCTGTTTATTTGCACTTATATAATTTATTTAAAAAGTTTAAAATTTCTGTAAAAATTAACTAACGTTTTCGACCTTATTGGTCATCATCAGGTAGGATTACAATGATTATTTTTTATAGCATCATTAGTAATTAAGAGTTAAAAAAAATCTTTACATTTTGTGTATCAAAATTTAAAACCATAATAAAACAATAATACCTACATCTATTTGTCATAGTACCTACTTACATACATTATTTTCATGAAGCTATGATTTTAATTTTATACGTCTGCCCGTTAATAATAAAATTTTACGATGTTTATAAAGTCATTGCGCGCTTTCCGACAGAATATCCCTCTTCTTGGAAAATGAGCGCTATTCGCACATTAAGCCTCTTGAAATGTCACACTTTAATACCTAACTGTTATTTTATTTGAAATTTCATATGCTTTACATTTCTACACATAATGTCATGAACTTCTTTTACGATTTGAATAGTAAAATAGTTTAAAATAAAATATTTTTTTCAAAACTTAGTACCTAACCCTACAAAATCTAGTAAAACAGTTATTTATGCCACTGCCTAGTAATGATAGCCTTTGTAACACGAGTCCTAGTTCGTGCCATGAAGCGCAGCCGAATGAAGCCTGTCAATCCAAGATGGTCGCAAGTGAACAGCTGATTAGTTTTCATACAAATATTACCGATATTCGGTAGGTAAGAATAACCTTGGTGAGACTTCAAGCCATGTCATGAAAATAAATATATTTTATGTGCAGAGTCAAATAAAAATTGTGAATAGTGCTACAATTCATCGAATTTATTAATCGAAATACTCCAAATTACAGCTTTCCTTTTTTCAAAAGAAAACAAAAGGCTACTCCTAGGTTGGTATGAGGCTGACCACGCATATGGAAAAAAATATTCACCTTGTCACAATTTTGAATATGTCAATGCATTGTTACGTGCGGACCTCATATTAAAAAAGAAGACAGTTATGCACTAGGTATACTTTATTTATTAAAACCACATTTTTTTAATGTAGGTACACCGTTTGACGTAAGTAGTTTTACCTTAGTATGTTTGTATAGCGTACGAATAAAATTAAAAAAACGACCCCAATCCACTTAAAAATACAATAAAAAAAATTATTGCGGGCCATCTAAGAAAAGAAATGAAACAAAGTGTCATGGAGAAATGAAAGAAAGAAGTGTTCGCTAGACAGTCTGGTCACGTCTCGTCTATTGTCTGTCTGTTTGTCTGGGACACTGTGGTCTGTCTGTGCGGCTGTATGCCAGACACTCGCCTTCCTGTAATCTGCTTCCACCTGAAATATTGTATTACTGCAAAAATCAAATGCAGAGCTTACGAAGACATGATAAGAACGGAAAAAAGAGAGAATGAAATTTATATAATAATTTCCGAGTAATATTAAAATAGGTACGTTGTCATTACTTTTTTGTTTGGACATCAGACGCTCATCAGATAAAACGCAACAAGCTACACATATAGTATAACTTCTTGCCTGTGTTATCCCCGAAGGTGACGCATGTGGCGATTTGTTTGGCGACTTATTTATTTAGTGTAAATTTATGAATTAAACTCTTTGTTTTTGATAAATAAAATTGAATAATGATGCTGATGGTTTGGTGACCGAAAAAATACAGCCGTTTATTAAAAGTTGCCCTGGTTATGTTTATACAATTCTTAAAATATAAAGAGAAATTGGAATGTGTAATTAATTGAGATTATAAAAAAAAATGAGATTTGCATTCGTTGAAATTTATTAATTGGAGACATCTGCGTTGCCTACCAAGCGATACAGTATTTGAGTTTTAACGTGGTTTTAACTTATCATTAAAATCGAGCACAATAAATTGATTTACGAATTTCAAAATTATGATTTATGAATTGAATATAATTCCTTGACAAATAGGTTGGTGTGAGGCTGACCGCCCATGCTGTACAACTTGATTCACTTTTACCAATGTCCATTTTACGACCCTGAAACGAGGTGTCATTAGCAAAGTGAACCATTTTTTATAGTATGGGTGGTCAGTTTCATACCAACCTATAAGTCAAGGAACGAAAAAAACTAATTTTTAAACATAGTTTTCCTTGCAAAAAACAATCCATTAAAATTGTAAATACCTTAAATGGAGTTAGCTGTATCAGTTAATACTAGATTCGCATCCACATAGATTGTCCCACCTACATGTTACAGTTTCCTTCCTAGTTACAGGTACGTAAGTGTGTTTATTCAGTTAGTAATGAGAGCTGTATGCGCCAACATACACGTGCTGTATTACCGCGAGAGGTGATGGTACATACAGCAAATAATGACACTTCGCTGCCTTTGTGGACGCTCTGCCGAACCGAAATTCGCATTCATTTGCAAATCATCCGCAGGGGTCAGGTTAACCCCAAAGTGACCAAAATAAAATTACTCCAGAATTAATAAGTAAATATTCTGATAATGATTAAGATCATAGAAGAAGTGTCTACAGCAGTTTCTTATGTCTCCCATCGCCCCCTTATAGCTAAATGAGAATTGTTTTCGGAGTCTCCAGCACCACAATCATCCAGGGCTCTCTATCCTGTGCCCCTTTGCTCCATGACCCCCTTACTCTCAGTACATCTACCCACCGTATCCTGGGACGTCCTAGTGGTCGGACACCGGAGGAGGCACCATCCAAGGCATTTCTGATAATCCTGGAGTACTCTGCACTTACCTATTACAAGTCCGAATCACTGAAGACAGGATAAACCATAATGTAAAAAATCATTCATTTACAATGCCTCCCATGTTTAAAAGAAGGTTGGTAAATTTTGCTAAGTTCATCTTCATTTGAGATTTGAGAGATCTTAGACGTGGCTTGCATTTAATATGAATCCTAAATGTTAATCCTAAATGTTTGCAACTTATATTATAATTATATATACCATGTTATTTCAAGAATACCTTAACCTTCATCATCATAAGCTCGACGGCCTTGGGAGGGCCTTGGGAGTCTCCTCCTTAATACCTTAACTAGGTTGAAGTTTTGTCCAGTTGCGTGGTATACTTTTTTCCTCTACAGTCATTTACGGTTAAAATATTGGTATCGGAAAAAGCCAGCAACACATCTAGCATTATCTGTTTAGAGCTTGATTGTTGACATTATACACAGCTAGTATATTAGTGGCTCTCTACGTCTGACCGTTACATGACACTACATGTCAGAGACATTCTTCCTTTGTTTTCCCTGAGAACTAGATTACAATTCCATTTCCATTTGTTGTGCAAATAAAAGCCCGCCCAGAAAATGATGACATCTGCGACAGGACCGCAAGCAAAGTGGATGACAGAAGACGCTCTTTAACTCTTGATTTATTAAATACCATAATCAAAGTTGCAACAAATCTTCTTCTCAATCTTGACCCTCATTGCTGAGGGTTGTGACCGTGCGGAAGCAGCCACTCTTCTCCGGTTCTCTCTTACCTGCGCTGCCCGTAGCGCTCCATCCACCGAGGTGCCTGCTGCTGTCTTCACTTGATCGGTCCATTGTGTGGGGAATCTTCCTCTTCTTCTCTCCCCCTCCAAGCCACCGATCACAACCATTTGTTCCAGGCTATCCTCATTGCCACGGACAACGTGTCCAAAGAACACCGTTACAACACAGACCATGAAATTGATGGTAAAACTCTACAATTTTATATCCGACGCGTTAATTATTTTAAAATATTTTTTTGTTTATTTATAAACAAGATACCTTTTTTTGGTGCTTTGTAGTAATCCTAGTGTAACAGTTACAACCAACAGGGATCTCTCATTGAGAGTACTCCTACTCACTTATTCCAAAACAAGCACTCGTGTAAGTATAACTTAAGTATTTCTCAACAATATCATTAGTTGCCTTCGTTTAAAGGTGGAATTCATATATTTTTATATCCAAGTAACGTCCCTAATCTAACTGGATAATAATCACGCATTGGTAGAGACTGACAAAGATACGGATAAAAATCTCATAGAACGGATATCAACAGGGGCCAGCGTTCCATAGAAGCAAAAATAGACAAAGAGGAGTAATACAGAGCATTACTTTTTAACCACTAGACCGGTCCGTAGCCTAATGGAAAACGCTTCGGACTTCGGATTGAAAGGAGCATAAAAAATATTTGATTTTTCGAATATACAACAGGGCTCCATATTAGGTCCTTTTTTATTCACAATTTTCATATCTGATATCCATAAATGCGTTAAAAACAGCAATTTATTATTATTCGCAGATGATATGAAAATTTTCAAAAAAATCGATAATATTAACGACTGTCTATTACTGCAAGAAGACATAAATAGACTCAGTTTATACTGCTCGATTAACAAACTGTCACTTGCTCTTGAAAAATGTAAAATTATAACCTTCTCAAGGAAACGCATTCAAATCAATTACAATTATACAATTTCCAATCACACACTTGAAAGAGTATCTTGCATACGCGACCTTGGTGTGATTTTCGATTCCAAACTACTTTTTGACATGCATGTACATGCCGTCGTCAAGAGGGCCTTTCAAATGATGGGTTTTGTGTTTCGTGTGACAAAAAAATTCAAAATGATATCGAGCTATATGACTTTATATCATTCATTGATACGATCACAACTAGAATTTGCTGTGACTGTATGGAACCCATTTTATGATGTGTATAAAACTCTACTAGAGTCGGTTCAAAGAAAATTTACGAAAATATTGTTCCATCGGTTAAGCTACGAAAACCGCTCTTACGACAAACGCCTACTTCATCTAAATCTGGTAAGTATTGATAATCGATGTTTAATATTGAGTGCGTTGACTCTGAGGAGTATCTGTCTATCGGAAACGGATTTCCCTGGTCTTCTATGTCAAATTAAGTTTCGTATACCAAGATGCGCATCTCGTTCTTCACAATTATTTTTTCTGTCAAAATGTCGAACAAATGCAGGTCAAAGAGCTCCTATTCATAGAATGTGCAGTGATTTTAATAAATATTTTAATGATTTAGATTTGTTTAATAAGGGGAAATACTCCTTTAGGGGGGACTTGATGAAAACTATATATAAAATGTCTTTTACACCCAGTTTATAGGTGCTGATTGGGCTTTTTGTTCTTCTTTTTTATTCTTCTCTTTTTTCTTCTTTAACTTTTACATTCTTATGTTTTTCTTTGTTTACTCTTCTTGTTTCTCCTTGTTATTTTTGTTTCTTTTACTAATTTTATTACTTTTGAATTTTGACTTCCTCTACTTCTTTTATATTTTTATGTCAGCTACATTAAATTTAAAATATATATGTGGGAAATTTTTAAGGATGTAGGCATTTTAAATTATATGTATCCACTTTTTTGTTTATTGCAACTGTGTCTGTATCTGTTTTTTCTCCTAATAAAGTAAAATAAAAAATAAAAAAATATGCTCTTTCCGGAGACCGGCCACCATTAGATCCATCCAGCTTTATGGCAACTGGTCCTTGTTTGAGAATCGGCGCTTTCTACAGCAATGAATAAGCTTGCAGATGGACCTTTAGGTGTGTATCACACGAAAACAGCGCTCACCAAATAAATCATCCTACTATTTTTATTATTATTACTTTCAGGAGCGTGCGACGTAAAAACACCACTATGGATTTTTTCAGGTTCGTGGAAGACCAGGTATAGAAGTAGTATTTATTAGTCTGTGTGGTCAGCAGTGGGGAACCAGGGCAGAACAACCTGTGGGGGGATGATCTCTATGCCCTCAAACACCTGCAGGTCACCAGTGACGGCCAACTGGAACATTACAACATCAGAAGATTACGTTACAACAAGACAATTAAAATGGCCATGATTTTTTTTTTTAATTTTAGACAGGCAAATATTGGAAGATCCCCCACACGGTGCACCAATCAAGTGAAGACAGCATCAGGAACCTCGGTGGTTGGAGAGTGGAAGAGAGAACTGGAGAAGAGTGGTTGCTTCCACACCGGCCACAGCCCTCAGCAATGAGGAAATAATAATAATAAGACAATATTTATAGTGCCGTTTTGTGATAAATCCCTGCAAGGGCACTGTTCAACTGTAACATCTCCGAAACAAGCATGTCTTCAATCCCGACCTAAACGCACTTGCATTCTCTACGGCTCTAAGCTCATGGCGTAGGGCATTCCACAGCATAGGGCCGACTTTGCAAATGACACGATCCAAGTATATTGCTTTATTAGATCGTTTTGGAACAATAAATTTATTCACAGCTCAGCACAGATTTCTTTTTAAGGTTTTGTTCTTCTTTATATTTAAATGTAATTTATTATTCGTATTCCTTGACTTATAGGTTGGTATGAGGCTGACCACCCATACTGTAAAAAATTGTTCACTTTGCCAATGTCACTCCTGTGTCAGGGAAGGTTGACAAAAGTTGTGGGGCTTATGTTCATTTGAGGTTTGGATTTTATTTGTAAGTACACATTCGGTAAGCGTGTTGGTTTGTGGGCATACATCTGAGAGCTTTAAATGAATATATCCTTGCAACTTCGATTATAGATTATTATTATAGTACTACTTGCAGATCTTAATGCCAGCCGTTTACCCTCCGCCGGGTCCATCCCACAAAGCTATGAAATATACCGCGGGGCAACACACTGTGTCCATCCCACAAAGCTATGAAATATACCGCGGGGCAACACACTGTGTCCATCCCACAAAGCTATGAAATATACCGCGGGGCAACACACTGTGTCCATCCCACAAAGCTATGAAATATACCGCGGGGCAACACACTGTGTCGATGACAGTCAAACAGATCATATATAGGTACTCAATTCTTTCTCCAATTTTAAGCCAGTGAAGCTGGTCTCTTTGTATTAACTAGGTTAAAAGCAGAAGTGTTACTATTTCTTGTAATCTATTCCTTGACTTATAGGTTGGTATGAGGCTGACCACCCATACTGTAAAAAATGGTTCACTTGTCACATGTCACCCCTGTTTCAGGGAAGGTCGGCAAGAGTTGCAGGGCATATGTTCATTTGAGATTGGGTTTTTATATTGTAAGTCCACATGAAGCATGTGTTATCGCGAACTTATACATGTCTGCTTGTGGGAATGCATTTAATATGAATCTTAAATGATATATTTCTTTGCAGCTTAGATTTAGATTTAGTAACTAGATTAAGTAGAAGTGTAACTAGACTAAGAAGAAGAAGAGAAAGAAGTAGTAAAGGCTATCCGGGAGTGCTGGATATCGCCATCGTCTCTAGAGTCCTCCAGGTAGCTGGGACCCGCACATCTGGCCGGTCAGCGCTTGCCCTTCTGCGGTACGAAGCCCTCTAGGAGGCGCGCCGAGCTGAGTAGTGAGTACCTGATGGCATCTCTGTGCTAGGAATACTCAGCGACGTGCCCAGCAGGGCGGGCCAACCTTAGGCAATGAGAGCTTTAAGTTTATTAATTATTTGGTAAATTTGTAAACATTAATAAAAGTCACCAATTTAACCTTGTCTGATCAGAAACAGCTGGTAGGTATTGACATTATCGATTAAGATTTATTTTTAAAAATAATGAAAACTATTTTTAAAAATTGAAAATTAAAACTTTGTTTATTACCACTTGAGTGCCATGGAGGTATATATATTGATGTTGAGTACACATTTTAATTCAATCACGTTTTCGGTATCTCTACCATCTTCGGTTGAACTTATACTAACATAGCATTTATATTTTTTATTTTCCTGTTTTTTTTTATTTCATTTATTGTCGATTTTTCAAATTTGCAATCTGTTATCTAAATTGTAAAGATATATTGACATTTAAAATTCATATTAAACGCATGCCCACAGTCACAGACAGGCACGTGTAAGTTCGGGCTTACTTATTTGAGGTTTTGTTTTTATCTTGTAAGTACGCAATCATGCAACACACTTAGACGTGCCTGCGTGTGGGCGTGCATTAAATATTAATCCTTAATACTTAAACAGACATTCCAAATCAATCACCTGTTAATGTTTTGGAAAGAAATATATGCCAGAAACATTTTTTATCTGACTTTTGTCAGTTTTGCCGTAGAGGTTGTCTATCCCTGGCGTGGCAGGAGCAGCTTCCATTTGTGTATAAGTACAGGTTGACCACAACTGCACTCATTACACAGACATGCCGTGCACAACGTTATACAACACACATGACTACACGCATGCACAAACATAACACACGCTCGGGTAAAGTTATGGCAGTGGCTCTTCATTCCCATCTGCGATCTTCTTCTTCTATTTATCTTCTTCTTTTTCTAGTCTCATAATATTTTTCTAGCACGGTCAACTCGTTAATTTTGTTATTTTTGTAACAAATTAACAATTACTCGTTATTTTTGTATTTAATCAAAATAATAGAAGAATAAACCAAAGGTTATTTTCACTTTTTAAATTAAAATGGAGTTCTACAAAGTTTCCGCTGAAACATTTAAAAAATTGTCAATAGTCTCACAATCTTTTTCCAGCATCAATAGTCTCGCAATCTTTTTCCAGCATCAATAGTCTCGCAATCTTTTTCCAGCATCAATAGTCTCACAATCTTTTTCCAGCATCAATAGTCTCGCAATCTTTTTCCAGCATCAATAGTCTCACAATCTTTTTTCAGCATCAATAGTCTCACAATCTTTTTCCAGCATCAATAGTCTCACAATCTTTTTCCAGCATCAATAGTCTCACAATATTTTTCCAGCATCAATAGTCTCAATCACTACAGTTCAAGTGGGGTTTCCCAGCTCCCGTGGGGTCGGAACTCATTCCTTGCGAAGGCTGAGTAAGCCTTGCCTCATTTGTTGTTTGGTTTGTAATAAACATTAAAAAAAGAAAATAATTTTCGACACCCTCGGTGGCAATCGGACCCGAGTCCTCTACCTTAGTTATCTACCACCAAACCCTAACAAATATAATGTTAAGTTATAAATAAATCACTTTTGTGTTCTTTCGGGTTTGACCATGTTCCACTTGCAGCTCCCACATCTGCTGAAAGTGAAAGTTTTAAACTTTATTTAATAATGTTTAGTGTGTGTTTGTTTATATACTTAAATGTAATTAATTGTTTGTATTCCTTGACTTATAGGTTGGTATGAGGCTGACCACCCATACTGTAAAAAATGGTTCACTTCTCCAATGTCACCCCTGTTTCAGGGAAGGTCGGCAAGAGTTGCAGAGCTTATGTTCATTTGAGATTGTTTTTTTTTATATAGTAGGGTAGAGCGGGGCTAATAGTGCCACTTTCGACATATTCCCTAATTGTGGGCCATGTATTCCATCCATAAAAAAATAACTAATATCTACCGAAAGTATATCTATTCGGCTATACCACAGGCCTTACAATTGTACATTATTTTACTTGTTTGAGAAATTAAAGACATTTTTTTGGAAGTAGACAAATGGAACTTTAAGCCCCGCATGCGGGGCTTAAAGTTCCATGCATGGGGTAAAAAGTACCAATCAACTTAGTGCTTCATTTGGGATTAGTCAGTAGAGAAAAGGGGTTAATATTATTTATTTTTTATTAATAATTATTAAAACATTACCAATTATGAGAAATTACAATAAAAATATCAACACACAAAAACAAAATACATGAAAAAAAAAAAAAAAAACGTCATCACTGTCGCAGTTTCGGCATATGTATACGACAGCTCCTGGATTGGGCGCACACTTAGCATTCCTCGTCCTTTGAGCTGCAGGAGCTACTAGCTAATTGCAGAATCTTTATCGTCTCCTGCTTTTTCTTGGCAGCTAGTTTCTTAGCAGCGGGGTATGGCCTTTTTCTTGTCGCTTGCTCTAGGGCAAGAGCATTTTTTTAATATCTGTTAATATGGCTGCCCTGCTTTGCTTTCTTGTATAAGCCGACATCTTACGCGGCCCTGTCTTTGGAAGTGGCCATACAACTTCCTGAGAATAGTTGTAAGAGGTTTCTCCAGCGACTTTACTTGCTGCGATGAAAAGACAATTCGAGGTGTTGTGTATCCAAATCTGGGATCTTCAGTGCCTTCCTTGAGCCGGTTTACAAACCTTTTCAAAGACATGCGACATATCTCAAATCTCTAGCGACAGTCCGCAGAGGTTTTCCTTCCTTCATCACCAATTCTGCGGCTCGCTTCATAACATCAAGGGAAGTTTTACCTCTTTCTGTTTTTCTTTTATAGTTTTGTATTCTGAAAAAAACACAAATATGTAAAAACTACCAGAGGCGTTTTGAAAGAAAATAATGCTGGAGCATAATGCTGGAAACATTAGACAGACCTTAAAATATTGATATTAAGGTAAAAAGTGTGCAATATAAACAGAGGGGTTAAAAGTTCCTGGACCTTCTTACCCCATATCAAATGGAACTTTTTACCCCATTTGTAGATTTCATGTCGTCTGAAGAATTATCAAAAAACTGCTGCATATTAACTTAAAACACTAGTTCTATTATAAAAAACATTAACGACACTATACAAATAAACTTACTTTATCGAAGAAACTCCAATATACAGCTCACTGCTCCGAAACGTTCGCCGAAAAACGAAAATACTTTACAAGAGTCAAAACAAACATATGATCCGTGCTCGCTCTGTGCCTGCCAGACGGTAACATGCGTTGGTCGGTCATCTCCTCCACCTTTCCCGCATCTACGGTCGGTGAAGCCGATTTCCTACGGGTTTTTATTTCCTAGAAACAGCCAGTGGAACTTTTAACCCGCGGAACTTTTAGCCCCGCTCTACCCTACATAGGTCCACATGCGGCATGTGTTAGCTCGAACTTATGCATGTCTGCTTGTGGGAATGCTTTTAATATGAATCTTAAATTATGTATATCTTTACAGCTTAAATTTAGATTTAGTACTTACCTCTAAAATGAGTTTCAATCTACACCTGAAGATACGGGGTAACGCTTCTCCCGCAACTGGTTGTGTAAAAATAAACAGAAGTGAATTTTAACACTAAAATACATTGTTTACAAATATGGCCAACCTGGCAACCTCTGATAGAAGTGCAGCATTCAGAATGTCATCTCTCGGTTGGTCAGCCCTGTATTGGGTGGCCATCCTCTCCGCAGAGGATGAGCCGCTATATAAAGCTCCCAGCATCGGGTTTCGCGTTCACTCCACCGTTCATGTCGAATGCGCCAAGTTCAAAGTCAATGCCACCACTGTGTACAAACGAATACTAAATTTCATTTACGTAAAACAACAAATAAAGTATAGTTTTTTTTTTCAATTGTGTGAAAAAGACAATCAATACGCAAATAGAATCTAAGATAATTTCTTTAAATAAGATCTTTATTTTTAAAAAAAAAGTGTTTTTGAAGGAGATTTGCTGAGAATTTTACGAGGTAAGTTGTTCAAAGTATTTTTCAGATTATTTTTTGTTGTTGGACAAAACGACGAAGAAATCTTGTGTCCCTTTTTAAATTTATCTACCTATACCTATTCTCCATGGCACGTGTATTATTATGGGAAGAAACATACCTACATACATACGCCATTTATATTTTCAATATTGTTGATTGACTTATAGATTGATTTGAGATTTGTCGTGTATGTTCTTTGACTTATAGGTTGGTATGCGGCTGACCACCCATGCTGTAAAAATAGCTCACTTTGCCAAAGTCACCCCTATCTCAGGGAAGGACGGCAAGAGTTGCAGGGTGTATGTCCATTTGAGATTTGGTTTTTATGTCGTAGGTTCACATGCGGCATGTGCAAGCGCGAACTTGTACGTGTCTGGTTGTGAAAATGCATGTAATGTGAATCTCCAATCTAACATATCTTTGCAACTTAGATTAGATTAGATTAGACTAGACCGACCAAGCATACTGTAAAACCTGATTCGATTCGCCAACGACACCCCTATTTCAGGGAAGGGCAGCAAGAGTTGTAGGGCTTATGTTTATTTCAAATTTCTTTCATTTATTCCGTAATACGAGTACACATGCAGCATGTGTAAGCGCAAACTTAGGTACACGTTTCTGCTTGGGGGCAACATTTTATCCTACATGGTCGTATATTTGCAACTTAGATTCATGCTAATATAAGCAGATCGATCGTCTCACAATGTCATAATAAAGTATTTTATTATTTTGGGACAGATTTATTGGGGCAATTAAAAATTATAATGCAATATTTTTTACACTCCATTGACTAATAGGTTGGTATGAGGCTGACCACCCATACTGTAAAAAATGGTCCACTTTACCAATGTCACCCCTGTGTCAGGGAAGGTTGGCATAAGTTCTAGGGTTTATGTTCATTTGAGGTTTGGGTTTTATTTATAAGTACCTACACATTCAGCATTGTAAGCGCGAACTACGAGTAAATGTGTTTGTTTGTGGACATGCATTTGATATGAGCTTTAAATGTTAATATATCTTTGCAACTTAGATTAAAGATTATATATATTTTAGACTCCATTGACTAATAGGTTGGTATGAGGCTGACGCCACATGCTGTAAAAACTTGGTTTACCTTTGCCAATGCCACCTCGGGTTCAGGGAAAGGTGCGGCAGGAGTTGTAAAGTTAATGTTCATGTGAGGTTTGGTTTATTTTGTATGTACGCATGCAGCATGTGTAAGCGCAAACTTGCACGTGTCTGTTTGAGGGCATGCATTTAAAATGTTAACATATCTTTGCAACTTAGATTATAGAATTCTAACGGTGTTCATTGCACACAGCAAATCCATGGCTTAACCGCCGCCTAACGTGAATTTTCGATACAAAAAAACGATGATCCATTAAGCAGCTTTGGATTAAATGTGTTGGGAATAACCGTGCTAGTATACAAGAGTGACATTAATAAAAATAATCAGTAATGTTTATTGAACATTTATCGATATGAATTCAAATGTTGCAATTTCTAGACAAAAGCTTTTTCTATATATGTATTTTGGACAACTATATTTGGGCTGCAAACGCATTAAATTTACGTTTTTTATAATAAAATAAATAACAATAAGTTAGGTTGATTTATTTTATGAGCGCTGTTTTTGTGTGAATCACACCTCCTGTGAAGACCGACTGACAAAAAGAGTGTATAAAGGGAATGTAATAGGTAAGCGTGGACAGGGAAGACCTAGGAAAGAATGGATTGATCAGATAAGTGAGATTGCAAATGAAGGGAATTAACAGAGTGGAAACAAGAGAAGAGCATGCATGAAAAGAGTGATGAAATTAGATGAGATGAAAGAAGTATGCAAGGACAGAGTCAAGTGGAGGCACTTGTGTGGAGGTACGGTACACCCCTAGAGGAATGGCGGCAGAATACAAGAAAAGACAAGACACCTCAAGAGCCCTCTGAGAGCTTGGTCATCGTAATAGAAAGCGCCAATTCTCAAGCAAGACCCATTTGCTGCAAGACTGGATGGACCTTTGGTGACCGGTCTTTGGTAAATGTACATGATTTTTCAACCCAGCGAAGTGCATATTTGAAAATATAAATGCTATATTTTGTGTGCTCCCCCGGGAATTGAAACCACAATCTTGAATTTACGAGTCCGAAGCGCTTACCACTAGACTGCGGACCTGTAAGCCCATGTTTCATGAACTTTATGCTTTCAGTATAAGAATGGCGTAAATGAAAAAAAAAGTATTTATTTATCTAAATTAATTTATTCTATAATAATCTATTGTGGACGTTGCAAAGATATATTGACATTTAATAAGGCTTCATATTTATGTGTTCATTGAATAATAGGTTGGTATGAGGCTGGCCTCCATGCAGTTCAAACATGGTTCACTTTTGCCAATGCCACCCCGGTTTCAGGAAAGGCGGCAGGAGTGAACCATCAGCCGCATACCAACCTATAAGTTAAGGAACACATACAAAAAAATAAAGGTTATACTCACTACAAGTGACCACTTTCGGGGTGAACGCGTCAAAAAGTTACACTATATGCGTAACTTAGTTGCGTTTACTACAAATAATTTTAATCCCATAAATGACTGCGAACCCAACGCCTTACACATGCTATAATCGAACGATTCAACCATTGATCTGTTGACCGGATGAAAGCGCTTTAAAGTACCTACGTGTGTAATTCGAGAACCGGTAATTTGTGCATATGACCAGCATGTTAGTTTCCGACAGCAACCGTAGCCTGTGTATTTTTATGACTTAATACTTTTTACTGTTACTCTGATTGTAGCTATAATGACGTTCCCATAAACAATCATCACATCGTGCGCATGTGGAAGAGCAAACATACATGTGCAAGACTCCGCACAAATCATATACAGTGATACCTCAAGATACGAGTTTAATTCGTTCTGTAACCTGCACGTATGCCAATTTGCTCGTATCTAAAAGCAATTTTCCCCGTTAAAATTAATTCAAATGCCTTAAATCCGTTCCAACCCCAAAAAATGCTTCCCTAAATTGTTTTTATTACGCGTTTTTTGAATAATAAAAATGACAAATATTGTATTAAAACATAATAAAAGACAATGTAAAGCAAAAAAACCTGGTATCGACTATTAAAAGGCATAGGTAAGCGACGTTTTGGTCAAAAATGAGTTATGAATGTTATCCTACTTAAAATTTTCCGCTCTTTCTAATGCGCTAACTCCCATAGCTCTATGATGATTTTTGTTGTTGTTTATGCCCAAGCAAACAACTTCGTTTTCGAAGTATGGTTTTGGTGTAACCGACAAGATTTTGGCCATAAAAAATATCGTAAAACATTGTAAGTAAAACCATATTAAGAGGAATGCCAATAAATGCCTTTGTTTTTTTTTATTTTTTTATTTTAGAGCTGTTTTGATTTTAACGATATGATAAAAAAAATATAAAAGTTATGTCATTTTTCTGCAATCTCCAATTTTAAACTGCTCTCCTGAACAATTTACTTTTAACCGTCGATATGTATTTGTATTTTGGTCAATAAAATGCAACTTACACGTGAAAGGAGAATATGATGAGGGTAATGTTTTGAAAATATCGAAAGAAGAAGTAAGAAAGGTTATAAAGGAATTAAAGAATGGGAAAGCTGCAAGTGTGGATGGTGTGAGACCTGAGATGTTGAAAGCGGGAGGAGAATGTGTGATCGAATGGATGAAAGAGCTTTGCGAATTGTGTGTTAGTGTCAAGGAGGTTCCATCGGACTGGAGAGAGGCGGTCATTGTGCCAATTTACAAAGGTAAAGGCGACAAAAAAGACTGCCGTAACTACAGACCGATCAGCCTTCTTAGTGTGCCAGGTAAAGTGCTATGCAAGATTCTTATCCATAGGGTAAGATTATCCACCCAGGAGAAGGTCTCAGATATACAATCTGGCTTTATGCCAGAAAGAGGTTGCGTAGACCAGATATTCGCGCTTCGACAGATAGTCGAAAAACAGCTGGCCGTTAATAAAAAGGTCTACGCGGCTTTCGTAGATCTTGAGAAAGCCTTCGACTCGGTGGATAGAAGTATGATGTGGTGTGTGCTAGAGAAGTATGGTGTAAACAAAGCACTTTTGAATGCGATACGCGCCATCTATGTAAATAGCAGGGCGTGTGTCAGGGTGGATGGAGAATACAGCGAGTATTTTAATGTGTACAAAGGTGTGAGACAGGGTTGCATAATGAGCCCATGGTTATTCAATATAATCATGGATCATTGTGTTAAACAAGCGAATCTGGAAGGACATGGCATACAAATTGGAGAGAGAAAAGTCGGAGTTCTGCTTTATGCTGATGACGCAGTATTAATTGCTGATTCAGCAGCGGAACTCCAGACAATGCTCTCTAGTTTGAACCATGTTCTGTGTGCAAGCAAGTTGAAAATTAATGCAAGTAAGACGAAAGTACTGATTTTTGACAGAAGGGATGAAACTGAAGAATGCACGTTTATGTTGAATGGTACGAAAGTTGAAATTGTGGATGAATTTAGATACTTGGGAAGTATGTTTGAAAAGAATGGAAAGATGACAAGAGAACTTGAGAATAGGGTGTGCAAGGGAAAGCAAGTGGTCGGTGCAATAGGAAGAATAGCAAAGAACAAGCGATTGACGATGGATCTGAGAATGGCGGTACACAATGGCATATTGTTACCGACTTTGATGTATGGAAGTGAAGCATGGACAGTGAATGATAGCGAAATGAGTAAAGTATGTACGGTGGAAATGAAGCATTTGAGAAGTATGACAGGAAAAACTTTGAGGGATAGAGTTAGGAATGAATGGGTAAAAAAAGAATGTAATTTGAAAGAGGATGTGAAAGTTAAAGTACAAAATAATGTGATGAGATGGTTTGGGCATGTGGAAAGAATGAAAGATGATAGACTGACAAAGTATGTATACAAAGAAAGTGTGAAAGGAAAAAGAGGGAAGGGACGACCGAGAAAAGTATGGAGTGATCAGATTGAGGAGATTGTGAAAGAATGGGATATACAAAGTGAGCGTAAAAGAAGAAAATGCATGAAAAAGGTGATGGATATGAAGGAATTGAAAGAGGTATGTCAGGAAAGGAAAAAATGGAGGCAACTCTGCAGAGGCTCTGGCCACCCCTAGCGGAATGGCGACAGAGTTACAGTTACAGTTACAGTTACACACAACTTAAATGCTACTGTGTGCTTAATTTGAGTCACTGCTTTTCTCTTCACTGGTCTTTGCCTTTTTCGTCGGATTCAAAAAAGGTCCAAGGAGGTTTGTTTCTTCCTCCCTTGCAGAATGCTGCAGAAATGAGTGAGGCAAGCGTCATTAAATAGCTCCGATGCACGACCAGTTGAACTTTTTAGGGATGTTTATTTTCCACGTACTTTTCTTTTCCTGGTATTTTAAATTTCGCTCATATTTCCCAAGAAACCTTTTAGGTTTTAAAAAGGTTTTAAAAAGGTTACAAAAAGGTTAAAAAAGGTTCTGGGACCTTTTTGTAACCTTTTTAAAACCTAAAAGGTTACTCGGGTTCAAAACAAAACTTCCCTCGTTCGACAGTTTGTATCTCAAATTACTCGTATGTTAGGGCACACTTATTCTGAGGTATCACTGTACATCAATCGTAAATAATGTTTGTTTGGTAAACCTCACTCGTAAAATAAATAGGCGCTGCATTTTTATAAGAGTCAATAATAATAATATTAGGATGATTTATTTGGTAAGCACTGTTTTTGTGTGAACCACACCTCAAGAGCCCTCTGCGAGCTTGTTCGTCACCGTAAAAAGTGCCGATTTCCAAGGAATACTCAGTTGCTGCAAGGCTGGATGGACCTATGTATGGTGACCGGTATTTGGTTAAGGGAGATTTTTTTTAATCCAGCGAAGAGCATGTTTGAAAAATGAAATATTTTTATGCTTCCCGGGATTCAAGCCCACTACCTTCCAATCCTACGTTCGAAGCGTCGACCACTAGACTTCGGACCGTTCCAAGTTCGGTCGTTGAGTTTAAGCATTTGAAATGTGGGTGTACCGTCGTAAAACCTCTTCACTTGTAGGCGTGCACTGAATATGAATCTAAATGTTGATATATCTTTACAAGCCTTAAGTTTGAGTTTCCTATGCGAATGATGAAATGCTACATCTTTCCGATTGTACTCTATGGCATGGAAGGGCGAACACTTACACAGTAGGTACCTCGAGAACAGAATCACTGCCTTTGTGTCTACCGTAGGATGTTGAAGGTTTCCTGGATGGATCGAGTCACAAACTCTGAGGCTCTTTCCTGTATAAATATCAGAGTCAAACTCCTGACATCCATCAAAAGGCCAAAAATAGTTGCCTTCGGCAACACAATAAGAATTAAGAAAGTTTTACTCCTGCATCTGATACAGTGAAAAATTGAGGGAAAACGAGCTCCAGGTCGAAAGAGAATATCTTGTATGAAGAATCTGAGACAGTGGATTGGCAGAAGCACAAGATCCCTTTCTTGGCGCCACTATCACCTTGTAGTCTCACCACCATCCTCCAGGACTCTGTCTTGCGCGGCTTCAGTCCATGGCCCACCACTGACAACTATGACTTCAGCGTCATGTGTAATGTTGTCACTTATTTACTTTCTTGGCGTCACTATCACCTTGTAGTCTCACCACCATCCTCCAGGACTCTCTGTCTTGTGCAGCCTCAGTCCATGGTCCACTGACACCTGCAACTTCAACATCATGTGTAATGTTGTCACTTATTCACTTTCTTGTTGTCACTATCACCTAGTAATCTCACCACCATCCTCCAGAACTCCTTACCTTATTCTTTTTTATACAAAAACAATTGTGAATGTTTTTTTTCATACAAATATTTTTTAGTAGGTATAGTGGTGTCTAATTCGGTTTGTGTTCATACCGGTTTTTGAATGAACCGTTCCACTGTGGTCATTATGGATCATATACACTTATTGTGACGTAACAATTTCAGCGCTGCCGGTCCGACAAAACCGGTTAAGTGATAACTAACGAAACGTGGCTAAATCTGTTAGAATGAAACACAATCATGGTTATATTATGACGAAATCTATCATGAGATGAAGCAGGGGCTGGCATTGAATACCGGCTTACTTTTGATACTGGTACCATACTTGCTCATACTCCTTACCAGAAAGGTCCGTAGTCTACTAAGCACAAAAAATATAATTTATATCGTCAAATATGCTTGCTTTTTCACGAGTCCAAGATATTTTTCCCATAATATTTTACACACTCATCTATGAGATCCGCACATCAACTGACAAAGACAAAGTTGTGACATCACACAGCCGGGTTGCTAGGGCGAAGACAAACTAATGCTTTGTTATTGGTTGGCAAGGCCCCTTGTTACATAGAACTGTGAGATTTTTCCGCCGAGATTTTTTTTCATTTAAATGTCGTGCCGAAACCCTTATTTCAAACGTGCTTTTTACAAAGCCTTTTTACATATTTATCAACTTATGTTTAACGATACATTTGATATTCTTAAACTGATTTTAATTGCTCTTTCTAACGAACCTTTTTGATTTTTTTTACCCTATTTAAAACTTTTTTTTTCCATTGCCGGTATTCATTTCCCGGCATCGTTCAATACCGCTCACTGTCATCCCTGCCGTCCAGGAAGGCGCATGTTATTGACATTGTCAGACCGCTAACGCGCATGTCCGCTGACCGCCGGTACATGCACCGCACACACACCACTCTTCCCAAACAGCATGACACAAGAGTGAAACACAACATTGTATGGCGGATAGGATGTGTGAACAGAGCTTTACAGAGCAATGACCAATCATCGCATGGTAAATATTGGTTTATCGGTATCGTAGAGGCTTCACGGTAAATCAGGTTTTCATACAAAGGGTTTAGTGGTTAGAGCGTGTGACCAAGCGAAAAGTCTAAGTTCAAGCAACCACCTACACCGTAAAAACCAACTTTGCAATTTTTCAATTCGTAACTTCTTGCCGTGATGGCTCTGAAGAAGAAGCATGCGAAGGATCTTTTCTCCCACAGAATGTCAGAATAAATATTAGATGGGTATCGCCGTCGAAATTTGTACCTTTTGTCTTGTGATTTTCAGTTTTGCGACCCCTTCGGGGATAACGCGGCAAGAAGTTACGCTATATGTGTAGCTTAGTTGCGTTTTTTTTAATCTGTTAGGCGATACACGCACAAGACAAAAGGTACAAATTTCGACGGCGATACCCATGTGACTTTTTGTCATGTGATGTACTTTTGTGTGTTGTTCTGTCATGTGTTGTTATGACATGTGTCGTTTTGTCACAGGGTCATTTTACATGGGAATCGTTTAAAAGCGCGTTGAGCTTCATCAAGATCAGCTGATTGGTTTCCCCTGTTTCCCGAGGATCAGATATTATTTCTCGTATCGGCTGTCAATACTGCTACGGGCACAACTAATGGTTTCCTCTCTAGCATAATGGCGTCTCCATTAACTTTTATGCCCAGTGATTGCTTGTGTCCAGGCGGCGATTTTACCGCGAGATGAAAACCCGCCCACGCTACTGTCCCTTTCTATCGCCCTGCTTGTTGACGTGAGAGAAAGAGATGGCTGCTTAGGCATACATCTTGCAAGTATTTTCGCGTTTACGCATGCAAGCGTGAAACGCGAGGAAAACCTCTTGCTATCTATCTGTCTATAATCTAAGTTGAAAAGATATTAACATTCATGTACAATGCATACCCTCTAGCTTCTTCTTCTTCTTCTTGCGCCACTTCTAACGAAGATCGGCGATCATCATAGCTATTTTGATTTTTAATGCTGCGGCTCGAATCAGGGACTTGGTGCTTCTGCCGAACCACTGTCGCAGGTTCTTCAGCCACGATGTCCTTCGGCGTCCCTGAGATCTTTTCCCCTCAATCTTACCCTGAATGATAAGATGAAGTAGACGGTGCTTCTCATTTTTCATAATGTGACCGAAGTACATTAGCTTTCTCTGCTTAATGGTAGGCAGGAGCTCCTTTGTAGTGCGCATTCGTTGAAGGACTTCTTCATTGGTGACTCGATTACGCCAAGAGATCCGAAGCATTTTTCGGTATAGACACATCTCGAATGCTTCAAATCGTCTCTCCACTGCCTGCGTGAGAGTCCATCCCTCCATACCATACAGAGCGATTGGGAAAACGTAGCACCTCACTATGCGCTTCCGGAGTTCAAGGCTTAAATTTCGGCACAACAGTAATTTGCTCATTTTAGCGAAGACATTTCGGGCTTGCTCTAGTCTGCTTCTGACTTCTTGCCACATGTCCCACTTTTCGTTGACCACACATCCCAGGTACCTGAAACTAGTGCATCTTTCAATGCTTTCGCCATCTAGTTCTACATGTACCCTCTAGCAGACACGCGTAAGTTCACTCTTACAAATGCTGCATGTGCAATTACAAAATATAGACACAAATCCCAAATGACAAGAAGCCCTGCAACTTTTTCCGACCTTCCCTGAAACAGGGGTGACATTGCAAAGTGAACCTTTTTTTACGAATTGGATGGTCAACCTCATACCACCCTTTAAGTCAAGGGATGTTAAACTCTGTGCTGTTAAAACTTGAATCACTTTTGCGAATCCCGCCCCGTCTCAAGTACAAAACATAGACACAAATCTCAAATGAAATAAAGCTCTGCAACTTTTGCCGACCTTCCCTGAAACAAGGGTGACATTGGTAAAGTGAATAACCTTGTACAGTATGAGTGGTGGGGCTCATGCTGACCTATAAATCAATTATTATCTCTTTCTCATTCAACTTTTAAAAACTTCTTCACGTTATGATTATTTTTTAATTTCGTCGGAAAAAAAACGCAAATCGCAGCTAAGCTACACATATAGTATAACTTCTTGCCGCATATTCCCGAAGGGGTGGCGAGTTGCGATCCTCTGACTCAGGGGTGACATTGGCAAAGTGAACCATTTTTTACAGTAGGTATGGGTGGGTATTTCATTGAAAGAATAATTGTTTTCTGTAAAGTCATTCATAAAATTATAATGAATTTTCAGAGTTAATACACAAACCATTAAAATCCCCTTCATCTGTTTATTTTATCATTATTCCTGTTTTACGAGTTTCTTATGTATTTTCATATTAAATCATGAAACTTAAAGAGAGATTAAATTTGGTTCCACGACACATCGGTCACAGACAGCCCGTTCGTAGACTGTTCGGCCATGGGCAAATCGGTCACACGAAAGTTCGTCCACACGACTTTTCGGTCAGACAACTCAGCCTCAGATAATTCGTTCACAGGCACATCTAAATCTAAAGCTAAGCTGCAAAGATATGTATCATTTGAGATTCATATTAAATGCATTCCCACAAGCAGACAAGCATAATTTCGCGCTTACACATGCCGCATGTGGACCTACAATATAAAAAACCAAATCTCAAATGAACATAAGCCCTGCAACTCTTGCCGACCTTCCCTGAAGCAGGGGTGACATTGGCAAAGTGAACCATTTTTTACAGTATGGGTGGTCAGCCGCATACCAACATCAGTCACAAAAAAAATGGTGAAACGATTGTTCATCCACGAGACTTTTCGGTTAACGACATTTCGGTCACAGTCAACTCAGCCTCAGATAACTCGTCCACAGACACATATGCAACGAACAAAACGGTCACATGATAGTTCGTCCACTAGACATTTCGGTTAACGACATTACGGTCACATACCTACAATATATGGTCCACAGACAGTTCCATCATCAAAAAACAACAAAAAATTAACTACAGAAATTAAAAAGGTTTTTTGGAGAGCAAGTTTTCTGTCTTGGAGCTGTCTGTGGAACTTTATTGTATGTAACCGAAAAGTCGTGTGGATGAACTGTCATGTGACCAAATGATATGGTCCGATGTGTCTGTGGATGAGTAATCTGTGGCCGAGTCGTCTGTGTAGACCGAAATGTCGTTGACCGAAAAGTCGGGTGGACTAGTATGACTATAGTAGACACTATAGACACATAGGTCACAGACAATTTATAAATTGTCTGTGACCTATGTGTTTGTGGACGACTTATTTGTGGCCGAGTTGTCTGTGTCTACCTGAAAATTGTGTAGATGAACTGTCGTGCGACCGATTTGTCCAAGGACGAGCTGTCTGTGGACGAGCTATCTTTGACTGATTTGTCGTGACACGATTAAATTTATGTGCTATTTTATGTTCATAATCATAAAACAGGCGCTCAGTGTTTACGATGTACCTATTGAACTCTAAAGTATTTTTAGACTCCTTGCTTGCTTTTTATGCGTTTTACATCAAGATGGCTAAAATATAATGATGAAGGTACTTCATTATGAAGATTTTATCATTTGTTCGTTGGAAAACGGATAAACTGCATAAAACCGAATCCCTAGTGGATGCTATCCTCAATCGTATCGCAGAAAGGGTTCCTCTTGAAGACATTGGCTAAGTTGCCAAAGAAACGTCGATAATAATGCAAACTCTCCCATAATTAACGGTCCGTAGCCTAGTGGTTAGCACTTTGGACTCATAAATGGAGGGTAGTGGGGTTAAATTAAATCCGGGCGAAGCACAAAAATATACCGTTTGTATTTTCAAATATGCTCGTCGTTGGGTTGAAAAATTCATACACCAATTTACCAATTGGTCCATCCAGTATTACAGCAACTGGGACTTGCTTGAGAATTGGCGCTTTCTGTAGCGACGACTAAGCTCGTAAAGGGCTCTTGAGGTGTGATTCACACAAAAACAGCGCTCACCCAATAAATCATCCTGATATATTTATATTTTTTATGTTATTGACAATAGCTATGATTACAGAAAGACTAAAAAAAGAACTATCGGACGTTTCAAATTTTATTTTTTCTCTGCGGGCAAACATCACAGGTCTTTGTAGGTATTCTTGTTTTGCACCTTCATCTATATAGGCAGGTACTTTAACAGTAGTAAGTACCAAGTAAGGTAATCAAACGGTAACTGGCATTAAGTGGCTCGAGTCCCAGAAAGCAGCTTCCCAGTTCTCATGAACCTGTACTCTCTGACCTTAAGATTGCACACCGGTGACTCACCCATTCACCACGAGCGCCCCGCGTAGTTCTTCTATCTATGTAGATCTTCTATGTTCTTTATCTACTTAAGGCAGCGGTTTTTTCAAATTGGGGGGCGCTACCTCCCATCGATAGAATGTGTGTGGACCAAATGAACTTCCAAAATTGCGTGCCTACGTAACAAAAAAAAATCTAGCCCGCCACGATTACAAAAGTACTAAATCCGGCCCGCCACGATTTTGAGTTGGACACCCCTGGACTAAGCCATTTGCTTGTGATCAGTGTGACTATAGATCCGTACCTACATTCAAGCACATGCAGCGTTTCGCGAACTTACACGTGTCTGTTTGTGAGCATGCATTGAATATGCATTTTAAATGTTAATACATCTCTATGCAACTTAGATAATAGATAATATATTATAGTATGAAATAAGATGCTATGATTTTAACTGTTCTCTTTCCGTGCATATTTTTAATTAAAAAGTGAATGATGGTATTTTCTAATAATAAGGGTCGGTATGTACATAGGTAGTATTGTAGAACGCTGTGTACATAGGCAATTATGTACAGTTGAGCTGGTGTGGAGTGTGCATAGTAAATCTTCACATAATTAACATGCATAAGCAAGTAAAAACACATTAAAAATGTTAATGGGGAGAACGTAGGTAAATTATTACTTTCGGAATAGGTATTGCCTATATGTACCTACACAGTGGCGTTACACAAAAAAAACTTTGAATGAAAAAGTCAATGTCTTTTCTTTAGTATAAATTTAAAGTGAAAACTGACCAAAAATCATTCAGCTTCATATTATTATTTTGCTTTAATCGTATTCTTTTACAAATTACTGATTCACCAAAAGATAACATTTGAAGATGTCACAAAAATGTAGGTACGGCCTACTCGCAATGTTTTTTGAACGAATTTTTAACCATCCAAACGTCACACGTTATGCAAATAGGTACAACTAGGGTTCATAGCAACCAATAACAAAATATAAGTTACCAATCGCCTTAGCAACTTATTTGTGTGACGTAATAAGTTTTTTGTCAATGGTGAATGTGTGGACACCATTACTGATTGCAAACAATAAGATCCGCACATTTATTTACAATCGCTAAGTTTTGACGTCATCCGACTGGGTTGCTAGGGAAAAGGTAAAAAAAATATTTTGTATTGGTCGACCATATGAGCGTGGCGCTTGCCCGCCGAGAACAGAATCTTAAATCAAATTTATTCTGAGTTCATTAATGAAAACTTATTGCTCTGTAAAAAAATAAAAATTCCTGAAAAAAAAGCTGTTGCTGCTTTGTTTTCCCGTACGATGATGTTATCTCCAATAATCCGTTTCAAACATTAAACCGACTGCAATAATTTCATGAATTTTTCGAATAATTCGTTTTAATAATGGAAGACGCTCTGTTTCCAGGTGCTGTTATTTAAGTTTTTAACAGTTAGCAGCACTGCAGAGAGAATGGCGCCATTTCGGAGGTGTTGCCAGGCGGCAGTGTGACCAACTGGCCGACAATGCCGTCATTATCTATGGCTCGGTGTCGCATCGGCACAAATTAAAAAGTGTATGGACGGAATTTCGTCTGAAACAAAAGAAAAGCTTTCCCAAAAAGTGGCACAACGATCGTGGAGACATTTTCAAGTTTGGAAGCATGCAATCTGTATGACACATATTTTTCTTCACACAGATCTTTGTCTAATAGTGTCAATACATTTCCGCCCTGATTTTCTTTTTTTTTCTCAGATGCCTTTTTTCTCAAATAGTCAGGTCCATTTTTAAGTTAGTAGAGTGCTCGTATTCCATTGCCGATGAGCCTTGGCTTTGCTGTTGCCTGTTTGAGAATAACACCACCTTAGCAATCATTAACAGTAGTCCGGTCGATAGCTCAGTTGGTAGAGTGCTTGCATTCCATGCCGTGAGCTCGGGTTCGAATCCCACCAAGCGCGAGGGTGTCAGAAATGATTTCCCATTTCGGTGTTTATTTCAAACCCCAAAATAAAAATACCGGCAAGGTTTACTCAGCCTTCACAAGAAATGAGTACCAGCTCTCTCGGGAGCTGGGAAACCCCCACTTCAACTGAAGTGGTTGGCGTAAGGCCGGCCCCCTTACCTGTAAAAATAAATAGGTTCAACTCGCCACATGCGACCCCTTCGGGGATAACGCGGCAAGAAGTTACACTATATGTGTAGCTTAGTTGCGTTTTTTTTTTTTAACAAAATATGAATAAGCCTTAGCCCTAACAACCCAGTCATGTGACATCACTTTAAAAAAATACATTTGACTTCTGCAAAATCCTTGGTCTTCACTTTGAATGAGGTCCGCACGTGAATTAACATAGACAATGCCGTGTCGTCTCCCGACCGGGTTGATAGAAAAAAGGCAAACAATATTTCGTTATTTGTTGCTAAGGCTAGCAGTCCCATACAAGACTGACGTTTACTCGACGAGAAAACAGTTCCAGATTCAAAAATGTTTGGACCTCATTGTAGCAGACCTTTAAAATTTCCCGTAGTAAGAATAAACATTAAAAAAAAAATTAAAGTTTGGAAACCACTGGTGGTGTGACCTTAACACTGGAAAATGTGACAAAACTGTTAAAAACTTTTGAGGAAATCTTTAAATGGAGATATTGTGATGACAATGACAAAATATTACAGCATTAAATATAATACAATTACATTCAATTTGTAATAAAAAAAATACAAATTAACTCCGGTCGTTGTCCCTCAATTTAAAATCCTTCTTCTATCATACAAAAAATAATTACAAAGCGACTTCGAGCCACGAGGTTCATGGTTCATTGATTTCTGAATGATGAATCAATCTTCTTTTTTTTTGTCTGGTTTTCCAGTTTAACGTTGATAAATTGTCAACTCATAAGCTACGGTGTGAGTAAGTCTTTCTAAAAAAAATGGTTTCTCATCTTAAAACCTATGTCCTCTATTTCACAACTTTTATATCAATCATCCCAAGCTACGTAGGTAGTGGGTAGTGTTGTTGTTTTTTTAATTAAGAAAATGTCGATACTTTGTCGGCATGGCTCCCCGACTGGTTATTCTAATTTGCAAACAGTTATTCCTCGTCCACACGCCTCTTTGAGTTCTTAATAAACAATCATTATGGAGGATGACCATATTGGTCGAAAACGTTAGTAGTTAATCTAAAATTTAATTTTTTAAATTTATGATATTTTTGTGAAATATAAACAGTGTTTTAAAGTTAATAAGGTGTTATTTATTTATATAACGATCGAAAAAACATGAATTTTCACAGTGTTAATACACAAACCATAAAAAATATAATCATTATTGGAATGGCTGCACTATAAATAGAATAAATGGTATCGCCATTTTCCAGTTTTGCCGCGCAGAACGGAAACCGCCATTGCGTCCAACTGACAGGAGATAACCACAGACAAGCGCCCACAGACAACCCGTTCAAAATTCAAAGTGAATCATTCGACAGCTGTCAAATGGAATGCGAAAGATTTGAAAAACGTTTTGAATAAATTATTTTAATCTGACGCGGAACTGAATGCTCGTTGCAATAAATGACAGAATAAAAGTGTGCTATTTAATATCTGGTTAAAAAGCAACAACCTGAATTTAACGTTGGTAGAAAAAAAGCAATGAATTGACATAGACAAAATTGTGTCGTCACCCGGCCGGGTTGCTAAGGAAAAGGCAAACAAAAACTTTATACTTGGTTGTTACTAAAGACGACAGTCCTATACAAGACTAACGTTTATTTGTCGAGAAAAAAGTTCCAAATTCAAAAACTTTCGTACTTTTTTTTCGAATTTCACTTTTCGCATTTGGCGCTCCACTTTTTTCTTCTTTCTTGAATTGGCAGAGACAAAATTGTGATATTACACGACCGGGTTACTAGGGCGAAGGCTAACTAATACTTTGTAATTGGTTGTTAAGAATCCTAGTCACGTCGACCTATGACGTTTGCGGTTTGCCTGCCGAGAATAAATTATAATTTCACATCAAATTTCATTAAAAAATAATTAAATGTGGCAACCCTATTCGAGGTCAAGAACCAAAACTGGATAAGTCAATTATATCAGCAAATATTTGCGAGTTTTTTTTTGTATTTCTGCAAATATTAGAACGCGCTGTTATGAAGAATAAAAGATAATATTGTTTCCACGCTTCAAACATATTTTTTTACCGTTTTTTGTTCTCACATTACAAGCAAAAAGATGAATCAACAAAATGTATGCATGGAGCTGTACACCAATGCACTGAAAAAGTCGTAGATTTACTTTGTAAATGTCATCTATATTTCAAGGAAGGTCGGCAAAAGTGGAAGGCAAAAAAAAACGAGTTTTCCTTTTTTTTATTCATGTGTGAGTCGTATCATCTACAGATGCATTATATGCTTCAATAAAAACTAATTACTTCCATCTCCAACAATATTTCTCTTTTTTCCGAAAATTTATCACATATCACATTAAAGGTAAAACTGAATATTACTGATTCACTGATTTGAGGAATCGTGGATAAAACATTTTGTTGGATGTAACTTCTCATCTTGCGAAGGAGAAATTAGACGCCGTATCGCCATTGCCAAAAGTGCCATGTCTAAGCTGGACAAAATATGGAAAGACCGGGGTGTGAGTAACAGCACCAAGATTAAGCTTGTCAGGAGTCTGGTCCACTCTATTTTTCTCTATGCTGCTGAAACATGGACCATAAAAGCAGCAGAAAGAAGAAAAATTGACGCTTTTGAAATGTGGTGCTGGAGGCGCATGCTTCGAATCCTATGGACGGCTAGACGCACCAATGAGTCCATTCGTCGGGAGCTGCGTTTGGATGGCTTGACTCTGGCCAACATGTGTACATGCCGTATTCTTCAGTTCTTCGGACACGTTGTCCGTGGCAATGAGGATAGCCTGGAACGACTGGTTGTGATCGGTAACTTGGAGGGGAAGAGAGGAAGAGGTAGATCCCCCACACGATGGACCGATCAAGGAAAGACAGCAGCAGGCACCTCGGTAGTTGGAGCTTTGCGGGCAGCGCAGTCGAGGGAGAGCTGGAGAAGATTGGTTGCTTCCACAAGGGTCGCAACCCTCAGTAATGAGGAATAGGATTAAGAAGAAGAAGAACTTCTCATGGTAAGTGAACTAATTATACAAGACAGTGCTAATGACAAACTTCTAAACTACAGGATTTTCACACTTTGTTAGTGTTTTCTTTCAACGAAAACAGGAAAAAGGTGCATTTATCTGAGAAACCCATGTAAGTTTAATATGTCAGTGATTCAGTTTTACCTTCTCTCGTAGAAAATATTAAAAAGGTGTTTCATGTGACAAATTGATCTGAGAAACCCAAGTTTGCTTAATTAGTCACTTATTCAGTTTTACCTTTAAAATATCGAATTATTATCTTAAAACTTGTTGAATTATAATCTTAAATGTTAGTTAGTAGTAGGTACGTCTATGAAGTCTCTAGAAGTGAGTAAAAGCTAGGTAGGTACCTAATAAACGCAAAAAACGCAACTAAGTTACCGTTCCTTGACTTATAGGTTGGTATGCGGCTGACCACCCATGCTGTAACAATGGTTCACTTTGCCAATGTCACCCCTGTCTCAGGGAAGGACGGCAAGAGTTGCACGGTGTATGTCCATTTGAGATTTGGTTTTTATGTTGTAGGTTCACATGAGGCATGTGCACTTGTACGTGTCTGGTTGTGAGAATGCATGTAATGTGAATCTCCAATGTAACATATCTTTGCAACTTAGATTAGATTAGATTAGAAGCTACACATATAGTGTAACTTCTTGCCGCGTTATCCCCGAAGGGGTCGTATGTGGCGAGTTGAACCTATTTATTTTTACAGGTACGGGGGCCGGCCTTACGCCAACCAATTCAGTTGAAGTGGAGGTTTCCCAGCTCTCGAGAGTGCTGGGTACTCATTTCTTGTGAAGGCTGAGTAAACCTTGCCGGTATTTTATTTTGGGGTTTGAAATAAACACCGAAACGGGAAATCATTTCTGACACCGTCGGTGGGATTTGAACCCGAGCTTTCGGCATGGAATGCAAGCACTCTACCACCTGAGCTATCGACCGGACTAATAATAATTTGTATTTGTTCGAGACTAATTAAGTGTTGAACAGAATATTCTAGTAAAGTCTAAAAATATGTTATCTGACGATTCTCCATGTTTTGAGAATGAACCTTATTTTTAGTATAAATTAAGGACCGAAATTCCGTATAGCTTGAGAAATCAATCAACCGTCGAACTATCCTGTGCGAATGTAACTCTGAACCGAAAGTGATAAATAAAATTGCGTAAAATAAAAATAAAAACCGCATTTTTAATGAAATAGAACCCGCTTAAAAATATAGCAATATCAAAAAATCTAAACTAGCCGTTAGCTCGCGATTTTGATAAATACGAAGCCTAGGAATACACCAGCCTAGGAATGATAGTTGTTCTGAGTTTATTTTTAAGATGTTGTGCGTCTTGCAATCCCATATAATAGTGTTTATTTCTTTCCAACAATGGCAAGTTCACACAGTTTGCCGATGTTGTGGAGCAAACAATGGAAATCAGGAAAAGAGTGGTCTGAGCAGATTAGCGAATTAGCGCTTCTCACGGTGTGTGGGGAACTCCACGCATACATCACAATGATGATGACGATGGTGAGTTTTATAATGAGCCGTTTCGTGACAATTCTTAGACATTTCTTCCGTTGGGCCCACGCTTTGCCCAATGACTATTCCCTTAAGGCTGGTTCGGACAAGGCGAGTAATTTAGTCAAGTAACGAGTAATTTAGTGGCTAAACGTGTGCGAACCACAACAATTTAGTCCAGTAGTTAAGTCAATGGTTTAGTCAAGCCGATCCATTTCATTCTATTTTTTCGGGCAAGTAGCGGCCCCGCCCACCGTCCGTGGGCGAGTGTTGCCGAGAAGCCACGGAAAAGTCCGAGTCCGAAGAGCCACGGAAAAGCCCGAGTCCGAGTCGAGTTTATTAGCGGCCGCGCCATTGGCCGCTCACTCTTGGCGGGGAAACGGAAATGCAAGAATGGCGGCAATTTAAATTGGCTGCAGTTTGAAAAGATAATGCCCGTTTTCAGCAAGAATATTTAAAGATAAAGTGCTGTTTAAAAATATTTAAGTACTTAAGAACTTCTTATATTTGCGAGCCCGATGTTCCGCTCCCTAAACTTAGCGACCTGTCAGTGAGGTTATGTCATGTTTAAACTGTAAATAAGTGGATATGCACACCGATATCCTTGGTTTTTTAGAAACTCTTGAGAATATAGAAGTTGCTAGGACTTATCTACGTCCAAAAAGTTTTGAGAAAGGTAATTTTTTTTCGATAAGAATAGTAGGTATGACATCGATTTTTGGTGCGGATATCAGCTGTCAAAAATACAATCATGTAGGTCCTTGCTGACAATAGAGCTGTACAAATATAGTTTTGGTAAAGATGTTGTGGAAATAACTATTATCGTCCATGAATTTATTACGTATTTAAAAACATCGATCTTTTACATTGATCGATGTTTATAGGTACCTACCATAAATTTGTCATATCACAGGCCTTATGATATCCTTCAGATGGATTGTTACTTGTTGTTTTGTACAGAAACAATTCAGTGACACACGGGGATAACTAATTAGAGGCATTACAATTTTATGCCACTGTAAGCCATCAGCTGGTATCTGTGACAGACGTGAGAGGCGTATGTAGCAGGATTGAACAAGTTTCTCGCGGTCAGCCTCTGAAAAGTTGAACCATGTTTCTTCTTTAACTTGATAATTGATTGGTGACCGCCGTGTATTTGAAAATGCCGATTTTACATGTCGAATATTGATGTTAATTGTCAACAACGAAAAACGCAACAGAGAAATGCATCTGAATGCAGCTGCAGACTACGAGCCGTATTATAGTGTGTGCATACAAAATATACTTTGTACACATCATTGAAAAGATAAAAATTCAATTAAAAAATAATGTTTGCAGCGTAAATGGTAGATATTATTATAAACATCAAATAGTCATGTGTTGTTTTTATTTAAAATGTGTATATTATTTTATAAACCATAAAATACATTTCGAATTTACAAAAGTCGAGTTTCGAAGTTGTTTGCTAAACAGGCTCCTAGCTAGGTGGCCGGGCATAAATCAGTTAATATTACCAAACTATAGCCAATTTAAAGGGCTTTATAATAACATGATTTTAATACTCAATTAATATTTTCAAACTGCAGCCAATTCAAATTTTCCGCCATTATAGAAAGGGCTTTCTGCAGCCAACTTCGCACTTGTGTACTGTACTGGACCGTAATGCGAACGCTTCACGGGCGAGTAGCGCCCCGCCCACTACTAAATTACTCGCTACTTGACTAAATCAGTGGCCTCGTGCGAACTAGCCTTTAGGGCGGGGTCGGCAACCTTTTGAGTCGGTAGAGCCAAAAATTACAATTTACAAATTTCAAAGTGTGTACCTTAGACTAAAGCTGGCGTCTACAGCTTAAAGGCCTAAAAAACCTAACCTGCCAACGTGTGGAAACTTAGTCGGATACAAATCTAACGTGTATCGTATTTGCAACATGATTTTGTGATTTGTTTATGTCTAAATTTATCTCTAAAACAATACTTTCAAGAACATACAACCTTGAACAGGCGTACAATAATAATCATATATTTTATTAATAGGTGTGTGAAGAGGAATGTAATTCACCAACCTACTCTGCCTGGCCAGAAACAGGTAAAAATATCATAAATTAAAAATTCAATATTGTATATCTTAATGAATTATTAATGAATAATTACCTACCCAACGACCTCTTTCGAACCAGGATCAAAGCTATGAATCGAACCAACGTCATTATATTGCAAATATGAAATACGCTAGAAAGATCAGCCACTTGATCCCTCGGCCATAACACCGATTATTATCAGTTCCTAGACTAGGTACACTTTCTACCGGAATCGAAACTTCCATTTTCGTCTGGTCCGGATTTGTACCCAGACTAAATAGTCGCTAGATAAGCGGACGGCGAAATATGACAAGGAAGAAAAACACTGTAAGCAGTGGCGGCGCCAAGGTAGGGCGCGGCTGGGCGACCGCTCAGGGCGCCAGGTATAATGGGGCGCCGCAGGCCCCCTTTATATGTTTTTCGTATGGATTTGAATGGCGGATAGGGTGCGGTGCGCCTTAGAAAACTCGCCCAGAGCGCTAGTAGTGCTAAAACCGTTATACTGACTGTAAAAGGTTTTGCACATGAATCGACGTAGGCAAAAATTTTTGGACACGCGGCTGGGTTTTTAGAAATTAGGTACACTTTTTTTGTTATTGGTTGCTAAGGACCGTATTGCTATAAACGTTAGCCCGCTCAGGAAAAGTAGATACTTCATTGGCAATATTATACATTCTTGACTCAGAGGTTGGTGTGAGGTTGAGCACCCAAATTGTGAAAATTAGTTTAGGTTTAGGTACTCTGGTCAATGTCGCACTCGTATTTCACGGAAGGGTGATAAGAGTTGCAGGGTTTTTGTTCATTTGAGATTTGATGTAAGAGTGCCGACCATATGCAAAACACTCCAGTTTCAACTTTAGTGGAGGTTTCCCAGCTCTCGAGGGGGCTGGTTATCATTTCTTGTGAAGACTGAGTACACCTTGCCGGTATTTTATTTCAAGTTTGAAATAAACACCGAAGAGGTTTAATCCTTTCTGACACTCTCAGTGGAGATCGAACCTGAGCACTCGGCATGAAATGCAAGCATTCTACAAACTTAGCTATGAACCGAAGAATAATGGATTATAAATTAATTATAATCTCCATAAATGGTTATTTTTAGTATCCTTCATAAATCTCATAACTTATAATGATCCCGCCATCTTGCTGAACTTTATTTTTACCTGAACAGAATAAAAGTAAAAGTTATTAAAATATTAAATTATATAACATGGGAGACGAGAGCAACAAACAGGGATGTCTAATATTGCAGGCGAATTGTCCTTATCCCGGAAAATACCGGAATTATCAGCTTTAATATAAATAAATATAAGGATGATTTCTTCAATGAGCGCTGTTTTTGTGTAAATCCATTGAGGTGTAAATCACACCTCAGGAACCCTGTGCAAGCTTGATTGTCACTATAAATATGTAGCTGCACTGTATCGTAAATTTTCCTTTTTAATGTAATTAAGCAATTACATTGTTTGGTTAATCGATACCTCAAAGCTCAAAGGTAAAACTGAATGAGTGTCATATTAAGCGTACATGGGTTTCTAAGATAAATGCACCGTTTTTCCTATTTTCGTTGAGAGAAAACACTAACAAAGTGTGCAAATCCTGTAGTTTAGAAGATTTTAATGAGCACTGCCTTAAAATTAGTCCACTTACTATGAGAATTTACTCGCAATAAAATGTTTTATCCACGATTTCTCAAATCAGAGAATCAGCACTTATTCAGTTTTACCTTTATGGGGCGATCTGTATCTAATGTGGGTACGTAATTTTATCAAATTCTTTAAAGCGCCCTTGAGGTGGCGTTTCACAATATGATAGATACTTTAAAGATTGTCCAATAGATTTTTTACCCGGGATTCGAGTGCGTCCGATTTCCCCGGTATTCGGTTTCAAGGTCCGCTTGCCCGCGCTGGTCAGTGAACGACAGCGCGGTCATTTGTATGAGGAATGTAGTGTTACGTATACGCAGGCAAGGCAAGCACTGCGCTAAGTACCCCACAGTGTAGATAGGTACTGGGTGCTCTCCCAGCTGCGGGTAAAGGGAAATAATAAACCGGCGCATCACTACAGGGGGCGGATCAAAGTCAACCATCAGCTTACGTAAACTAAAAACGAACCTAGCTCCATATTTAGTGTAACTTTTTACCGCATTGTCTCTAAAATAATTTCTGACACTCTTGATGATGATGATGATGGATGATTTTTTTGTTTGTGGCGCCATTTAATGGTCCAGGACCATCTCAAGGGCGCCATGGATTCTAGAAAAAAACAGTATCTTCAATCCTTTTCTGAAGGTGGTTGTGGGATGGTTCGCGCGAACACCGACGGGAAAATTGTTCCAGGCAACCGGCCCAGCCACCGCGAAGCTCCTGTCTGTAAAATTTGATGTATTCGCTCTTTTGGGCACTATGACCTTGTTGACAGCAGTGAGGGCAGAGTGCATAATAACCAGTTGGTTTTAGGACTCATAAGTTATTCTCAAGCCATTAATATGACCGAATAGCAAAGCATAAACCTTTCTAGGAGACTTATAAGACCTAAAGGCAATTTTCCCAACCTAGGACGACTAAAGTGGTTACTTGGGAGTGGTCGTGGTGGGGACAGAACCTTAGCCCTCTGGCATAGAGCGCAAGAATACTGCCAACTGAACTTATACATAGTATGAAATATGCTCAACTGTATTTGAATTAAATTAAATAAGTAGACAAGGATAGAAAAAAACGGCGGTTGATCTGCAATGTTGTCGGCGTGAGATTTTAACTGAATTGAATTTTATTTTTTTGTTTCTTGAATAATTGGTTGGTATCCAGCTGACTCGCCGTGCTGTTAAATTTGGATCACTTTTGCCAATGCCACCCCGTTTCAGGTGTTATCGCTAACTTAATATAAGTGACTGCTGTACATCTTAATATACCTTTGCCACTTTGATTATTGATTATAGAAAACAAAATGAAACTGCATTTTATAACATTCTTTAAATAACTTATACTTGGATCCACCTCTCTGTACGGGACCATTGCACCTTGAAGGAATGCCCTGCCGGGTAATTACCCCTCAGCGCTAAAGACGGCCAGGGGCACTGGCACAGTCACACCACAGCAGGGACAACAACAGCCCCGCAGCACTGCAACTACTGCCGCCTTTCCACAGTCCTCTAAACGTCTAAGCTATATGGAATAGAGTAACTAAAAACCTGTAACTGCAAACCTGTCAACATTACGTTAGAGGGGGCCAGAGCCTCTGTATATAGTTGCCTCCATTTCTTCCCATCCTTGCATATCTCCTTCAATTCACTCATATCCATCACCTCTATCATACAATTCTTTAATTTACTTTCACTTTGTATATTTGTATATATCATGTATGTTCCTTGACTTATAGGTTGTTATGCGGCTGACCACCCATAATATAAAAATTGGTTCACTTTGCCAATGTCACCCCTGTTTCAGGGAAGGACGGCAAGAGTTGCAAGGCTTATGTTCATTTGAGATTGGGTTTTTATATTGTAGGTCCACATGCGGCATGTGTTAGCGCGAAATTATACAAATCTGCTTGTGGGAATGCATTTAGTATAAATCTTAAATGATATATATCTTTGCAGCTTAGATTAGATTAGATTAGATTAGATTAGATATTTCATTATTTCACAGTGTAACTTCTTGCCGCGTTCTATGCCAAGAGATCACATGTCGCAAGTGAACCTATTAATGTTTACAGGTAAGGGGACCGACCTTACGCCAACCACTTCAATTAAAGTGGGGGTTTCCTAGCTCCGGGCTGGTACTCATTTCTTGTGGCGGCTGAGTAAGCTTTGTGGGTATTTTTAAAAATAGATTGGTGAAGAGGAATGCAATTCTCCAACCTATTTTGCCTCACCAGAAACAGGTATTAACGTTATCAATTAATAACTAATAAGTCATTATTTAATATTTTGAATGAATTATTCATTAATAACCCAATGACATCTGTGGCATCAGGGTCGAAGTTATTGTCGATTGGACATGACGCAGGCGGGGCTCGAACATTAGTGTCAATAATGCAAATTCGAGCGCCGACGACGCCTTATCTCTTCGACCATCCTAGCGACCAATTTTATTCTGGGTTTGAAATAAACACCGAAACGGGAAATCATTCGAACCCGAGCTGTCGGCATGAAATGCAACCACTCTACCAATCGAGCTATCGACCAAACACAATTTCTCCAATCTTCTCGTTTATTATTCGTTTATATTTTAGATGCATTTTTTTGCTTTGTTGCCTACATTTAATAGACATGTGCCTGTATGGGATGTTCGCCCGTTATATATAAGTAATAAAAAGTACTCTTTGTAATTAGACTTTCATGAATACAAAGAAGAGATATCAGATGCTAAAGATATAGGTACAAAAATTCTGCTCCTACATCTAGTCTCTAATAGAACACTCCCGTTAACTTAATCGATAGTTAACGATCGTTAAAAATATGTATTTTCCTATGATCAACGATAGATTAAAATTAACATATTATTTTGTCGATACACCATTTACTGTAAGCGCCTGCTACAAAGTATTTCACCTCGAGTTTCGCCCGACTTAGAAAGCGAACGAACGAAATAACTGCCCCTTCACTATCACAACATTATTTTCATATTTTTCTTATTCTTTGAACCCTTTCATTTTTTTTGTTTCAATCCTAGGATTGGTTTGCACTTTGCTGCAATGTTTATCCATCTTTTTCGGAATTTTTCTCATATCCTAGTCTCTCCTTTGGAGCTCCTCGTAGAAAGAATAGCACAGAGCACTCACCATTATTTTCATCTCTTTCTCGGTCTTTGGACCCGTTTTTTTTTATTTTCAAACCTAAGACTTGTTTCCACCATTGAACATAGAACACCATAATAGAACAATCTTAGATTAGATTAGATTTAAAACATAAGTACATCTATTTTGCCATTTATTTCATTTCTAAGGCAATTCTTTCGAGCACATATCTGCCAATATATCCTGTAGGAACTCTCAGCGTGGTGTTGCAAATGTCACCCCTGTTTCAGGAAAGGGTGCCAAGGTTATCAAACGGTGTAAGTTCATTTGATATTTGAGTTTTTATTTTGTTTGTGTACATGCAGGATGTATAAGCACGTGTCTGCTTATGGACATGCATTAATTGTAAATCTTAAAAACTTCACTTTACCGATGCCACCCCTGTTTCAGAAAAGGTCGGCGAGAGTTGCAGGGCTTATGTTCATTTTAGATTAAGTTTTTATGTTGTAAGTCCACACGCAGCTCGTATAAGCGCGAACTTATACGTGTCTGCTTATGGGAATTCATTTTATATGAATCTTAAATGTAATATATCTTTGCAACTTATGGGGCTATTCTTAGACATTTTAGTCGTTGGTTGAGCCCACGCTTCGACAAACTAATGATGCATTTGTATGAAGACCTGTCAATCCAAGATGGCCGCAAGTAAACAGCTGATTTGTCTTCATACAAATATGACAAAATTCGGCAGGTAAGAATTACCGTGCTGATGAAACTTCCAGCTCAGGCACCATTAGTTTGTCAAAGCGTGGGCTCAACCGATGACTAAAATGTCTAAGAATAGCCCTGTTAGATTATAGATGGATAATTATTACATGCTTAAGTATTTTCACTTGTCTTCTTGTGAAATGCACTACTCGTAAATCAATTCAATCGTAACCTGAGGCATTTAAGATTTAAAAAAATCCTTGTGTACTTCATTATATTCCACGGTGCAAAATAAAAACATCGTGTCCAACGGAAATTACAGATTATCGCTATAACTGCTGATGCTGGAGAGAAGAGGCGCTGAAGAGGGCGCTGAAGAGGGCGCTGAAGAGGGCGCTGGGCGGTGTTCATTTCAATTTCAAATATCGACTTTTAAATTATGATTTTGTATTAAAATGACAGCTTATCACTCAACATTACACGGATTAAAAATAATCAAAGTTGCAAATGTAATATATTAACAGGCAAGCATGAGACCGAGCGCAGTAGATATTGTGGAAAAAAAACGCTTTTGCCTGGATCACCCACGGCCACGGAATACAATAATTCCCAGACCTACTATAATTATTAGTCGTATTGTTTTTAAGTGATTGCTTTTTGAAAATGCAAATGAGTCAGAGACAGGTTAAGACTTGAAGGGTTTTGATTTTATGGGACGATTTCAAACACTTGTAACCCGAGTATGGTACGTTTAAATAAACTCACTTGGATCTCGTAAAAAGAAAGAAATGTATGAAAACTATATCACCTAGGGAGGCAGTTGTATAGCTATAATCTAAGCTGCGAAGGCTTGTTGACATCTAAGGCTTACATTAAAAGCATATCCACAGACAGGCACATGTAGGTTCGCGCCTACACATTCTACAATCGTGCATACAACCAAACCTTGCAACTCCTGCCGCCTTCCCCTGAAACCGGGGTCGCATTGGCAAAAGTTAACCATGTTTTACAAATCCGGGGTGAGCCTCATACTAACCTATCAGTCAAGGAGCAAAAAAAATAACTTAGAAAGTATAATTAAAATTTAATTTAATTTAAATTAAAAAAGAAGGTCCGCAAGAGTTTATTTGAGATTGGATTTTTATGTGTACCTACTCGTAAGTTGCAAGTCCACATGCAGCATATTGTGTTTGCGCGAACTTATACGTGTCTGCTTATGGAAATGCATTTAATATGAATCATAAATGCAATAAATCTTGGCAACTTAAATTATATTATGTACTACTGTATATTTTTTGTTCCTTGACTAATTGGTTGGTATGAGACTGACTCCCATGCTGAAAAAACTTCTGCCAATGCCACCCCTCGGTTTCAGGAAGAAGCGGCAGGAGTGATTCATGCGAGATTTGGTTTATTTACGCACATGTGACTGCCTGCGGGTGTGCACTAAATATCAATACATATCTGTGCAACTTAGATCACAGATAAAGACCCCTATTGGGTGATTTAGTTTTACAATGTAAATATGCATGCAACATGTTTAAGTGCGAGCTGACACGTGTCTGCTTGTGGGCATGCATGAAATATAAAACCTAAATGCATCCTTGACTAATAGGCTGGTATGAGGCTGACCCCCATGCTGTAAAAACTTGGTTTACTTTTGTCAATGCCACCCCGTTTCAGGGAAAGGCGGCAGGAGTTTCAAAGTTGATGGTTAGGTTTGGTTTATTTTGTATGTACACATGCAGCATGTGTAAGCATGAACTTAAACGTGTCTGCTTGTGAGAATGCATTTTATCTTCTCTTCTTCTTCCTCAGCCTTTCTCAGTCCACTCCTGGACGTAGGATTCCTCCAATCCTCTCCATTCCTGTCTATCGGCTGCTGTGCTCAGACATCCTCTGCCTGCAGTTCCCTTGATGTCGTCCAGCCACCTCAGTTGGGGTCTCCCTACTCCCCGCTTGGACATCCTGGATCACCGCTGAACGATCCTTTTCGGCTACCTGTCATGGTCCTGCCTTGCGACGTGACCAGCCCAGCGCCACTTTAAGCAGGCCACTCGCTGTATGACATCAGCGCGTCTACGGAACTCCTGGTTTGGAACCCTGTCTCTGAGGCTAATTCCCAGCATCCTCCTTTCAATGGCTCTTTGTCACGTCCTCAGTCAGTTGGCGCTTTACTGAGTGAGCCCTTTTGTTTCAAAGCCATAGTTGGATACTGGAAGCACGTATGACTCTAAGACCTTGCGTTTCTTCGTTGCATTGAGGATGTATCCCAGATTCTCAAAACCTGCCCATGTCAGTCCTATCCTTCTGATAATTTCGTTTACTTGATTCTGTTTACCTAATTTTATATACGAGTACATCAGAATATTTTGTTTTCCTTCATTTGTAAAGTCGTCTGGTTTTGGGACAGAAGTACCTACATACCTACTATATAGTTTATTGTAGAAATTGTAAACGGTAAGTATTATGGCTGTTTGTAGTTATTTTAATTATAAATATAACAACATAAAAACCCAATATCAAATGAACATAAGCCCTGCAACTCTGGCCGATCTTCCCTGAAACAGGCAAAGTGCGCCATTTGTTACAGTATGGCTGGTAAACCTCATACCAACTTACAATGAAAGTAATTAAACAAGCGATCTGACGAAAATGTTGTTGACCCTGTGATCGAATGATCAGATTTTTTATCCCAAAGAGATGCTGATGATGGTGATGATTGCTTCATCAATACACAACCATAGACCACCCAGCTTGGCCAGCAGATGCACCATCCATTCTTATTCAAATCAGATTTTTTTGCAAACTTCTCGTTTCGTATCATGAATTGAATTAACTTTTTTTGTTACCTACTCGACGGGACTCGAACCAGCAACCTCCCAATTGTAATTTACTCATTACAATTCCCGGTGTCTTACCGATTGATCCACCGCCCGACATCTCAAACCGAAAAAATAAGCTACAAGTAGGTACCTACCTGGGAATCCAATGTTTTGTATGCCATACAAATTGTAATCTAATTTATGAATATAGAACGCCGTATAATAAAGTTCATTAAATCTTGGTTGGAAAAAAAACAAAGAACAGTCATGCTGACTCATAACTTGAAAATCCAGAGCTGTGGAGTCCAAACTTTTTTTATTTGTGTCGAAAAAATATTAGACTTCCATAAATGAAAAAAAAACATGTCGCATGGTGGTCTTCTAGTTAGACGTTGACCAATTGTCATCTGATAAGCTACGGTATGACTGTGTGAGTGAGTCTATCATGGCTTATTCTGGAGACATGGACTCTCATCTTACTGTGTCCTCTATTCCATAGACTTATGTGGTCTTCCAGATGGTCATTGACCAATTGTCATCCTTCATTTCTGTTTCCCAGGGTTAGATACAAACAAAACTGTAACTCTTTTTCAGTCAATATAAAATACGGGTTCTTAGCACAACCCTGTTAAAAAATATATTTTAAATTTTCAGTGCTTCCAGAATGAATATTTATCAACCAACCTATGATGCATTAATGTAAGTTTACAATGACAATGATTATAATGACAAAATAACACGTAGGTACTTATCATTTGTTTCACTTCTTCATCGGAATGTGTGAGAAAATATGAATGAGGTTTTTGTGTGCAATATTTTTTTTAGGTACTTACATCGATGGGTACTGACATATATTTCTTAAATAAAAATTAACAAACAAAGTACCTAAATTAAACACAAGTGTAAAATATTTAAAATTAAATTAATCATAAAAAATGGCTTCTTTTTTATTTTGATGAAACAGATTTTCCATCTACAACAATAACAAAAAACAACTACCTAAGTTTAATATAAGAAATTTGTAAGAGTTTATGTATTGACACCGTGAATATTCAATTTAAATTAATGAATCAAAAATAAAAACGCAGTTTTTCTTCACGGGTAAGTTTAAAATGTCACCAACACACCATTGCCACTAATTTGACACGCCGAAAGCGCCAGAGATAATACACTCAACCCCCGAGGATAAACATTGTTTTTATTTTCTTTATGAATTCAATAAGAAATTGTATGAAAAAAAACAGAACTTATAAATTATCTTACATGTAGCATCTATCAGTGTTATGCACAAAACAGTAATCCAAAGTAGATCCAAGGATAATTGTTTTGTTGTTAGGATAATCCACTCTAAAGTGGCGGACGAGCCATGGAATTGCTGTGTGTGAAATGTGAATAACACCGTAGATCACTTATCATGGAGCAAGGAAGTAAGATGTGTTATTAGAATAAGTAGATAGGGTGAACAGGAAATCTCGCAGGAAAAAGGAATAGGAATATCTGGTTATAGTTAGTAAGCGCTTGGTGATTACCTCGGCTCATTATGTAAGGATGGCCAGTAACCAGCGAAGTCATTTACATCTGCAAGCGTAAAATACAACACACAAACCAACATCCGGTCGATATTAAGAAACAGAATAATCCTGTAACTGTAACTCTGTCACCATTCTACTAGGGTTGGCCAGAGTCTCTGCAGATTTGGCTCCATTTTTTTCTTATTTTTGCATATCTCTTCCAATTCATTCATATCCATCACCTCTTTCATACATTTTATTATTATACTTTTGCTTTGTGTATCCAGACCAGCATTAACCCATCTGGGAGCCCTGGTGCGGAGAAAAGCTCGGGGCCTCCATACCTTCCCCCTAAAATTCTCCCTCTCCCCATACAAAAATCTCCTCAGCCTTTTTTTTCACAACGTAAAAGATACATAACGACTTGTTTTTGTGGTTTTTCGGGTTAGGCCATGGTCCATTTGCAGCTTTTTTATCTGCCGACGTTTCGCCTTCACGAGTAGAAGGCATTTTCAAGGCGAGTTGTAGCGGCACGGTGCTTTTAGCTGTCTCCGCGGTCGCCTGTCGTGTCTTCCTCTTAATTTAGACTTAATTTCGGGATGGGGGTAGGTGTAGTTGGGGTTGGCTTTGGTGACGTTTGCGTGGGGTCAACCTATTTATTTTACAAGTAAGGGCACCGGACTTACTACGCCAACAACTTCAGTTGAAATGAGGGTTTCCCCAGCTTCCGAGAGTGCCGGTTTTAATTTATTATGAAAACCTTTACTTGAGTAAACCTTGCGGGTGTTTTCATTTTGGGTTTGATATAAACACCAAAATGTGAAATTATCATCTGTAAAAATAGAAATCCTCGGTGGGGATGGAGCCCTAGCTTTCGGCATAGAATGCGAACATTTTACCATTAAGCTTTTGACCGGACACTAACGGAAAAAAATATGGCATCACACGGCTGGGTTACAAATGAAAAGGCAAACTATTATTTTGTTCATTGACCAATAGTTAGGAATGAGGCTGACCTCTCATTAAAAAGTACCTAGTATTGTCAGAATTGCTTTACTTTTTCCAAGTCACTCCTACATCCGGGAAAGTAGGCGACAGTTACAAGGTTGCTAAGGCCTCTAGTTCCATAAAGGTGTGACGTTTGCCCGCCGAATATAAAAACCATAGAGTAAATAACTCTATGATAAAAACTAATTTGAAACTTCCATTCCTAGTCCAGATTACGATATTCAAGGTCCATGTAAAAAAACAGATCCATCTATAATCTAAGTTGCAAAGGTACCTATACCTACCTACCTATTAGCATTCCCACAAACAGACGCGTGTAAGTTCGCACTTACAGATGCTGCAAGAGAACTAACTAATTATAATCCAAACCTCACACTTTCTCCGACCTTCCCTGAAACAGGAATGAAATTTGGCAAAGTGAACCATTTTTTACAGTATGGGGGGTCAGCCTCATATAAGTCAAGGAATTGAATGTGAAAAGAACAAAATATTTAGAATAATAACATAAATGTTATATTTTGTTCTCAGATGGCTGCAAAGAGATGTTCGGCGTTCTTGCTCGTAGTTTTCCTTACAATGGTGGCTGCTTTCGGATCAAGTGATGAAAAATTCTTGAAGAAATATGCCATGATGAAGGTAAGAAACATGGTTAAGATATTATATAAAAAAAAAACAATGAATAAACCAAAAAAGGTTCGCAGTCGGTAGGATTCGAACCTACGCTCCCAGAGGGAATCTGATTTCTAGTCAGACGCCTTAACCGCTCGGCCACGACTGCTGATGAGCATTGTGACAAAATAACAGTTTATAACTATTATTGTGTTTTATTTGTATTCCAGATTTACGAAAGCTGTTTTGGAGCGGACGTTGTAAAAGATATTCGAAAAGAAATGAAGGCGGCGTGTGCAAAATGTGCAGCCCCACCAGAAGAACCGGCTCCGCCACAAAACTCTCCCCAGCAAGCTGGCGGAGCTATTTTTGTTGGGCGACTACCGCCATCTGTGGCGTACCCGCTAAACAATAATCTGCCCACGTACACGCGGCTCGGCGAACCTAGCCAAGACGCAAACCAAAATAATGAGCTCGCCCAGCAGTACACACCGCAAGGAATGCAACCAGTCATGCAAGAGCAACAAGGAATCGACACTGAGAAGTTACAGCAAGCCATTATGGGATTCAGACAGGTGAAAATTAAAATAATTTTGAAATGGGAATAATGATAAATAAAAAATATAAATTTGGCAAAACAACTGCCTCCTGTGAGGATTGAACTCACGACCCCTGGTTTACGAGACCAGTGCTCTACCACTGAGCTAAAGAGGCCATGCGGCGGAGGGTCAATTTAAGATAATACAAGCTAAACGCAATTTTTACGAGAAAGGATGTTGAAACTTTTGCTTTTCCGTATGTTTCTCAAAATTTTACTTCCTAACAATAAAAAATGTGTGATGTGTTCATAATAATATTTTCATCAGACTGCAACCATTTTATTTTGTTCACTTTAAAATGGTCCACAACCATCAATCTAAGTTCCTATTCACATTTTAGAACCATAAATATTCGCGCACATACATAAGCTCGCATTCACATGCTGCATGTGTAAGATACTTACGTACTAAGATTCATCAAGTACCTATCACTAAATTATAAACGTAAATTCTGCAATTTTGGCTGCCTCTCCATGAAACATTTTATTTTACATTAGGTAGGTACCTATTATAGTCTACATACCTATATAGAAGGAAATAATGAATAAATACCCATATACTTGCAGCCATTGCCAGGATTCCCGCAGCCCAACTTTGGCTTCCGCGCAGGAGTTCCCTTTGGGGGGCAGCCTCTGTACCAGCCCCTGCCCTCTCCCTACTTCCAGCCCTGGCCGCAGCAGCCCTACCAGGCGCCCTATCAGCAGCAGTTCTACCAACAGCAGTTCCCTTACTTTGGCCAGAGGATGTCTGTAAGTATATTGATCATCATACGTCATCAGAATGACATCACGCTCTGCCAATGCGGAGCACAACAGTCTATGGATCATCTGCGGATCTGTCCGGCCTGCCAAACAAGCTGCTCACTGGCCGACCTAATCTATTTTATTTTTAATAATAATAATAATAATAATAATTCAATCTAAGTTGCAAAGATATTTAGGTATCATTTGAGATTCATATTAAATGCATTCCCACAAGCAGACACGCATAATTTCACGCTCACACATGCCGCATGTGGACCTACATACATAAACCCTGCAACTCAAGCCGAACTTCCCTGAAACAGGGGTGACATTGGTAAAGTGAACCATTTGTTACAGTATGAGTGGTCAGCCTCATACCAACCTATAAGTCAAGGAAGACCTAATGGAGGATAATGATGGAGCGGTGGAGGTTGCCCGCCACTGAGCAAAAATTGTGTAGCGTCTGACTCGACGAAGAAGAAGAAGTATACTGATACGACTTGAATTTCTTTCCAATCTTGCAGACTTGCAAGACCTAAACATTACAACTGCGGCTTGGAAAGGCTGGTGCTTCGCTAAACTCCACACAATCACTGGGTTTTTCAACTACTAGCTGTCCCGGCAGACTTTGTCCTGCCTCCAAATTAGATACAATCGTTTTGTGAACTTGTAAATTTGGGAACAGTTGTTAAAAAAATGGAAAGGATGAGAAGAAAATTTTGAAAATCAAAATTAAAGCTCTTTCTTTTAGCTTACGAGTACATCATCTTTCTTTTTTCATAGGTTTGAGGAAAACCAATGCATTTTAGATAAAAAATAGAAACTATAGACAATACCTTAAAATACCAGCTACTGTTAAAAATTCCTTTTTCTCAACAGTAGACTTTTTTGTAATTAAAATATACCTTTTTCTGTTCAGAATAATGTAAGTACTTAGTACCACTTAGGTACCTACTCACTTATACTAAGGCCGTGTTCGGGGAGCGCGCTTCAAGCGCTTCAAGCACTCACACACCGTTCGGGGAGCTCATCGTAAGCAAATATTATGAGGTATGACGTCACGCACGACGCCTCGACCGTTCGCTATTTTCGCTTTTTTGCGAAGGTGGGTCGGCTGAAGCGTTCCAACTTCACACCAATGGTTCATACAGTTCCACTGACAGTTGACAGCTAACCTCAACAACACGAATATTAGACACAATTATTAATGTTAAGTAATGGATTCGAGATATCAAAAGCTCTTCAATAATTGAAAATTCTGCTGGAAATATTAGAATCATGGCTCAATAATGCGTTTCAAGATAAATCTGCATCCGTTCTGCCGAGCTTTGACAGCTGCTGTGTGGTTGACATATGAAATTCGCTTTTTATCGTTCGGGGAGGTTTGCGATCGAGCTACCCCCACCACGATTTTTACTGTAAGCGTTCAAAGTGCTCAAGCTAGCTCCCCGAACACGGCCTAAGGGATAAATAAATGAAGAAGACAAAAAAAGTTAAAGAGGAATTTAAAAAGTAGGTATCCTAATCTAATCTAATCTAATCTAATCTAAGCTGCAAAGATATATATCATTTAAGATTTATACTAAATGCATTCCCACAAGCAGATATGTATAATTTCGCGCTAACACATGCCGCATGTGGACCTACAATATAAAAACCCAATCTCAAATGAACATAAGCCTTGCAACTCTTGCCGTCCTTCCCTGAAACAGGGGTGACATTGGCAAAGTGAACCAATTTTTATATTATGGGTGGTCAGCCGCATAACAACCTATAAGTCAAGGAACATACATGACAAATTACATTTTTTAAAATCAAAGAATAAAAATAACAATATATACATGGACATAAAAAACTAAATCATAAAACCAAATTCACTTTAACAAACCCTAGCCGCCAACATCACAGATCAACCGCCATTTCTTTCTATCCTTGCATACTTCTTTCATTTCCTCCAGAGTCATAACCTTCTTCATACAAGCTCTTCTTTTATTATGACTCTGGATATTCCATTCATTCGCAATTTCGGATATTTGGTCCATCCATACCTTTCTCGGTCTTCCTCTACCACGACATCCATCTATTCTACCAACATATACTTTCTTCGTCAGTCTTTCCTCATTCATTCTCTCCATATGCCCAAACCATCTTAACAAACTTCTTTTAATCTTCACTTTCACACTTTCTTTTGCACCACATTCTTTTCTTACAAAATCATTCCTCACCCTGTCACTCCGTTTTTTCCCAATCATACTTCTTAGAAAGTCCATTTCAACAGTATGGACTTTACTAATTTCACTTTCATTCACCGTCCAGGCCTCGCTTCCATACATCAAGGTGGGTAAAAGTATGCCACTGCGTACCGCCAATCGAGCATTTTTAGAAATGTTTTGATTTTTGGCGATACAAGCTGTGGCACCCAGTACACACCTGCCCTTCATTACTCTTCTTTCAAGTTCACCTGTCATTCTTCCATCTTTCTCAAACTTACTTCCCAAGTATACAAACTCATTTACCACATCAACATTCATTCCGTTTATTCTAAATTCGTAGTTCGTATTTTCTTCATTTCTTTCAAAAATCAAAACTTTCGTCTTACTTGCATTCAATTTCAAATAATTACCTAGCAGAGCTTCGTTCAATCTAGAGAGCATCGTTTGCAATTCTACTGCTGAGTCCGATACAAGAACAGCATCATCCGCATACAGTAGAACACTCACTTTGCTCTCTCCTATCATTAATCCACAATCATCAAGTCTAGCATCTCGAACACACTTGTCCATGACTATGTTAAATAGCCATGGGCTCATCACACATCCTTGCCTTACACCCTTAAAAACTTCAAACCATTCACTATACTCATCATCAATACGAACACATGCTGTACTATTTTCATAGTTTGCATGCACCGCACCTAGGAGAGCCCCATTCACTCCGTATGCTTTCAAAACATCCCATAACATACCTCTGTCTACTGAGTCAAAAGCCTTTTCCAGATCTACAAAGGCCGTGAACAGCTTCCGCCTCACCGACAATTGTTTTTCAACAAGTTGTCGTAGAGTAAAAATCTGATCAACACAACCTCTACCGGCCATAAAGCCGGACTGTATATCGGAAATCCTTTCACTAGTAGTCAGAATCACATTTTTTATAATCACCTTACAGAAGACTTTTCCTGGTATACTGAGTAGACTGATTGGTCTGAAGTTCTGACAGTCTTTTTTGTCCCCTTTACCTTTGTAAATGGGAACAATGACTGCCTTCCTCCAATCCATCGGTACTACTCCTGCATTCACACAAAGCTTACATAATTCGTACATCCAATCTATCACGCATTCACCTCCTGCTTTCAACATTTCACCATTTATTCCATCAAACCCAGCAGACTTTCCATTCTTCAAACATTCAATAGATACTTTTATTGAATCCCTGTTGGTGTTTCATTTTTCTAAGAAGGCGGATTAGGGATGAGCCTCGCTTTAACGTTATTTTATGAAGCTGAAACTCCGTGAATATATTTTTTAATCAATTGGCACATTTTAGGAGGGGGCGAACTGAAAAATAAAATTAAAATGTTATAACCAGCCTACTCTACAATCAATGAAAAAATGTATTAATATTCTAATGCATATTCCTTACATCTGTTTTCTTCCGCAGCGCGACATGGACTTCCGTGGTCGACTAGAAATGCTGACATCTCGTTCCAGTGGTAAAGTGCGCAACGTCACCTGCGTCATGCAAGAGCTGGGGTACCTAGACGAGGTAACTATTCAACAGTCATATCACTATTCAACTATTCTCTCTTCCAATGGTCATCTTCAAGAATCGACACACACACAGATCGTCCTCTTGGTGCTTGTTTGTCTTATGTTCATTAGAGTTAATTTACATGAGCAATTTTTGTATGTGTACTCGACCAATGTGACTTATGAAAACTGAAAATTGAAGATTGATAAAAATATTTAAAACAACTAGGTATCAAATTATCAAATTATTTTTATACTGGTTCACACAGTTTTAGTTCACTTTTGAATTATTTTTTTGCTTAAATATTTTTGCCTTAAAAAAAGTTTTTCTCAGTTCTTTCTAAATTTCATTGAAGGTCATCTTTGAATCAAATGGTAGATACACCAATCAAGCACTGGGGGGGGGGGGGAGATAGATATTTCTTGAACTGTTTAAAGTTATGCAAAATGTACACTCCCTTCTGATGCATTCATTTCTTGAAGGATCAAAATATTTTTTAATGATTTGAATATTTTTTAGAATCTGGAGCCAAATTACAATAAGATAGCTGAGAGAATCGCCAACCTGCCTGTGTCCACTGAACTGAAGAATGACATCCAAGATGGACTCAGCTTCTGCCAACAATTTGCAGTGAGTTACCAGAACATTTCTGTTTTTATTACCTTTGTAACAATTTATTACCTGTTAAAAAAAAAGATAGATGCATCTTTTAGACTGTAGGTATTTCATAAAGATCAAAGTTTTCTATTAGAGTAATATTTAATATCCATAATTATAAAAATAATTAAGTCCCAGGTACCACAGCGTTGCCTGTGAGAATTATTGGTCAAATATCGGTAGCACTGATAAGAGAGAGCAATCAGCAAAAATAATTAATTAAATAAATCAGGGAGTAAAAGGGACCAATCGGAAGATAAATATTGTTACGAAATTAGGGTTCAATTGTCTTCAAATTAAAAACACACAGGTCTTCTTCAATAGTTATTTATTTTACACAGTTACAAAATTTATTTTCACACTACTTTCTCGATTATTCCATTTGGTTTCGGTTCACTGATCAGATGGCTTCGATGTCTTTGTTAGTCGCTATGATACTGGCCCGCTCTGCAGGCCATTCGCACCTTTATACTCTTCAGAGCAGTATGATCCAGAACTAAAGTCGCCAGACGGTTCCAGAGTAATTATTACTTCTCGACGCTTCACGTACTACCTAGAGATACAACCAAAATCCTACCTACAAATGTAACACAGTATTCCTATAATTATAACAAATACCTACTTAGCCTAGAGAATTCTACACTTATACATAATTATCGATCTTACCTACCAATACTTTTGAGGATTCTTATAACTATAACTATCCATACTTATTTCAATATTTATATTTACATAACACTATAACTACCCATACTTATTTCAATATTTATATTTACATAACAATATCATTGAAAAGTTTTCTAATTTTATCCTTTTTTTCGCATCAGTCAAGTTGATAAAACTTCTTAATAAAAATCTAAAAACTTGACGGAAATATTGTTGTATTTGTACTCACTTACTTACTTACTTTTACTTTCTTCGGCTCATAAGCCTTGAAGGCTCAGGGCCTCCCGCACCACAATCCTCCAGGACTCTCTGTCTTGTGCTGCTTCCCTCCATGGTCTCCTCACTCCCAGAACTTCGGCGTCGGCTTCAACGTTGTCTGACGTCCGAGTGGTCTAACACCTGAGGGGGCACCATCCAAGACTGTTCTGATGATTCTGGAGTCCTCCTGGAGAGAAATGTTGTATTTGTGGTCTTCAAAATTAAAGTGTTTAGTTTAGATTCCAAAGTAAAAACACCGATTACTCATACAGCTTTAATGATAAGCTGACAAAAAACAAAAAGAATTCTGCATCAGAAAAAGAAAATGATTCTTCAATAGGCCAGTGATCATTTTTATATCAGAGGAAGAACATATTTTGTAGATGGCTCTGAAGACGGAATCCACAATTTCTTTTGCTGATGACTTGACAATTTGTCAACGTAGTGCTTGTTTGTCTTACGTCCATCAGAGTTAATTGCAAATGAGCAAAGTTTGTGTGTGTACTGGACTAATGTGTCTTATGACAACTGGAAATTGATTTGTAAAGTATTTAAAATAGCTCTCACATTGTTTTGTTTTACGCTTTTCTCTAAGCTCCAATTGTCTAGAATGTGATTTTTAAGGCAATTTCATTGAAAGGTCATCTTTGAGTCAAATGGTAAATACATATTAAGCCTAACAAGTACATTTGGGACGAATTACGCTACTAAGAACAAAGAAGGAAACGAAAATTTAGCCACACAGTTGCTGCTCAGCTTTAAAACTTGCAAACTGGACAGCAGCGACGGAAGACAGGTGAAGTTGGAGGCAGAGGGAGAAAGGGCCCAAGGCTGGAGTTGGTCTGTTGCTAATAATGTTGTGTATTTTTGCAGCAATGTGTGCCAGAAACCAAAAAGGAGAACTCTCCGCTGTCCAGAGAGCTGATCAAGCCCATGTTCTTCTTCAGGTGCTACAAGGTAAACACAACGACAACACAATCTATTCTCAAAGGTCCATGAAGATAAGGACGAGCCTACAAAAACATATGAAGACTGCAGCCAAATCAAAACACAAAAGTTCATTTTATTTCCACGTAGAAGTGAATAAATATGCATTATGTATAAGGTCCTGTCTGCGATATAGGCACTCCATATTTGTGAGAGACATAAAACTCTGCAAGGTTTCATTCTAAGAAGGTTTTCTCTTTATCTAGTCGGCCTCATCTTAACCATCTACAACAATTGTTGACTGATCTGAATTCTGCCATCGCCGACAAAAATATTGATTAAAGATGTGGATTTCTTAAAATCAGTTGTGTTAGGAGATAGTAGATTTTGAAAACAGATGACTCATTTCCAAACTTGCCATTCTTTCATGATAATATTTTATTTAATTGAAGGATTCAAATCAAAACACTGTTTTGTATTTTCACTATTACAATTATTTATTATTAAACTTTACTAAGGCCTTCGATAATATATCATCATCAGGTATACAAAAAAATTTAAATTAAAAGTCAAAGAACAAAGTCAAAACCATTGACTAATAACATCTGTGGACAAGAAGTTATTTTAACGAAAATAGACATATATATCTGTCTCAACTTACTTTTGAATATGGTCATTAGTTAGAAAGAGAACCAAGAACTTCACAGTCGCATTTTCGTTTGTACAAAAAACTCAACAAAGCCCCAAAAAAAAAATCATGAATGTTGGTACCATTGCAAAAAATGGCTGCCGATTTGACCGGAAATAGCTAAAGTTGACAGATAACACGCATTATAAATATTGTGATCGCCAAAATTGATGCCAGTATTTTATATTTTCAAAGTGTATAATCATATTTTACTTTTATCACTCATTTCATTATAACCATTGTGATATTTTATGCGTAATATTTGTAATTGTTGCCGCCGTACATTCGGGGTACCACTGCAACGTTTGACACAAGAGGAGCGCAAGAGGGAACAAGTATGAACCAATTCAGTACTTTAGTTACCGCTCCTCTATATTATAACTCCATGGTCAAAACAGTGTTTTGATTTGAATCCTTCAATTAAATTAAATATTATTGAATATGAATTTTCACAGTGTTAATACACAAACAATTCAAAATATACTTAGTACTTAACATTTATATTATTTATAACTCATAGCACAAGAAGCTGGAGGCGTGCGTGATGAAGGATGTGCGTGACAGGTTCACCTCCGAGGAAGACCTGGAGACAGAGACCGACTTCCGTTCCATGTCACGAGTGGGCCGAGTCATGAAGCACAGCACAAGTATGCCGGAGGAAGGCGACGATCTCGCCACATCCATGTACGACTTCTTATATGGAGGAAGCGATCTGGATCTGGAGTCCATGCTCTAAGCACTCATCACACTACTCGCTGCCTTAGTTCTTGTTTATCGTATGCGCCATTGAGAAATTTTTACATGTGCAATGTTTGCATGTGTACTGGACCAATGTGTCTTATAAAAACAAGAATTTTTTTTAAAAAATATCTAAAAGAACTCTCACATTATCTAGTTTTACGGTTTTTCTTAGCTCAGATTGTGTAGAATTTGATTCATAAGACAACTACATGAAAAAGTCAAATTTGACAAGATTGGCGTATACGATAAACAAGAACTGAGGGAGCGTACTGGCAAAAAGTCGACGCATTATCACTCCTTATGTTACATTTGAGGGCATTAGAATAAAAAAGGCAAGTGTCCTATAGACTATGGGACACTGTGTCTTATAGACTAGTGTCCTATGGACTAGTATCCTATAAACTAGTGTCCTATGGACTAGTGTCCTAAAGACTATTTATGTGACACTTGCCTTTTTGATTCTAAGGCCCTCATTTGTTTATTTCGGTACTTCTTCAGAATAAACAGATCTTTTTCCAGGATAAACTTAACTTAATATATGTTACAGAACTCCTGTTCTGACTCCATTCAAATAATAGGATAATATCACTACCTTAAAGATAAAACTGATTAAGTGCTAATTCATTGATTTGAGAAATTGAGGATAAAACATTTTATTGTGTGTAACTTCTCATAGTAAGTGAACTAATTATAAGGAAGAGCTCATAAAAAACTTCTAAACTACGGAAATTTCACACTTTTTTCGTGTTTTCTATTGTAGAATATAGGAAAAAAGGTGCATTTATCTGAGAAACCTGGGTTGCCTTAATATGTTTACTTTTTCAAATTTACCTTTAAGGTATTGAATTATTCTAAACATTCTTTTTCTATTGAGTCTTCTAAAATCAAAGGCAATAATCTGGGATTTGAATAGAAGTTTTTGGCTTTCACGGCCGGAAGTTGACACTGGAGAGTCGCTTTCCAGGATCTGTTGCTGAGGTTTATCAGAGCTGTAGCTTCCATACGTTTCACCTATGAATACAATAAGCTTCTTCAGCTTGATTTTGATGTTACATCCAGAAGCTCCAGCTCTATAATAGATCAAAGGAACAAATTATGTAAAGTAATCCTCTAGAATCTAGAATTTAAAAGAAGAGAAGACAATATCATTTCTATAATCTATAATCTAAGTTGCAAAGATATTTCAGCATTCAAAATTCATATTAAATGCACGCCCACAAACAGACACAAGTAAGTTGCGATTGTAAATCCTGTATGTACACGTATTCAAATGAACATACACCCTGCAACATTTGTAAAGTGTAACATTTTTTCAGTATGGGTGGTCAGCTTCATACCAACCTATAAGTTAAGGAATTTCATTTTAAAAATACCTAGATTACTGACTTTGGTTTCATTGACTATCATAATCTTCCTGAATTGAAACACAGTATTTTGTGAAAGCATCAAATTCATACCTTCCACTCTTTGCCAGTAAAATGACAACATAAAATAAAGTTCAAAATTAATTTTATGTCAAAATGTGACAACCCTGTTTTGCCATAATTAAGTAGGTATTGATCATAACTTTTTAGTGTAATTTAAAATTAACTGAAGGAAATTAAAAATAAAGTATATGTTAGTGGAGATGATTTTATTTATTCTGCATGAATGATTTTGTTTAAAACAACATTAAATAAATCATATTGTGATTGAGATATGTATGGATCGACATGGCTTTAACTGAACGTGGTTAAAATGGGAACTAACGTCGCCATCTTGTAAAACGTCACTTTTGATAGTTCAATGTGATGTTTGCTGAATTACTAAAATTTAAGCACCGCAAAATCATAACAGTAGGTCATCTAAATTCATTTAAAGCCGTGTAGTGTGTACATCTGTAATACTGCATACTTGGGTTGCATTAATTTTATTAAGAAAACTTATTTATTGAAAGAATGATTAAATTAAAATAAAAAACTTGGAAGAAGTTAAAACATGTGTGAATTATTTTTAAATAAAATATTTTTTTAATATAAAACAGTTTTTTTTACTGAGGTTTTTATTTTACAATCTTGTCTCTGGGTCTTCATTGATCTGGCAATCTCCAACTCGTGGCCTGTAATAATAATAATAGTAGGATGATTTATTTGGTGAGCGCTGTTTTTGTGTGTATCACACCTCAAAAGCCCTCTGCGAGCTTGGTCGTCGCTGTAGAAAGCGCCAATTCTCAAGCAAGACCCATTTGCTGTAAGGCTGGATGGACCTTTAGTGACCGGTCTTTGGAAAAGGTATATGAATTTTTACCCAGCGAAGGGCATGTTTAAAATATGAATGGTATATTTTTTGTGCTCCGCCAGTATTCAAACCCACAACCTTCCATTTACAAGTTAGAAGTGTTAACCACTACACTACGGATCAGTCAAACTGTACTCACATATTACTAGAGTAAGGTCCCGTGTCACGACAAATCTCAACTTGTCCACAGACAAATCGGCAACACGACAGTTCATCTACACGACTCTTTGGTCACACACAATATATGGTCCACAGACAGCGCCATCACAGAACGCTACAATTGATTAAAAACTACAGTCATTACAAAGGTTTTCGTAAGAGCAAGTTTTCTGTGACGGAGCTGTCTGTGAACCGTATATTGTATGGAACTGAAAAGTTATATGGATCAACTGTGGTGTGACAAAGTTTTCCGTGTCTGTTGACGAGTTATATGCGGCCGCGCTGTCTGTTAGCAAAATATTTTTTGACTGATAAGCCATGTAGATGAACTGTCTTGAGAGCGATTTGACAATGGGACAGTGGACGAGTTTGTCATGACGAGGGACCAAGGGCCAAAACTTGTTAAAAATGACATCTACAGGGAGAGAGATGCTTTGTAAAAGCTTGTTATACCGAAAACAAAAGGCTTAATATAATTCTGTGTTTTATATACAATGTTTTGTTAACGCTATGGCCAAGGTGTCAAGACAGTAATCTCCATTAGCATATTTCAAAGAAAATAATGCCAGTTTTATTCCGTTGGCCCCCTAACAGTAAACTTGACCCTGGTTCAATAGATGCAATTGGGTAAAAGTTAAAATTAATGTATAATCTAAGTTGCAAAGATGTAATAACATTTTCGGCTCATATTGACTGCACATCCACAAGCAGGCACATGTAAGTTCGCGCTTATACATACTGTGTGTGTATTTACAAAATAATCCAAACCACACACGAGTTATAAACCTCGTAACTCCTGTCACCTTTTCCTGATGAAACCAAGTGGCATTGGCAAAAGTGATCCAAGTTTGTACAGCATGGGAGGCCAGCCTCATACCAACCTATAAGTCAAGTAACAAAAAATATACACGTGGACTAGGATGTAACAGAAGAAGAAAAATTAAAGTACATAAAAATTAATTAAAAGTGAATGACATTAAAATTAAAATTAGGAGTCCTAATTAATGAAGGATGATAATAAACATTTGACTCAGCTAATTAAAATTTGTGAGTTTTCAAATTTCTAGCTTGTATAGTTTTGTTATCACACTTCTTGCAAGCCAACACCTTTTTAATGGCGTGAATTATTTTAGGAGATTCTACATATTCCATACGCACAGCTTTGTAATCACACTCATGGCAAGCAAAGGACTTGTGCTGGGGATGGGGAACAACGTTGGTTCCATCCCCGCTTGGGTCACTTGACTTTAACTTTGACCCTGGTTCAACAGATGTTATTGGGTAATTATTATTTAATAATTAATAAGCAATAATGAATTATTAAGTGATGATATTAATACCTGTTTCTGGCCAGGCAGAATAGGTTGGTGAATTGCATTCCTCTTCACAAATCTATTTTATAAAAAAAAAAAAAAACAATATATTTATTTACAGTCAAACCTGGTCATAACGACCAATCAGGTCCGAAAATTCAAAACATACCACGATTATGTGACTTCACCCATTTTAAATTCCCCATAAACAGGGAATTTTCATAGCTTACAGCATATAGTTGAATAGTCGGTGAATTAAGTCCAGGTTTGGATCTTAGTATCTGAATTTATTTTATTTTATCCTACAAAGATCATTGTCCATGGTATGAACACTTTTATAATATGAAATTAATTTAGAAACAAACTTGGTTGATGTCTTGACTAGCGTCTTTGGAATAAAATAACGCAAATTCAATTCCCACCAAGCCCCGTGACCATGACTTTGCCCTGGTTCAATGGATGTCATTGGGTAATTATAAATTAATATATCATTAACATATAAAACATCTGTTTCTGGCCGGGCAAAATAGGTTGGTGAATTACATGCGTCTTTACAAATCATTTAAAAAAAAAGACAGAAATGATAACACAACTTCAGTTTTCAGTTTATTTATTTACAAGTATAAAAGTGCACATTATATTATACAAAATCAATATCAACACAATCAATAGCACAAGAGTTACCAGGGACAAACTGGGGTTCAATTGACAATATTACTCCAACAATACAGCTCTTAGAAAGAGCTGCACATACAGTTCAACTTCTTGTCGCGGAAGGTGGCGCATTTGGCGAGTGGAACCTATTTGTTAGTACAGGTAAGCAGTAGCGTGACTATCATACAAGCTAAAAAGCTGAGCATGCGTACCCTCAGAAATTAAAATAAAGAATATTTTTGAGTGGATTAAAGATATTATCGTCATGCGTCTTTTTAAATTTCCCGCCGTCAAAATTCATGCTACTGCCATCTGTGTGGGACAGTACTAGGCTTTTATTATTGGTCATTGTCGAACAAAACTGTATTGATGACGTGTCAAGCGATATACCTGTCTTTGTCTAACGTATGAAAAAAGCTAAAAGTCGTAAAGCTTGTATGGAGATGTACACACATATACGATAGAGCTCTTTGCTCATTCGATATGACACACATACATTCACATATCATATACGTGTCAAATACACAAAATAATAATATCAAATATGCTTGATTTTCTAGTTCCGGGTTTTGACCGTGGTCCATGTTTTTGCTTGTCTTCTTCTTTTTTCTTTTTATTCTTTCTTGAAGACTTTCAGCTTACGTTTCGTCTCCTCTGTGGGCGACTTCTTCGGAGTTCTGCTCGCTACTGACTACGCTACTACAATATCAAATATGCTTAGCTTTTGCTATGGCTTTTTCCTTTTAGACGCTTGCACGTTCACAATATTATGAATGACTCATTGTATATTATATTTACATTGTATCTCGTATTTATATTATTGAATACCTACACTGTCGCGTTAGTACGTTTCATACCAATATCAGAATAATTGACTAATTAATTGTTTGCGACTGACCACCCATACTGTAAAAATTGGTTCACTTTGCCAATGTCACCCCTGTTTCAGAGAAGGTCGGCAAGAGTTGCAGGGCTTATATTTATTTGAGATTCATTGGATTGGGTTTTTATATTGTAGGTCCACATGCGGCATACGTTAGCGCGAACTTACACATTTCTGCTTGTGGGAATGCGTTGAATATGAATCTTAATTGATACATATCTTTGCAGCTTAGATTTAGATTTTAGATTTAGTCAACGCAACTTTAATTATCCAGCATGCGTACGGCAGAAACCGAAGGCACGCCACTGCAGGTAAGGGAGCCAAATTTCTACCAATCACATCCCTTGATGCGGGAGTTTCCCTACTCCCAAGTGGCAGGTTCTTATTTATTGTGCAGGCTACGTAAACCTTGCCAGTGTTATTTTTTTGGGATTCAAATAAACACCGAAACGGAAAGTCATTTCTAGGATTTGATTGATTAACTAATAGGTTGATATGAGGCTGACCACCATGCTGTACAAACTTGGTTCACTCTTGCCAATGCCATTCCGGTCTCAGGTACACATACAGCATGTGTAAGCGCTAACTTACACGCTTCTGCCTGTAGGCGTTCATTAAATATAAGCCTTAAATGTCAATATATCTTTGCAACTTAGATTGAGATAGATCCCATCAACCCTAGCCTTCTGACTTTGAATGCAAATGTTTTACAAACTTGGACTTTTTAGGAATAACAATATTGGTAATTAAACCCTCTACGCAGTAGCCCCTTTCAATTTACAAGTCCAACATAGATCATGCAAACACAAGGAGACAGAATAGACAACTAGTCGTATCTCAAGATCTTGGGTGCCTTAAGTCAAAATATAATTTATACAAAATATGATCAACGTAAAGGCAAAACTGAATAAGTACCGGTTCACTGATTTGAGAAATCGTGGATATAACTTCTCATAGTAAGTGGACTTATTCTAAGGAAGTGCTCATGACAAGTTTCTAAGCTAAAAGATTTTCACACATTTTTAGTGTTTTCTCTCGTAGAAAATAGGAAAAAGGTGTATTTATCTGAGAAACCCATTATTCAGTTTTAAGTTCATAAGACATGTCTGAATGATATAAAACACATAAATTCAATTATTAAGTAACACAAAATCATAATAAACACATTGGCATGTAAAGGTGTGTTTAGAAATGGGCAATCTATTTCAGAGGTCCGCTATCTCCATGAGCAACACATTTTGAGAAACCATCATTGTTATCAGTCAAGATATCATAGGAACAAAATAAAATACACTTGCATTGTACCCCAAGTAAGTTTGACCATTACCACAAAAAAACATTGCATAAAGTCACCAGGGCTGTGAAGTCTCATCACCACGGCAATTCTTACCTACCCAATATCGGTAATATTTGTATGAAGATCTGTCAATCCAAGATGGCCGCAAGTGAACAGCTGATTGGTCTTCATACAAATATTACCAATATTCGGTAGGTAAGAATTACCGTGGGGATGAGACTTCCAGCCCTGGATTGCGTAAATCAAAAAAATGTATGAAAACTGAATCACTCGAGGAGTTTTGTGGTATACTCTATACCAGTGTTTCCCAAACTTGTTTCGCCCATCGTCTCTTTATGCATAATAGATAAGATAAGACCATCGCCCCCTCAAAATTTTGTCCCAAAAAAATGACCAACGACCAGTGGTAGGCACACAGTTTCCAAGAAACTCATCGTCCAATTTCCACACCACAAATCATCAAAAACACCGTCGATGGGGACGCGGGTGGGAGGGGTGTAAACACAGGTTTCAGGGTACTATCGCTCCCTTCATAATTTCCGTCTCTATTACTTGACTTATAGGTTAGTATGCTGCAGAAAATGTTTCACTTTGCCAATGTCACCCCTGTATCAGGGAATGTCGGCAAGAGTTGCAGGGTGTATGTTCATTTGAGATTTGGGTTTTAATATTGTAAGTGCCCATGCGGCATGTTGAAGCGCGAACTTATCGTGATCTAGCAACAATCCCACAAGGAGTATTAGCTTCAGTAACATTGAACCATTAACTTTTAGAGTCATGGGCTCACCTCTGAGCTAGAGGTTCTTGTTTTATCGTGCCGTTGCTTTTACTTCACGGGAAGGCCTTTCGCCACTTGGGAAAATATATAGCTTTGCATGAGCGTCCATGTGCTGTGGGTCCTTCTGACACATACACACAGGACGGGTACGAGGAGGATTTGAGCATGCCTATTTGTGAAAACGCATATAATGTGAATCTTTAATGTTACATATATTTGCAACTTAGATTAGATAAGAGCCCACATCGCCTTCAGGTTGGGAACCACTGTTCTTTACATTTTCAATTTACACAGTGGAGGTGAGATCACACAATGATCTCTCGTGACAACAATGTAAAAGTCATTTTTCCCTGTAAATTGAGTTGGAGGATTTTGAAAACAGGCGACTCAAAAAGCCTCAGAAAAAATAATGAAAAAGCGAGTATCAACATGAAACTCATACAGATACATTACTTGGATAGAAGAGATAGCATGTAGGAGGATTTTTAATACCAACAGGAAGAATAGTCAATTCAATTTATAAAATACAAGACACTTATTTTAGATCAGAGGTCTTCAAACTTCAGCCCGCGAGAAAAATATGTCTTTAGTGTCATTATTCTGGCACGTAAAAGCTTTTTCCGAGTAAAAAACATTGGGTAAACTTATTACCTCGATTGCGTAAATAAAAAGAAAATGGATCAAAACTTAATCACTTTCCAGGAGTGCTTGTAGGATTTTTTTTTTTATTGAAATACATAAAACAAAAAGAGACACCCTTTATAAATTATATTACAAACAAGTATGTGAATGGACTCAGCTCAAATTTAAATTCAGAAGTCTCTTCTGAGCATGCAAACGTCAAACTTCTATACGTTCATCATATTTGCTGATGGGTCTGAGGACTGAAAGCAAAATATAACACAGTGTTTAAATAAAGAATAATTGATTTTCTTTAGTCATTTCTAAGATCAATAAAAAAATATTTGTTTTCCTTTTCCCTAGCAACCCGGCCATGTGACATCACAATTTTATATACATGACAATTCATATGCCGACCTCATTAATAATAAAAAAAAAAAGAAATGCATGAAACAAAAAGAGAAATGCTCTATAAATCATAATAAAAATATTTTTTTTGATTGCAATCACAAAATCACCCAACACTTATCACTTCTTCTTAGAATATTTCTCCAAGATTGTCAACGCCTTGTTGGCCACCTCGAGCCACTTTTCTTCGGCCTGCAACTTCCTCGTCCGATAGTCGTGTTCCTGCCGATGTCTCACTTCCTCACACTGTAGCTTTTTCCTCAGGAACTCCTTCCACACCCTGTCACTCTCCAGGAGACTGTCGATCCTCCGCCCCATGCTGTAGTAGTTTGGTGCCTTGGCCGCCGGCTCTTTGGCCTCCGTGGGATTCTCCGAGCGCCGACGCTTTGAAGTTTTCGGCGCCGATTCTTCATTTGCAGGGGCGAGGAATTCAGAGGCAGAAGGCTCCTGTGGGATTTCAACTGAAATATGAGAAAAACACATTTATTCACATGTTAATTTTTGACCGGGGCGTAGTCTAGTCATAGTCTCTAGTGGTAATACTTCGGACTAGTAAATGAAAGGTCATGGGTTCCAACCCCGGTGGAATACAAAAATATACCTTATATAAATATAGCTTTCGCTGAGCTGAAAATTCACCTCATTGATAATAAAACAAAAATTAATGCATGAAACAAAAAGAGAAATCCTCTATGTATCCAAAAAGAGAAATCCTCTAATAAGAAGGTAGACAGTAATTGTACAATGGTTTCTCTTACTTTCTGCATCAGAGCTCTCCTCCTCAGTTCTATCTATCAGCTCAAAGTCCACGTCCGCAGAAGGATTGACTTGAAATGAATCCAGGACCTGCAAAACAACATTCATTAAATGTATCTATAATCTAAGTTGCAAGAATATATGGCATTACGGATTCTGGTGTGGTACATTTAAGATTCATATTACATGCATTCCCATAAGCAGACATGTATATGTTTGCACTTGCAAATGCCGCAAGTGAACTTACAACATAAAAACCCAATATGAAAAGAACATAAGCCCTGCAACAATAGCCACCCTTCCCTGAAACAAGGGTGACATTGGCAAAGTGAACCATTTTTTACAGTGCGGGTGGTCAGCCATATGTACCAACCTATTAGTCAAGGAACACAAATAATAATAAATTACATTTAACTATATAAAACAAACAACACTCAGTAAAATAAAAATAAAAAGAATGAACAAAATATAATAACAAATGAGAACTTAACCTTCCCTGGCCGAAGCGGGGTATATGAGATACCCCAAAAAAACGTTTTATTTGATTACTCAATAATTAATCTAACAATTCAATTGAAACTTTTTGTAATCTTCGTAAAGCTACTTAGAAACATTTCTGTATTTTTTGTTTTTAAGTATTCAAAGCATGTAGTCTTCAAATAATTGTTTTTGATAAATATTCGCGTACTCTACTAATCACGTGGTCAGAAACACTTCACATTATGCCCTCGCGGGGGGAGCGCTGGAGCATGTGAGGGACGGGAAGGGCTGGCGCGCCATTGTGTGTGTGGTGGGTCCAGGGATAAGCTACTTGTTTCACTTTTTTACGCGAGCTTACTGCGTCACAGCTGTGCGGAAGAGAGTCAACTATATTATCCGCTGACGACTTTACTCCGTCTTTCTGGGTAAGCGAGTGGAACAGACCTGTCATTCCTGTGGTTCCCAAAACGTTCTATAATATTTTACACATATAAAATAAATATATTTTTGTGAAGAGAAAGGTAAGTTCGTTGTTTTTTTTTCTGAATAGGTATATTGTTTTTCCTTTGTGATATGTGCCAACCATTTGATTTTTTTCTCTCTCTAGAAAATGGCTAGAAAAAATACCTATGAAGAAATAGAAAAATTGCAAGACTTTAGTGATGACGAAGTTATTGACAGTGACTTAGAATTCGAATTGTGTAATTCGGATGATTCTGAAGTCGGAGATATTATTGAATCTGAGTCTGATGAATCTGAGTCTGCATACTGTAAAAAAAATGTTTCAATTATGTCAATGCCACCCCTGCTTCAAGGAAAGGCGGCAAAGTTGCAGAGCTTATGTTCATTTTAAAAAAAAAAAAAAAAAATTAAATTAGGCTGATTTATTTGGTGAGCGCTGTTTTTGTGTGTATCACACCTCAAGAGCCCTCTGCGAGCTTGGTCGTCGATGTAGAAAGCGCCAATTCTCAAGCAAGACCCAGTTGTTGTAAGGCTGGATGGACCTTTTGATGACCGGTCTTTGGTACAGGTTTATGAAGTTTTCAACCTAGCGAAGAGCAAATTTGAAAATATAAATGGTATATTTTCTGTGCTCCGCCGGGATTCGAACCCACGACCTTCCAGTTACGAGTCCGAAGTGTTACCACCTGGACTACGGACCGGTCATTTGCGGTATTTCCTACTGTAGACACATTTGAAATTGTATTTGTATGCGCGAAAATCTTACGTATGTTTACTTTTGTGGGTGTATAAGATGTGGATTGTAAATTTTAATATATATTTGCATCTTAGATTTAGATTTTGAGTATTTAAATAAATAACAAACCATCCGTTAATTTGTTGCAGATATAAACTACGCCCAGATAATAAAAGATGCCTTCGCTTGATATTTCTCAACACTATTGTACATAACTTGAAAAATTGTATTTATGTTTTTTTGGATTTTAACTTTATTTATGTTTTTTTTTTAATTTCGTATGTTGCATATTTCACTATTATACAATTGAAAATGAAATAAAAATTATTATAAAAATGTTTATTTTAAATTCTCTTCCACCGTTTAGGAAACACTGGTTGAGTTTGTCCTATTTGCGTCATTCCCACGGCGTATGCGGAGCGAAACGCACGTCTGGCGGGCTCTCTGCCTTATGATTATTTTGTATGAAAAGTAGCTAGGGTCCTCCGGTACCCCACTTGGGACCATGTGTAATTTTTAGATACTTAGGGTGGTAAAGGTTAATATTTAAAAGTCTTAGCCTTAGTCGCCAACATTACAGATCAATGCCATTTTGGTTCTTACATACTTCTTTCATTTCATCCAGAGTCATAACCTTTTTCATACAAGCTCTCTTATTACTCTGGATAATTGAATTTTCTTGAATTTGAATTTTAATAAATTGAATTTTCTACAACGCTCCAGCTGGAATGTTAAAATCTAAATAGAGAGCTGCAAAATCCAAACTATTGTTGGTTTTGAAGCAGAATGAACTCACCGTGTTGGAGTTGTCCAGAGGTCCAGTGGCCCTGTGCACCACGGTCATCCCCCTGTCCTCCAGCAGAGAGAGCTTCAGCCTGGTGCCCGCCCCGTGCTTGCCCAGCGGTAACATGCTGAACTCACCGTGTTGGAGTTGTCCAGAGGTCCAGTGGCCCTGTGCACCACGGTCATCCCCCTGTCCTCCAGCAGAGAGAGCTTCAGCCTGGTGCCCGCCCCGTGCTTGCCCAGCGGTAACATGCTGAACTCACCGTGTTGGAGTTGTCCAGAGGTCCAGTGGCCCTGTGCACCACGGTCATCACCCTGTCCTCCAGCGGAGAGAGCTTCAGCCTGGTGCCCGCCCCGTGCTTGCCCAGCGGTAACATGCTGAACTCACCGTGTTGGAGTTGTCCAGAGGTCCAGTGGCCCTGTGCACCACGGTCATCACCCTGTCCTCCAGCGGAGAGAGCTTCAGCCTGGTGCCCGCCCCGTGCTTGCCCAGCGGTAACATGCTGAACTCACCGTGTTGGAGTTGTCCAGAGGTCCAGTGGCCCTGTGCACCACGGTCATCACCCTGTCCTCCAGCGGAGAGAGCTTCAGCCTGGTGCCCGCCCCGTGCTTGCCCAGCGGTAACATGCTGAACTCACCGTGTTGGAGTTGTCCAGAGGTCCAGTGGCCCTGTGCACCACGGTCATCACCCTGTCCTCTAGCGGAGAGAGCTTCAGCCTGGTGCCCGCCCCGTGCTTGCCCAGCGGTAACATGCTGAACTCACCGTGTTGGAGTTGTCCAGAGGTCCAGTGGCCCTGTGCACCACGGTCATCACCCTGTCCTCCAGCGGAGAGAGCTTCAGCCTGGTGCCCGCCCCGTGCTTGCCCAGCGGTAACATGCTGAACTCACCGTGTTGGAGTTGTCCAGAGGTCCAGTGGCCCTGTGCACCACGGTCATCACCCTGTCCTCCAGCGGAGAGAGCTTCAGCCTGGTGCCCGCCCCGTGCTTGCCCAGCGGTGCGCGGTGGATCTTGTACGCCTTCTTCTTGGTGTTGTTTTTGAAATCCGCCCACGTCTGCAAACACACACACAAACACATTCATTACCTTATTGATGCCAAATAAATAAATCAATTACTCACAACTAAGCTACACATATAGTGTAACTTCTTGCCTACGTTATCCACAAAAGGATCACATGTGGAAATTTGGGACCTACTTATTTTTACGGGTAAACGGGCCAGCCTCACTTCAACCACTTCAGTTGAAATGGGGATATTACAAGATGACTTATTTGGTGAGAACTGTTCTAAATCATCTTTTGGTCATGCATAATTATTTTTCAACGCAGAAAAGAGCATGCTTATAAAATAAATCATACTTCTTTGTGCTCTACTGGAAGTCAAACAAAAACTGTTAAAACAAATGCAAGAATAACCTTGCATATTTTAGCTTTTGGGACTTAATCACGGGACACACAGAGCATTATATTTTTTACCCACCTTGCTCAATAGATTTAAGTGCTGTCTTTAAGTGCTGCAGCTCTAAAAAGGCCTTTTGAACTTTGGTTAAACCTTTTTTCAGCCAGGTTTTTTCAGCAATGATGTTCTGCATCCTCTTTGAGTCCTTCCCTCATTCTTTTCTCGCATGACATCACATACAAGGCACGGCAGTTCTCTTTGATTGTTTGAGGGAATATTACAATAAAAAAGCGACCCACATCCAGAAATCCTATCTGAACAGTGGATGATTGCAGTAAGCATGTTGCATCCCATTGGAAGTTCATGTTGGAGAAAATAAGTGTGAAAAACCACAAACTTATCAAGCTGCCACACCAGGAGGTCCCAGGGTTCAATCTTCCAAGAGAACTGTGACCTTGAATAGGGTCTCTGCACTGAGCAAAACCGTTGCAACTTCCAGTCCTATAGATGGGGCTTAGCTCCATCTCCAGGATGCAACTGTAGGGCGGAGAACCAGACTGTTCGGCACATAGTGGAGGAGTGCCCCATCCGAAGACACCCTGCTGGCCTGAAAGACCTCCACGAAGCCACGCCAGGAGCAGTGATGTGGATGGAGAGCTTGTTAGCCTCTAACACAACCAAGTGTCTAAGGAGTTTGTTGCGCTTGCCGGCTATATGACAAGTAAAGTATGAGCTTACACATAAACAATCTAATTTCACACCAGCCCACCAACCTTTTTCCACTGTGACTCGGTCTTGAAGGTTCCTCCCGCCTGCGTGTTCAGCAAGGTGGCCAGCTTGGCCCAGTGCTGCAGTCGGCTCACTTCATTCCCAAACACAGACCAGTGCTTGCTCAGGTCTCCGTTTCTAAAATAAACAAGACCAAGCACCTATAACAACAACAACTTTCTTACAAACTACTTATACTATATTGATTTTGTAGTGATGAAAGTGAGCCAACTCACAAATCAAAGGTATAAATATTAGGATCATTAATTTGATGAGCACTATTTTGTGTGAGTCACACCTCTACGAGTTTGGTCGTCGCTATAGAGAGTGCCAATTCTCAAGCAAGACCCAGTTGCTGTAAGGCTGGATGGACCTTTGTGACTGATCTGTTTTGAGACACATTCAGTTTTCGATCCATCAAAGAGCATTAAATGATATTAATAAATCTGTTGCAACTGTTGCCAGCTCACTAATCCGGTGTGCGTGATTAGTTTGTGGTTTTTTGCACTCTGCTCCTCCAATATGGACTTCCAATATGATGCAATGTCCTTACTACTATCATTTAATCTGAAAATTAAATTAAATTTTTGTGCTCCGCCAGGAATCTTTCCTCTTCCTTCAAATTACGAATCCATAGCGTTAACCACTATACTATGGACCAATTGAATTAACCATATTGTGACAATCAAAAGCTTTTCTATGTGCCATGAAAACATTAGAGCTTTATCTTGACTAATTGGTTGGTGTGGGGCTGACCCCCCATGCTGTTAAAACTTGGTTCACTTTTGCCAATGCCACCTCGGTTTCAGGAAATGGCGGCAGGAGATACAGGATCGGCGGTTAATCTGTAATGTTGGCGGATAGGACTAGTTTTTCAAATGAGATTTTTTTAGATTAGAATTTAGTATTTGTTTTGGTGTTTGTATGAATTATTTGTTGATTGTGAAAATGTTATTTGTTGTCTATGTTCCTTGAGTTTGAAGTTGGTATGAGACTGACCACTCATGCTGAAGAAAATGGTTCACTTTGTCAATGTCCCCCCTGTTTCAGGGAACGTCAGCAAGAGTTGCAGGGTGTATGCTCATTTGAGATTTGAGTTTTTATGTTGTAGGTTCACATGCGGCATGCCCAAGCACGAACTTATATGTGTATGCTTGTGAGAATGCATACAATGTGAATCCCCAATGTTACATATCTTTGCAACTTAGATTCGATTAGATGCAAAGTTCGTGTGAGTTTTGGTTTATTTCGTATGCACACATGCAGCATGTGTAAGCGAGAACTTGTATGTGCCTGCTTGAGGGCATGCATTAAATGTCAATATATTTTAGAAAGCAACTTAGATTACAGATTAAATATCTCAATAAGTGGCCAGCTGCCGGTTGACTTCTTTCACCACAATAACAATGTTAATATTCTTGAAATTGTATTTAGATTACAACAGTCAGTTCAGTTCACTTACTTTTCCATATAAGCCACCATTATATCAAACTGCTGCTCGGACGTCCGCATGCTCCCTGCAAACCAAACAACATTATTACACTTTGCATCATACACTGCACATTTCTTCATCAATTCAAGAAACCCGATAGTCGTAGATAGACGCACGTAAATATATATCTCGTTATTTTGTCACACAACTGTTTCAGTACAACAAGAATAAACCTTCACATTTTTAATGGTTTCTGTACGACACTATGAAAATTCATTTGAATTGCAAAGATTCCAATTGCTCAGTTTGTAGAGTGTTGGCATTCCATGCCGAGAGCTCGCGCTCGCATCCCACCGAGGGCGTAGGTATACAATATATTAATAAATTACTAATTATAACTATAAACTACAATCTAAGTTGCTAAGATATATTAACATTCAAAACACATATCAAATGCATGCCCACAAACAGACACTTGTAAGTTCGCACATACAAATGCTGAATGTGTACTTACAAATTAAATTCCAAACCTCAAATGAATATAATTCTCTGCAACTTTTGCCGACCTTCCTTGAAACAGGAGTGAAATTGGCAAAGTGAACCATTTTTACAGTATGGGTGGTCAGCCTCATATCAACCTATCAGTCAGGGAATACAATAATAATACAGGTACAGACAACTAAATGCCTTAGAATCAATATGAAATCGTAAATGTAACTGCAACTCTGTCGCCATTCCGCAACGGGTAGAGTTGTATGACATCAGTGACACCGGTGCGTCTGCGGATCTCCTGGTTTGGAACCCTGTCTCTGAGGCTGATTCCCAGCATCCTCCTTTCAATGGCTCTTTGGAACGTCCTCAATCTGTTAGCGCTATACTGAGTGAGCCCTTTTGTTTCCAAGCCATAGGTGACCTTGCGTTTCAGGTTAACAGGTATTTTCGTGTCATATTAGGGATGTATCCCAGATTCCCGAAAGCTGCCCATGTCAATCCTATCCTTCTGGTAATTTCGGTTGCTTGATTCTCTTCACCTAATTTTATATTGTGAACAAGATAAATGTAGTGGTCTACACCTTCTAAGTTTTCATTTTCAACCGAAATTTGAACCTTATGTGGGCTTGGGAGTATTGTTTTTTTGGGGTTTATTTTCAAGCTTATCCTTGCCGAGGCTTTGTGCAGTTGCCAAGCATGGTTTTCAGCTCTTTGCTGCTGTTGCTTATCCGCACAATGTGGTCAGCAAACCTCAGATGATTGAGATAGGTGCCGTCTATGTTGAAGCTTTGTTGAAGCTTTGTTTCCCAGGATAGGAGCTTGAAAATGTCCTCCAGTGCCAAAGTGAATAGTTGGTATGATTATGCGTCACCTCGTCTGACGCCTCTCTTAATCTTATCTTATCAGTATTATATTCCTAGAAATATGATCAGGGCGCATACTTTGGTAAAAAATGTAGCGCTTGACCCTTGACAACCATTATGAGGTCCGTAAATTTCACTAGACTAAAAAGTTGTAATGTCACACGCTGAATTTTGAGGCTAAAGTTTAACTGTTTTCTAGCAGACATAATGTAATCAATAAAAATGCATCTCAGGTCCACATATCTTAGTATGCATCTAAAGTACCTACTTATTTATTTTCACATTTAAGGAATCAGCCTTCCGACAGCATATTACTAGAAGTGGGTTTCATGCTCTAGAGGAAAGCTGTTTGGATAAGCCTTGACGGTAGTATGATATTAGATTGGTAAGAAAAAAACATGGAAATTACAATGTTTCATAGACTTGGAGAGAATCGAACCCTAGCCGTCTAGCAATAATAAACCATTAGCTCTCGCGGGCTATAGTTTATATAAATTTAAAAAAATGTTCTTAGTTTTACATGGGTTAGGTTAGTTTTGGCTTGGACACTGCTCCGACAGCCATTTCAGATATTATCCGTCAAATATTTAAAAACACGCAAATTAGATAAATACCGGGAAAACTGGAACATATTTTCCGAAATATCGGGAAATTCCGTATATATTGCTAGGTTAGGTTGACGTGAAAAAGCCGATGCATAAAATTAAATAATAATACAATGCTATCTCACCTTGCGTACAGACCTCCGAAATCTGTGAATTCTCGTGGAAATCCAGCTTGTTGCCTGATGTAACCACCGGGGTAGATTTCCTTTTCTTTCCGCGCTTACGCGAAGACTTTCGAGGGATATTTTTCTTGCCCTCCGCCTCGACGTCACTTTCCCCGATGTCAATTCCGAAGTCTCTGTTCCACCGAACACTCTGCACTTGGTCTAGCGGCAACTCCTCCGACAGGTCACTACTATCGCAATGCTCTTGTTTAATTATGACACCATAAATCATTATAAATATCAGCTATATTTAAATCAAAAAGAAGCACTGCATGTGAAAACCGATCGCCTCTTCCGGAGCGCGCGTCTTGGACCGCTGCGACCGCTGTCAATATGGCGTCAAGCTGCGTAATGCTGAAAACACATATTTTTTCCATACATGGAAATTAAAAAAAAACCCCAACAACAGCGAATAACAGCTTCTTTCCGGAAAAGCCAAAGAGAAGGTTTCTCCGGTTTCTCTTCGTTTCTTTACTTTCTTGTTTTTGCTTTTGAATACATCCTATACTGTGTCCTTTTTTTTTACTATTTCTTCTTTTAATCGGACTTGTTAACATATATACACACTGAAGATTCTTATTAATGCATGCATACACGTGTAAGCTCGCACTTACACATGCTGCATGTGTTTATGTGTTGGTACAAACAAAATAAAAACAAATCTCAAATTAACATAAAGCTTACGACCCTTACTGCCCTTCGCCCCTTCACTGAAAAAGGGTTGACATAGCCAAAGTGACCATTTTTTAACAGTGTGGGTGGGCAGCCTCACACCAACCTCAAGGAACTTACAATAACAAATACGAGAAATTTAAATTTTTGACTAGACTTATTTTTGGCATTAAAACTTTCTTGATACATGGTTACAAAAAAGCATTGATGATCAGCCTCATTGCAAGCAAAATTTAGTTAGCAATACTCACCTGTTAATGGAAATGTGGCTTGAATAATGGAGAGTGAACCTCAAAAATAAATACACAGCAACATGAATTATAATTATTAATTTATCAATTTAGAAGTTTACTGAACTTTTGTAATAGACTACATTTCGATAGTTATTCCCGGGCATTGAAGTATTATGGAATGCGATCTTTGGAAACAAGGAGAAATATGATAGATATAACCTTCATCCATAGGATAATAAATAACAAAATATACAGTGGTATACTATGCAAAGCCCGCAGGTTTTTTACTTCAGCCCTGTTATTGACTCTGTATAAATCCCAAATCCGCCCCATTATCGAGTATGGCAGCCATCTCTGGTCTGGTGTGTACAAGAAGTTAAATGACCAACTTGATTTTGGCAAAGGAGGGCAGTGAGGTTGATCAATGATCCTTCTCTGACATCCGAACTGCAGCCGCTCCGGCACAGAAGAAAAGTTGGAATGCTCAGTCTTTTTTTATCGATATTACTATGAAGCGTGTTCTGATGATCATTCATACCTTAGCAGTTTGTCTCAAAACTATGAGAACTTGGCGTTTTCATGACTCAATCCGTTGCCAAACTGCCCGTTTATGGAATGATCTACCAGTATCTGTGTTCCCTTCCCAATTTGATCCGGTTTTATTCAAAACCAACATCAATCGCCACCTCCTTGTAGCGCCGCACTACAGAAGCAACAATTCAAGCAACACCTCTGCGGCACCCTTCCAGGGTGAAATAGACGTGAATAGAAGGCTTTCAAGAATTGGGGTGCCTCCTGCACAGGATTCCTTAAAAAAATTGCATCCCTCACAAACCTTTTTCCGTTTCATTGTCCTATTAGGACTTGTCGAGACATATCCATATTTTATATAGGTGCAGCCAGAACAAACTATATGCACAATTCATTTATAAACAAAGCCTGCTTCGCAGTAAACAATGCCCAAAGGTCGGATCCGGAGTTGTACATATTCTTTGTCTCTCAAGAATCATTAAAAAGGAGGATTCTTAATCTCGGCGGATTTAACTTTCATTTTAAATTTTAATTTATTGTTTGTTAAAGATAGTTGATGTGTTTGGTATGCGCATTACATTTCCATTCCCTTCCCTTCCTCCTGCCCTGTCTTTACTTATCCCATCATGAGGAGACATTTTTATTTTGGCTTATTTTGCAACTTGCATGATTTATAATATAATGCTGTAGAATACTTTAATTGGCACAATGAATTTTTTATAATCATCTAAGTTTTTTTTTTTTTAAATAACGAATCAAGCTGTAGTATTCTTGCTAAAATTAAAATAAATCTTACAGCTTATTTTTCTTAATGTAATTTTAAATAATTCATACGCTAAGATTTATAATCACATAGATCACAATAAAATGGTCTAAGTGCAGTCTATAGTTTTATAATCACACTGATCCATTCTTAGGTTTATGTCCAGTGTGAGTTAATCAGTGATTCTTTAAAGTCAGCCATTGAGAGGATCTATAATCACACAAATCACAAGTAAATGGTCTAACTGCAATATGCTTATATGCATCAGTGTGTTTTGATAATTGTATACTTTTATAATCACACTGATCGCATTCTTAGGCTTATATCCAGTGTGAGTTTGTGTCGTTTAGAGTAAGAATCACTGATAACAGTGATTCTTCAAAATCAGCCATTGAGTGGCTTTTTAATCACATTGATCACAAGCAAATGGTTTGAACCCACTGTAAAATGTCACTTGTTTAATATCAAGTGACATTTTACTGCAATGTCACTTGATATTAAACAAGTGACATTTTACAGTGGGTTCAATCAAGTGACATTTTAAATTTCCTTTCAGAGCATTTCTATAACTGCACTGATTACAAGCAAATGGCGTGTCTTCGGCGTGCATCAATTTGTGATTTTCTGTTAGCACTTCTTGTGCAATGACGAGTCAGATAACACATTTGGTCCCTATTGGTATTGAGCAATAATAATAATTTTGTAAATAAGACATCTATAAAAAAATTAAAATAAAAAACAAATTGTAAAAGGTTACGGGGCGAGTAAAATTTAATAATGTACGTCCGGTTTCGGAAACAATGTTTCCATCGTCAGGTACAAAATAATACTGACTAAATAAAATATAAATTAGTGCATCATTCTTTCAAGGGCTGGGACTAGTGGTGGGTGTGAGGGGTGAGGAAGGGAACAGAGCGCTGGTGACAGATTTATTATTATTATTTCTTGGAAACAAGGTCAGTAGAGGAGATGGATTAGGGATCAAAAAGTTATTTAGTATCAATTCCTTACTAAATAACTTTTTGATCCCTAATCCATCTTCTCTACTGACCTTGTTTCCAAGAAATAATAATAATAAATCTGTCACCAGCGATCCCAGCGCTCTGTTCCCTTCCTCACCCCTCACACCCACCACTAGTCCCAGCCCTTGAAAGAATGATGCACTAATTTATATTTTATTTAGTCAGTATTATTTTGTACCTGACGATGGAAACATTGTTTCCGAAACCGGTCGTACATTATTAAATTTTACTCGCCCCGTAACCTTATACAATTTGTTTTTTATTTTATTTTTTTTTAAATGAAAGGTTACAAAGTGAATGCCTCATCAATTAAAGACATCTAAGTCGGTGTTATGGCCGCGGGGATCAAGACAGGTTATTTGGAACCGGATAACGCTGGTTCGAATCCCGCGACAATAACTTCGACCCTGGTTCAACAGATGCCGTTGCATGCACACAAGCTTCTGCTTTCGCATGAAGACAACTGGCCAGGCAAAATAGGTTGGTGGATTGCATTCCTTTCCACAAATCTATTTTTTTAATTAAAAAAAAAAAAAAAAAATGTCCATAACTGTAATTTATTAAATTAAATGCAACCAGTGAAACCTATATACAAGTAAAATACAGTACACGTAAAAACCATTCACCATGCCTCCCAAATGCTGCACTTCCAAGTGTTTGTGTGGTGCCAATAGATAATAATCGTACTATAAATGTTGGATATTAGATAAAGTAATGTCCAATATAGTGGCTGGAGATTTCCCGAGTCGGTGTTTATTTCAAACCCAAAATAAATACCGGCAAGGCTTACTTAGCCTTCACAAGAAATGAGAACCAGCCCTCTCAGAAGCTGGGAAACCACCACTTCAACTGAAGTGATTGGCATAGGGCCCGCCTCCTTACCTGTAAAGATAAATAGGTCCCGAAGCGCCACATGCGACCCCTTTGGGAATAATGCAGGAAAGAAGTTATACTAAATGTGTAGCTTAGTTGTGTTTTTGCATGCGAGAGCAAAGTTGATGGACAAGCCAGAGTGGAGGGGAATCCTGAATTCAGTCAAGGCCCACCCAGGGCTGTCGAGCTCATGATGATGATGATGAACGGCCATTATAAGGTGTGACTTTGGGGTGAAGTTTGGACAAAAAAACAATGAATTCCGAAGTAGATCTTGGTGTTTATTAAAACTTGTAAAGCTTACAGCATCTTACAATTATAAAATCACTATTTGAATTAAGTTGACGCTATGGCCAAAAAATCCAATCGCTAATCTTGACTAGCGTTTCTGAAATAAAATAACGCTGGTTTGATTCCAGTCGGGCCCCTTGAGCATTATTTGACCCTGGTTCAGCAGATGTCATTGAGTAAGTGTTAATTAACGATTCATAATAATAAACAATAATGAGTTATTAACTGATAATTTTAATACCTGTTTCTGTCCAGACAAAATAGGTTGATAAATTGCATTCCTCTTTACAGATCTATTTTAAAAAAAATAATACACCAAGTTACTACTAAGCTAACTAATATATTTTAACTTTTCAAATTGTTTTGGTGAAACATTGTGGAATTCCATTTTAAATATTTGATTCAAAAAATATTAATAAATAATTTTTAGAACACTTAAATGAAAAAACTTTGTTTTAATCCACTGTGAGTATTTATTTTTTGAGCCCCGCCCCCTCCCACATAAATTGCATGTCTTGTTATTAGTTTTAAGTTTAGTATATAAGAAACTGAAGATGGAGAATGATCTCCGAAAACGTTTTTTCAAAAAATAAATACTCACAGTGGATTAAAACAAAGTTTTTTCATTTAAGTGTTCTAAAAATTATTTATTAATATTTTTTGAATCAAATATTTAATATATTTTACTTGACATTTAATATTAACATTTAAAATTCATATTACATTCATGCCCACAAACAGGCACGTGCAAGTTTGCATTAACAAATCCCAACGTTTTCATTCTGGAAATTTCAACCTGCAGAACAAGCCTCGTGGGCGGCCAGAGACCAAAGTTGATAATGAGGAATTGAAGGCATTTGTGGAAGCAGATCCATTGCAAACCATGTCAGAGTTAGCTGCAGGCTGCAAAGTTAGTGATAAAACTGTTTTAATCCATTTGAAGCAAATTGGAAAGGTGAAAAAACTTGAGGGTGAGATCCTGTACAATAATCAGAAGCACTCATCGCAATGGCTAAACCCTGCCGAACCAGCCAAATCATGCCCGAGCGAAAATTGACTCAAAAAAGTTACTTGTGAGCGTTTGGTGGACTAGTGCCGGTGTCGTTCACTACACCTTTCTTCAATCTGGTAGACGATTATGGCAGATGTCAATTGTCAGCAACTGCTAAACAACCGAGGCTGGTCAATCGCTCTAGGCCCTTGCTGCTTCGTGACAACGCTAGAATACACACTGCACAACAGACAGCTACCAAATTAGAGGAGCTTCAATTGGAATGTCTAAGATATCCCCTGTACTTTCCGGACCTTGTTCCAACAGAATACCATTTTTTTTCGAAATTTGGATAACTTCTTGGAGAAATTCAACTCAGATGGGGCAGTCCAAACTGACTTCAAATATTTTATTGATTTCTGTCTGAATGGTTTTTTCGTAAAACGATCAATGAACTACCTATGAGATGTCAAAAGTGCATAGATAGCAATGGTACATACTTTGATTAAATAAATATATTATACTAGCAGTACCCGGCGTGTTTCACTACGCCATTTGGGCATGTGGTATCAATTTTTTTCTACAGATAAAAGAGGAAACAAAAGGATCAAAAAAAAAAGTGTGCTAATCGGAATCAAGCTTCACACAATTTATCTCTAGGTTAATCTTCACGTTTTCTAAAAAAAAAGGTCTAGGTACAACTGTTAAGCAGCAGAGCCAAGCATAGGGAAAATCGATTGCGGTGCTCCATTTATATTTAAGATAAAAAAATCGGCTATGTAACGTCACTCATATAATCTATTCTAAGTTGCATGGATATAATTGTTACATTTGGAATTCACATTAAGTGCATGCCCACAAGCAGACACGTATAAGTTCACACTTGCACATTTTGCGTGTGAACCTACAACATAAAAACCCAAATCTCAAATGAACATACACCCTGCAACTCTTTGCTGACCTTCCCTGAAACAGGGGTGACATTGGCAGAGTGAACCATTTTCTATTTATAGTTGGTCAGATGCATATTGACCTATACAAGAAAAGAATATAAACAATAAATTAAATTTTATAATCATACAATTAAAGAACTAATCTATAAAATTCACTATACTCTTTGAGCAAAGTGAAGAAATAAATGTATTCCAAACAATCAGGAATATTTTTCAATGTAACCGCACTGTGAAACGTATGCAGTTGGGGAAAATGCTTCATACAATATGATGCACTTAAGTGTTTTTTCAACTATCTCCATAAAAGTGTTTAATTTATGTTGAATTTTTGACTCCCTGTCCTGTCTTTATCCCGGCCAAGTGAATTCACATTTTTTCCCCACATTTAAAATGTGCTCTATCCATTATTTCAATAAGTGAAAGTTTTAGGTAGTGCACACGGAACATTTTCTATTGACAACAAAATTGTAAGTCGCACGGCCGGGTTAGGTAAAAGGCAAACATTTTGTTTATCTTGGTTGCTTTGGACCATTGTCACATAGAAGAAAGACGTTTAACCGCCGAGAAAAAAACGATCTTTAAATTTGTGGTGAGTATATAATTTTACAGAAATGCGTTTTTTGAAAAAACAACTATATTATGTATATTTTAATTAAAAGTATGTTTCAATAAAAGGTTTTAATAATAATAATATATTTCAATATGGTCTTCTAGTTGTGACCTACGAACTTTCGTTTATCGTATTTTTTATAAGTGCGGGATATAAAAGCTTCTTACATTTCTAAAATTCAACTTGGAATACTTGAATAACATTTTTTAATTTGGAACTTTTGTCTAGGCCAGGGATCGGCAACCTTTTGAGTCGGAAGAGCCAAAAATTACAAATTTCAAAGTTTTTCCTTGACTTATAGGTTGGTATGAGGCTGACCACCCATACTGTAAAAAATGGTTCATTTTGCCAATATCGCCCCTGTTTCAGGGAAGGTCGGCAAGAGTTGCAGGGCTTATGTTCATTTAAGATTGGGTTTTTATATTGTAGTTCCACATGCGGTATGTTCCATTATGCGTGTCTGCTTATGGGAATGCATTTGATGTGAATCTCAAATGATACATATCTTATTTTGGATTTGAGGAAACATTTGGAAAGAGCCACAAATGTTTTCTTGCCAACAATAAATAGCGTCGAAGATAGCGGGCGGGGGGAGGGTGGGGGGTGAAAAGCGAGTACAAGTAGCGGAGAGATCGTTAATCGATTTAGAACGATTTAGTTTTTTTCGATCAGAAGTATAATTCTGTGTTTTTTTTATATTTGCGTATGAAGCTAAAGAGCCGTAACTTCACACCCAAAGAGCCGCATGTGGCTGGTGAGCCGCAGGTTGCTTACCCCTAACCAAACCGATATCGATCCACCATATTTGTAAAAAGTCCGGTCTATAGCTTAGTTGGTAGAGTAACTGCATTCCATGCCGAGATCTCGAGTAAGAATCCCACTGAAGTTGTCAGAAATTATTTCTCGTTTCAGTGTTTATTTCTAACCCAAAATAAAATACCGGCAAGGCTTACTCAGCCTTCATAAGAAATGAGTGTCAAGCCACTCAGGAGCTGAATAACATCTATTTCAAGTTGGCGTAAAGTAAAAGTTACTGGGTTGTTCATTTTAGATTTGGATTTACAATTGTGAGTAGGTACACATGCAGCATTTGTAAGCGTGAACTTACATGTGTCTACTTGTGAGCATGCATTTTATATGAATCTTTAATGTAAATGTATATTTGCAACTAAGATTATGTATTGTAGTTGAATATAATGGTCTTCTTCTATTGGGTGGTTTCAAAATTTACCGACCTCGTTGCTGAAATATTGAGAATTGAGAACCATTGTTTATTTGATCACCATCAAACTTCACAGGATTCATTCTAAAAATATGTTACATGTTTCCTGAAAATTTCGTCAAAATCGGATAAGCGGTTTATGAGTATAGGAACATACATACATACATACATACATACATACATACATACATACATACATACATACATACATACATACACACATCCTTCTTTATAGATATAGATAGATAGATTGCATTCCATGCCGAGATCTCGAGTTAGAATCCCACCGAAGTTGTCAGAAATTATTTCCCGTTTCAGTGTTTATTTTAAACCCAAAATAAAATACCGGCAAGGCTTACTCAGCCTTCATAAGAAATGAGTTTCAAGCCACTCAGGAGCTGAATAACATCTATTTCAAGTTGGCGTAAAGTAAAAGTTACTGGGTTGTTCATTTTAGATTTGGATTTACAATTGTGAGTAGGTACACATGCAGCATTTGTAAGCGTGAACTTACATGTGTCTACTTGTGAGCATGCATTTTATATGAATCTTTAATGTAAATGTATATTTGCAACTAAGATTATGTATTGTAGTTGAATATAATGGTCTTCTTCTATTGGGTGGTTTCAAAATTTACCGACCTCGTTGCTGAAATATTGAGAATTGAGAACCATTGTTTATTTGATCACCATCAAACTTCACAGGATTCGTTCTAAGAATATGTTACATGTTTCCTGAAAATTTCGTCAAAATCGGATAAGCGGTTTATGAGTCTATAGGGGACATACATACATACATACATACATACATACATACATACATACATACATCCTTCTTTATAGTTATAGATTAAAAAAAAAAATACTTTATGTTTCTCCCATACAAAACGCCAATTTCATATGTAAGGACAAGGGAATGCAATCTCGATCTCGCGAGATCCCGATCTTCCGAGATCTCACCTCATTTTTCGAGATCAATCTCGAAGCATAAAATGACGAGATCGAGCGGCAGTAGTCGGCGATGCATGACACATGCTCTCTGCGCGCGAGCGATTCGCTGACTGACGAAGGAAAGGACGGACCGCATACGAAAAAACTTTCCCGACTATTCCCGAGTATTTACAGTGTTGGTGGAGCGGGATAGAAAAGAATAAGTGAAGTGAAGTAGTTTTGACTAGACTAAGTGAGCGGATGATATTCGAGTGCGTGCAGGCACTTGTTTGTTTACAATTGTTCCAGTTGTGTAGTTACTGTCATGGTGTGCAAAAATTACGTGTTTTTATGTGTTAATTGAATGAAAATTTGTATTATTTTGTTACCATTTGAGATCTCGAAAATGCCGAGATCTCGCCAAGATCGAATTTCTGATCCCTCGAGATCTCGACTTAGCGATCTTGTCCCGAGATTGCATTCCCTAGTAAGGACCTAATATTAACAAATCACATTTTCTTAGAGAGTTTAAGCAAAATCGGCCAGCAGGAAGCTTAGAAGATCAAAACAAGCAATCTAAACCTCCGGCTCACTTTACCTATTGACTTTCAATTGGATTTAAGATCAGAGACAACAGGTTTATATCCCATGTGTGTTAATTTGTGCATGTTTAATTCTCCTTGCGTTGAAGTCTTATAATCACACTGATTACAAATAAATGATTTGTTTTCAGCGTGAGTTAGTATGTGAGATTTTAAGACCGTCAGCAGTGAAGTTTTGTAATCACACTGAACACAAACATAAAGTGTACGCATAGGGAATATTACCTTTTTTTTTTTCAAATGATGTATTTCTTTAATGGCTAATTTTTTTTTTGAATGAGTCAACATGTGTAATCGTAGAGCTTGAAATCGTGCAGCATGAAAATCACACTTACCACAATGGAATGGTTTCTCTTGAGTGTGTGTCAATTGGTGTGATTTCAAACAACTCAACTGCACTGTTTTATAGTTGCACAGGTCACAAGCAAATGGTTTGCATCCAGCATGTTTAAATTTGTGACGTTTTAAATAACTCGACTCAGTTGTTTTATAATCACACTGATCACAAGCAAACGGTCGTTCTCCAGTGCAAATTTTTATATGTTTTTTTAGTGATGCTTTTCTCACAGTCTTAAAAATGCAATGGTCACAAGAAAACAGTATTTGTTGAGTATGTGTAAGTTTGTGAAATTTCATAAGACTGAAACGTGAAGCTTTATAATCACACTTATCACAAGCAAACTGATTGTCTTCAGAGTGTGTCAGTTTGTGAGATTTCAAATACTTCTGTCGTTTAGTTTTAAAATCACATTCATCACAATCAAAGCATTTATCCGTCGAGTGTATCAATAAGTGAGACTTTAAACTGCACAATCGCACAGCTTTAAAATTGCACAGATGACAAGCATACGGTTTTTCCCCTAAGTGGTTTAATACGTGATACTTCAAACTATTTACTTTTACAGCTTGAAAATCACACACAAATGGTTTAACTTTAGAGTGTGTTAATTTGTGACGTTTTATGGAAGTTGGATGATGCGTTTTGAAATCGCATTGATCACAAGCAAATGGCTTACATCCTGAGGGTACCAATTTGTGAACTTTCAAATTACGTATATCCTTGGTTTTAAAGTCACACTCATCACAAGCAAACACTTCTTGAATTTCCTGGAACAGAGTGTGCTTATTCAAAAGAGTTTCATGTTCCTTTTCGAAACCACATTCACCAGAAGATGAGGTGCCCAAAGGTACAATTATTTTTGTGTTTGCTGGTTCACTTTCTTTGTGAGTGTTTATTAGTTGTTGATCTGTCGAGGTAGATGGCCCGCTCTCTGAGACTGCGTGTCTGTGTTGGTGGATCTTGCTTGTCTCTGGGACGGATTCATCATCAGAATGGTAATCTGAAAACGTAAATATAAATAATAATTTATAATTAATTCCAATTCATTGCAAAATAGATTTTTACCCAACTGAAAATATTGAGTTGATTTCAGATAAATGTTGGATAAGAAGCCAACGAAACGAGAACATTGAGATTCTCCACAAACGGTTCATATAAGTATCCGGCTATTTAAATTATCTAAATCATTTCACAAATACTTAAATAATAGTCAAGTCAGGCAAGAGCAGAGAGGGTGTCTCCTGAAGACGTTAGCTATGTCGCGCTCATATGAGCAAGCGCCTTTGGGATGACCAAGAGTCATGAAAAGGCGCTATAAAAATATTGTATTTTTATTATTAACCAAATGTCGAGAATAATGTACGTTCCCTTATAAAGGTTCGTCTAATATCCAATAAATAAATTTTAACTGTGTAGTTATAATTATTGTAAATACTCAAGTAATATTTTTTTTATGGTTTGTGTATGAGCACTGTGGAAATTCATGCCGATTGATTTGTTTTTTAAAAAAACACTATTTTTTATATAAACACTGTTTTATTTTCACACACAATACATTTGAATTCTCTCAAATAATAGTCTGAACAATGCTATTCGCTGGAATAAAAAAAATATCAACTGGGTCTTGCTTGAGAAATTGATGTTAATTAGCTTTTGAGGTATGATTAACCCAAAAACAGCACTCACCAAATAAATCAGCCAGATATTTATTTATTTATCATAACTTAACTCAATGTTTTCATACCACAAAAAAAAACTACGCTGCACATCAGGGGTGTGCATCCCATACAGGCACGTGCGCCTAATAGGTAGGAGATATATTATGTTAAAAAACCAAACCAAAAGCAAAAACCAAAATTTAAGTTGAATTGGAGCCATCGTTAGCACTTTAGTCAATTTCAGATGAGATATTTTAATGGAATGGGAGAAAATATTTATTCTGAAACATATTTGCCTATACCCTATGCACGCGCCTGCTGCACATACAGTGCAACTTCTTACCGCGTTGTCCATAAATGGTTTGCTTGTGGTGTGTCGATCCTATTTATTTTTACATGCAAAGAAAGCCAGCCTTACATCAACTATTTCAGTTGATGTGGGGGTTTTTCCAGCTCCCTCGGGAACTGGTTCTCATTTCTCGTGGAGGCTAAGTAAGCCTTTTTGAAAAAAGACTTGGTGAGCTTGGTCGTCCCTACAAAGCACCAATTCTCAAGCAAGACCCAATTGATGTAAGGCTGGATGGACCTATTGTGGCCGGTCTTTGGTAAAAGTAATTAATTTTTCTACTTGGCAAGAGTATTTTTGAAATATTTATATTTTTTTGTGCTCCACTGCGAATCAAACCCACAACCTTCCGATAACATGTCTGTAGCGTAAATAACTAGGCTGCGGACAGGTCTGATATAGTTAAACATGTATTTGAGTCCTAGAGAAACAAATCCAGCTACCTACAATTCCTTTTTCAATGAGGTAAACTGTACGGTTGATAGCTTAGCTGGTAGAGTGTTTGCATTGCATGCCGAGAGCTCGGGTTCGAATCCCACCGAGAGTGTCAGAAATGACACCCCATTTTTATGTTTATTTCAAGCCTAAAATAAAAATCGGCAAAGTTACTCGGCCTTCATAAGAAATGAGTACCAGCCTCCGGGGAAACCCCTACTTCAACTGAAGTGGTTGGAGTAAGGCCAACCTCCTTATTTGTAAAAATAAATAGTTTCAATCGCCACATGCGACCCCATCGGGGAGAACGCGGCATGAAGTTACACTATATGTGTAGCTTGGTCACGTTCACGTTTTAAGAGATTTCAAGAAAAAGTAAGTTATCCCTTTACTCGTAACACTGTTTTTTTACATACATTTGTTAACAAAAAATTACAAACATTTTTTGTCCCCAGATAATCATCAAGAGTTATTTGAAAGAATGAAAGCGTTTGCGTTTTTTTGCGAATGAAAGAGGTCCGAGGAATCAAAGTGTTTTTTTTTAAAGGAATCCTGTGCGGGAGGCTCCCCAATTCTTGACAGCCTTGGTGGTCTATGTCACCCTGGAAGGGTGCCGCAGAGGTGTTACTTGAATTGTTGCTTTTGTCGTGAGGTGCTGCAAGGAGTGACGATTGATGTTGGTTTTGAATAGAACCGGATTAAATAGGGAATTGAACATAGATACTCGTAGATCATTCCATAAACGGGCAGTTTGGCAAAGGAATGAGTCATGAAAACGCCAAGTTCTCTTAGTTTTGAGATTGACTGCGACGAGTTTCCTTTTCTGAAATGCGAGGGGGAGGGATTTATGAATGGAGCTCATAAGACAAGCTCCCTGGTAATATCTATAAATAAGACTGAGCATTCCAACTTTCCTTCTGTGCCCGAGCGGCTGCTGATAGGATGTCAGAGAGGGATCATTGATCAACCTCACTAAATTTTATTTGTTTATCCTTGTGTTTTTTTAATAGATCTAAGAAAATTTTTGTGATGTTTTTGAATAGCTGGCATCAATTGCAAATACCTCAAGAACGGCAGATCACAACCCCAGCACTAAACACTCGTTGGATATTTTGAGCATGGCTAGTATCTTAATTAGTTATTTGCGTTTGAAAAATGGAGAAAAACTGGACAGTCTTCTTCTGCTTCTTCAATGGCTGTGAGTTGCGTGCAGACCTCACAGTCCCACGTCTACCCCCCACTGCGTCAACAACACATGAGATATGCACGTACATCCGTCTGAACCAGGCTAGCTATTATGCCCGCTTTCCACTGCGAGCAGGAAATAGCTGAGCGGGAGCGGAGAATAGCTGAGCGGAGCGTAGTGAAATAGTTTTGGCCTTCCATTGCGAAAGAGTTTTAAAAAATAATGGTACTTGCCTTCCACAGCCAACGAGCTCGACGGAGTGAGCTAGGCGGGAAATGAGATGAGTCAGATGAAAGAGTTGTTTGCCTTCCATCTACAGCGGGCTTAGCGGAGCCAACTAGTGTGTGACAGCTCGTTGCAGCCTACTCCCAGATCAAACGTTTTAATTATTAATAAAAAAGTTTTTTTATTGTTTCGAAAAATAAAATGTAATGTATTATTTTGCTTTAATACATAAAAAGTAGATGTTTGAAATAAAACATACATTTTAATAATTTCAAATTTATAAAATAATGTATGATGTGCAGTGTGTGACAGCTCGTTGCAGCCTACGCCCAGATCAAACGTTTTAATTATTAATAAAAGAGTTTTTTTTTGTTTCGAAACATAAAAAGTAATGTATTATTTTGCTTTAAACATAAAAAGTAGATGTTTGAAATAAAACATACATTTTAATATTTTCAAATTTATAAAATAATGTACGATGTGTTTTTGTAAATCATGTATGTGTTTTATCGCTGTCACGCAACTGCGCGGGTTGGCGCGGGGGGCACGGGGGAGCGGAGTCAGTTGAAAACTAGCGGCCGAGACCATGACACAGCGGACCCATTTTTACTCGCTCAGTCCGCTCCGCTCACTCCGCTGTTGGTGGAAGCACTTCTATGAAATTTACTGTTGCTAGTCGAGCGGAGTCCGTACGGAGTCCGCTGGAAACTCGCTCAACTCTGCGACCACTTTTGTAACTCTTTGTACTCGCTCAGTCCGCTCCGCTGACTCGCTGTCGGTGGAAGCACTTTATTTATTTATTTATTTATTTATTTTAATCAATTAACGGCTTTCGCCTTTTACAGTTACAAAAAAATACATATAAAAAATCATTGCATATATAAAGATAGAACAGATTTGAAACTTAAAGTGAAAGTAAAAACTCTATATAATCTTAAAATTGGAGAAAACTATAAAAACTACTAAAAACGATAAAAAAGCTAAAATTAAATCCATTCATATACTCGTAAAATAAAATAAAATAAAAATAAAAACATATTAAACATAGACATAAAATAAAAAACTATAACATAACATAAACAAAATGAAATATCTTTTACAAGCAAGAGAACAGTAATTTAATCAACAAGTACAACAAACTAAGACCTAGCAGCTGGAGGAAATATTTTTTTTATCAAAGTCCTAAATGAAGCGAGATCCAAATTAAATATGTCAATATCCGACAAATATTCATTGCCCAGTCGATGTAAGCGGGGAATTATTGTCGATCTTATATAATTTGTATTATGGTTGTCTATATAGAACAACTCGCGATTTCTAGTACATCGTGTAGGTATACGGAATTTTATGAGCTGCAACAAATCAGGGTTGTCAAAACAATTATTTATAATTTTAAACAAAAAATTTAAATCCCCAATAATTCTTCTGTCCTCAAGTGATTCAATGTGTAATCTTATTTTCAAATTTTCGTAATCTAAATCATGTCGAGGTATACCCAATTTGTAATTTATGAACCTTAAAAATTTATGTTGGATCCGCTCCATATTGTTGATATGGACATTGTAACTGGGAGACCATATTTGGGAATTGAACTCCAGCTGACTACGGACTAATGACTTATAAAGTATTGCAATTGCGTTTACATTTGTGAAATCACCAACAGTGCGAAGGACAAAGCCCAATGTTTGCAATGCTTTTCCGGTCATTTTTGTTATGTGGCTCACAAAAGATAATTTCTCATCAAAGATAATCCCAAGATCTCCTATTTCCGTTACCCTGTCCAGTTTGTCATTTTCGATACAGTAGTTGAAGTGCATGGGATTTTTGTTTCGAGAAAAAGTTATACATTGACATTTTTCAACATTTAAGAATAATTTATTTCTGTGACACCACCTGCCCAGTTCATTTAAATTGTTCTGAAGTATATAGCAGTCACCTACATGTTCTATTCTTTTGAATATTTTGAGATCATCAGCAAAAAACAAACATTCTACATCCCTCATCTCGCCAGCCAAATCATTAATATAAACAAGGAAAAGTATTGGTGCAAGATGGCTCCCTTGCGGCAAGCCGCTTGTTGCCTCAAAACTATTTGAAATGGTATCCTTTATCTTAACTCGCAACAATCGCTCCGATAAGTAGCTTCTAAACCATTCTAGCAGAGCACCCGTCAATCCTAATACGGATAGCTTATTAAGAAGGATGCTATGAGGCACCTTGTCGAATGCCTTGCTGAAGTCCGTATATATGCTGTCCATTTGACATCCATGTGCAAGACTTTCGGCTATTGCATTTTCATAAATAGCTAGATTTGACAGAGTTGACCTGCCCGAAATAAATCCATGTTGTTGAGGCTCAATGATACAAGATATAGAAGGCATAATTTGTTCCAGCACAAGAGACTCAAATAGTTTCGCCATAGAGGATTGAAGGCATATTGGTCTGTAGTTTGAGATATCCGTTTTGTCACCTTTCTTGAAAACTGGTGTGATATTGCCAATCTTCCACACAGATGGAAAAACTGCGTTTTGTAAGGATTTGTTAAAAATTATCAGAAGAGGGATAATAAGAGCATCGGCACATCTTCTCAAAAAAATTGGTGGTACATTATCGGGGCCGCATGATTTCTTTACATCAAGTTGGAACAATTTAATTTCTAATTTTTTTATTGGAATATGACATTGAGACAGGTCGATCATTTTATTACCAACACGACAGGGATCAGTCACATTAGGAAAATTGTCTACATAAACATTACTAAAGTAATCAGCAAATTTGTTAACAATGTTGTTTACTCCACTTACACGTTCATGATCTAGAAACATCTGTACAGGGTAATCATTATCACTATTGGACAATGACTTTTTAAATTTCCATAAACTTTTAGCGTCGGTCGTTGTATTCTCTGCTTTTTTTATATAATTGGTATAACATACCACCTTTAATGTATTGCACTTGGTTCTCAGGTTTCTAAACGCATTGTAGTGCTTAATATTAGATGATTCTTTGTAAGTTCTGTGTGCCGCCTTCTTCTCCTGGATCATCTCAATGAGTTCACGTGAGAACCATATAGGAAATGTGCTAGCTCTGTATTTCTCATGTGGTATAAATTTATTTATAGTATCGTATAGAATGCCATAAAACACAGCGATCACATATTCAATGTTCTCATTTTGTAGAAATGACCAGTCGCATTTGAAAAGAAAGTCAATCGCACTATCATAGTCCCCCTTGTTATAGTTAAATGAGAAGGTTTCCCTACTGTTACATTTTGTAGTTTTCAGAAATATATTAACATGTAATGGAGGATGATGAGTGTCAACTGGTACTAATTCATCATTGGATAGATCTACATATAAATTATCAATGTTAGAAAAAACTAGATCGAGAAGGCTTGTCTTGTCTTGTCTTGTATCCTGCCGCCTTTCCTCTAGGGGTGGCCAGTACCTCCACACAAGTGCCTCCACTTGACTCTGTCCTTGCATACTTCTTTCATCTCATCTAATTTCATCACTCTTTTCATGCATGCTCTTCTCTTGTTTCCACTCTGTAGATTCCATTCATTCGCAATCTCATTTATCTGATCAATCCATTGTTTCCTAGGTCTTCCCCTTCCACGCTTACCTGTTACATTCCCTTTATACACTCTTTTTGTCAGTCGGTCTTCATTCATCCTTTCAATATGTCCAAACCATCGCATCACACTTCTTTGAACTTTCACTTTCACGCTTTCTTTTACTCCGCATTCATTTAGAACCCATTCGTTTCTCACTCTATCTTTCAGTGTTTTTCCTGTCATACTTCTCAGATGGGCCATTTCTACGGTGCATACCTTATTTACTTCTCTTTCATTCAACGTCCATGACTCGCTTCCATACATCAGGGTCGGCAACAAAATACAATTCGATACACCAGTACCAAACTCCCACAACTCAAAAAACCATTATCTCGAGAAAACAATGATTAAAGTAGTATGGAACGGACAAATATGCTTAGAAATTATATTTCTAAAGTAATTTATGTGCTGTAATTTATTTTTTCTTGACTTGTAGGTCTTTGGAACTGGTAGATATCATCATTTCACACATTTCCTCATACATAACTCAATACCGTAAAATTTCAGACTTGCATTAGTTTGGAACTGGTGTATCGAATTGTGTACCGCCATTTTCATTTTCTTTGGTATCCTTTTATTCTTCGCTATTCTACCAAACGCTCCTATCACGCATCTTCCTTTGCTGGCACGCTTCTCTAATTCTTTCGTCATCTTACCATTCGCCTCAAACTTACTTCCTAAATAGTCAAACTCATTCACTACTTCAACTTTTATTCCATTCAAATTAATTGTAAGTTCCTCACATACTTCATTCCTGTCAAAAACTAATACTTTTTCTAGATCTACTAAGGCGATTTCTAGAATTGCAGATAAAGTTTCGCTGAGTTAATCCCAGAAAAATAGTTGATTCTATTAGTTCTCTGGCGCCTTCATTGTTATCTTCATTAACTGGAAATGTGCCTATATTTGGTGACCATTTGACTCTGGGTAAGTTGAAGTCTCCGAACAATAGGAAACTGGCTGTTGGGTGTTTGCTCTGTATTCTCTCTACCTCTTCACAATACACTTTGTAACATTCTGATGGTGATGCTGGTGGGATATAAACGTTCCCAATTATGATTTGATAATGATGTACTTTAATTAAGACAAACAATTGTTCAATGCTATTATTATGGATCCTGATCGATATGGATGAAATATTCTTTTTCACTGCAATTAAAACTCCTCCTCCCCTCTCCTTTCTGCTCGTGATTTGGTTCCGATCGCATCTATACATATTGTATGCAGAGAAGGACAATTCAGACGATTTAATTGTGCTATCAAGCCATGTTTCTGTTAATACATAAATACAATGGTTCAAAACTGGTATGTTTTGACGTAATGTTGTTAATTTCGATCTTACACCCCTTATATTTTGAGAATAAATGCCGATATTATTTAGTTTTTTTTGATGTCCCGGGCTATCATTGGTGTTCCGTTAACAAACCTGATTACAAGATCAGTTTCTCCCTTTTTTCTTCTGCTCTCCAACTCATCCCATGTCTCTTTTAGGATAGCTCTTTGCATCTGTGTGAGGTCCTGCTTAACTCGGATATGCTTAGGAAGCCGAAACCTGCTAAAAAAGATCGTTCTTGCGTCTTCACTGTCATTTAAAGTTATCTTGATAGGTCTTGCTTTATCCTTCTGCCTGATACCAAGTCGTTGTATTCTTGCTATAGGTATGTTGTTCAAAGATTCAATGCCATGGATTATTTTTCTTGTCTGATCTAAATCTTCAGTATTCTGTTCACGTCCAGGAACTTCTATGAAATTTACTGTTGCTAGTCGAGCGGAGTCCGTACGGAGTCCGCTCGACTAGCAACAGTAAATTTCATAGAAGTGCTTCCACCGACAGCGGAGTGAGCGGAGCGAACTGAGCGAGTAAAAATGGGTCCGCTGTGTCATGGTCTCGGCCGCTAGTTTTCAACTGACTCAGCTCCCCCGTGCCCCCCGCGCCAACCAGCGCAGTTGCGTGACAGCGATAAAACACATCACACATGATTTACAAAAACACATCATACATTATTTTATGAATTTGAAAATATTAAAATGTATGTTTTATTTCAAACATCTACTTATTCAGTGTTATTCATTAGATTCCGCCCATACCTGTTTAGTGCGAGATTTTGAGAAACCAATTTAAATTTGTACCAGCCCGCTAAACCAAAATAAATAAAAAGGTGATTCATTAGCGAAAGACGTGCATTATTTTTTTTGGTTTACCGAATCCTGCTTAAACAGACTTCCGGTAGCTTTTTCTGTATGAAAAAATACGAAATGCTCGACATTTATGTAGGTATTTAGGTGTCTATGATTTTTTTAAAAGTTTTTGTGGGTTTTTGCATGATTTTTGACAACTTTCGGAGACGCTCGGAAGCATTCGGGTAAACGCCCCTTCCCGAACGTTTCTCGACACTTCAGCTGTCAAACTCGTGTCGACTGGGACCTCGAATGAACCAAAAATGGAAACAAGTATTTTTCAAAGCATGACTTCATTGTGACTTCAGGTTTTGGCTGTAGGCATCACGAAGAAAATCTCAAAGATGGGCCTTCATACTTCATCTACAAAAAAAGTGTCAGTTTTACAAAATTGGCGACTTGAAAAATAACACGACGCGGCATCTGTCACTTGTTTTCTTGTCACAGTTTTTATATTTGTTTCGTTGCTGCATACCGTAGATTTGTTGTTATAGTGTAAAATTGTAATGTGTTAAAGTTACTGTAATTGCTGAAACTCTTATTTGATTCATAAATCTTTTATTCTGAAAGTTATCTCGTACATTACGATCAGCTGGGGAATGAGGAAGATCGCCATTTTGCGTATGTCGATCTAGTTTAGAACGAAATAAACCTACTCGGAGATGGTTTACAAATGTGATCATGTTTTGAAACACGTTTAGTGTTAAACTGAATTATAAAGTTTTTATGAATCACCTTTTTTGTAAATTGAGATTAAATCGAAAAATTAAACCAGATCTTTAAATAAATCTGGTTTAAAAATTCTAATGAATAACACTGACAATGTTTAAAGCCAAATAATACAGTACTTTTTATGTTTTGAAACAAAAAAAAACTCTTTTATTAATAATTAAAACGTTTGATCTGGGCGTAGGCTGCAACGAGCTGTCACACACTGCACATCATACATTATTTTATAAATTTGAAATTATTAAAATGTATGTTTTATTTCAAACATCTACTTTTTATGTATTAAAGCAAAATAATACATTACTTCTTATTTTTCGAAACAAAAAAAAACTTTTTTATTAATAATTAAAACGTTTGATCTGGGCTTAGGCTGCAACGAGCTGTCACACACCAGTTGGCTCCGCTAAGCCAGCTGTAGATGGAAGGCAAACAACTCTTTCATCTGACTCATCTCATTTCTCGCCTAGCTCACTCCGTCGAGCTCGTTGGCTGTGGAAGGCAAATACCATTATTTTTTAAAACTCTTTCGCAATGGAAGGCCAAAACTATTTCACTACGCTCCGCTCAGCTATTTCCCGCTCCCGCTCAGCTATTTCCCGCTCGCAGTGGAAAGCGGGCATAATGCCCGCTTTCCACTGCGAGCGGAGCTGACTCCGTACGGACTCCGTTCGACTAGCAACAGTAAATTTCATAGAAGTGCTTCCACCGACAGCGAGTCAGCGGAGCGGACTGAGCGAGTACAAAGAGTTACGAAAGTGGTCGCAGAGTTGAGCGAGTTTCCAGCGGACTCCGTACGGACTCCGCTCGACTAGCAACAGTAAATTTCATAGAAGTGCTTCCACCGACAGCGGAGTGAGCGGAGCAGGCTGAGCGAGTAAAAATGACTCCGCTGTGTCATGGTCTCGGCCGCTAGTTTTCAACTGACTTCGCTCCCCCGTGCCCCCCGCGCCAACCCGCGTAGTTGCGTGACAGCGATAAAACACATCATACATGATTTACAAAGACACATCATACATTATTGTATTAATTTGAAAATATTAAAATGTATGTTTTATTTCAAACATCTACATTTTATGTTAAAAGCAAAATAATACATTACTTTTTATGTTTCGAAACAAAAAAAAAATCTTTTATTAATAATTAAAACGTTTGATCTGGGCGTAGGCTGCAACGAGCTGTCACACACTGCACATCATACATTATTTTATAAATTTGAAAATATTAAAATGTATGTTTTATTTCAAACATCTACTTTTTATGTATTAAAGCAAAATAATATATTACTTTTTATTTTTCGAAACAAAAAAAAAACTTTTTTTACTAATAATTAAAACGTTTGATCTGGGCGTAGGCTGCAACGAGCTGTCACACACTAGTTGGCGCCGCTAAGCCAGCTGTAGATGGAAGGCAAACAACTCTTTCATCTGACTCATCTCATTTCCCGCCTAGCTCACTCCGCCGAGCTCGTTAGCTGTGGAAGGCAAATACCATTATTTTTTAAAACTCTTTCGCAATGGAAGGCCAAAACTATTTCACTACGCTCCGCTCAGCTATTTCCCGCTCCCGCTCAGCTATTTCCCGCTCGCAGTGGAAAGCGGGCATTAGAGCTAGCGCGTGGTTGTTAGGTACAGTCCACCTCTAGTGAGTTAGGTTAGGTTACATGTGTACAGGTCTCTCACCCTGCGTGCAGGTCTCAGCAGCGCCCGGGGAATCTTCCCTCTTCAGCAATCCCAGCGCCACATCTTCCCCCCCACCACATGAAGGTTCTTGTTTGATTCTGTCTAGGGCCTCCGCCTTGATGTCACTCTCCACAATGTCTATTCCGTATTCTTCGACGCATTCTTCTTTAACAGGAACCTCCCAATGTTCTTCAACATCGTCACAGGACTCCTCTTTTATTTTAATACAATCTATTGTGGACATTGATTCTTTATCTCAATCACATTTCAATTACCAATGTGAAGATAGTAGGGATGGGCGAAATGTATCGATATATCACAGAGTATATAGGTATGCCAAAAGTACCGATATTTTCTTTGAAAAATATCATAGATCTAGTACCTCGTAGATTCGACATCTGAGGTTGAAAAAACAACCGCTTTTACGGAATTTGTAAGTGTGTGCGTGAATTCGCGTGCGCACACGTCCCAATGATCAGGGGCGTACTCAGGGGTGAGCTAAAATGGATTAATTCTTATTTATGAAAAAAAAAAAATATCGAAATTTTTTAACTTTGAACATCCTTCTTCTAAAACAGATTTGTGAATAGAAATGCACCACACCAACCTATATTGCCTGACCAGAAACAAGTTTGAACATCTTTTTTTATATTTTATGTACCTCCACTCGAGTGGAGTATTTTCCAATCAAGGTAAAATACCATGCGGTAAGAAGTTACACTATATGTGTAGCTTAGTTGAGTTGAGTCGATCATATGTTTGTGTTCCTTAACTTATAGGTTGATGTGTGGCAGACCACTCATACTATAAAAATGGTCCACGTTGCCAATGTCACCCTTGTTTCAAGAAAAGTCGGCAAGAGTTGCAAGGCATATGTGTAAGCGCAAACTTATATTTTCTGCTTGTGGGCATGCACTTAATATGCATTCCAAATGTAAGACATGTTTGCACCTTAGATAAGATTAATTAAGATGAATTATTTATTGCAACTAAGCTACACATATAGTGTAACTTCTTGCCTGCGTTATCCCCGAAGGGGTCGCATGTGGCGATTCGGGACCTATTTATTTTTACAAGTAAGGGGGCCGGCCTCACACCAACCACTTTCATTTGAAGTATTCACTTATCTAATCTAATCTACGTTGCAAACATAATATGTAACATTAGGGATTCACATTACATGCATTTTCACAAGCAGATTATGTGCTATACTCAGAGTGAACTGATAAATATAAAACTTTCCTCTTCATGCAGTATAATTACAACTGAACTCTGGCAACTTCTAAAAAAATGCAGGCATTGAAGTCAATAATTCATACTAGATATCGGCGTACGCGTTCCAAATCCAAATAAAATTCAAGCTGTGTATTCTACTCCAAACAAAAATTCAAGTGTGAACAGTGAATTGTAGCGGGATTCTCGACATGTATTCCAACGAGAGGCAGTCTGCCCTCGCATTGATTTTTGGATGTAAAATGTGGTTTGTGTTTTCGTTCTGTGCACTGTTTACTGGGACTTGTTACGTGATTGCTGGCGCTGGACACATATCTGACACCACCGGCTGCTCCGCCCGTCAGTTCCAGTGCGCCAACGGGCGCTGCATTCCCTGCACCTGGGTGTGTGACAAGGACGACGACTGCGACGACCACTCTGATGAGAGCCCCAAGGAGTGCCAAGCTACAGGAGGCTGGGTGTTGCACGGCAAGAGGGCCCAGCGTAGAGACGCGGGCATGGGCGAGGACAGCCTGCCAGGAGCTACTCCGGCAAGGAGCTTGCCGACTCCCCCCCGATATTTGCCCGATTTATTTTATATTTATAATTTAATAATTTTTTTAATACCTTAACGATTATGATAATGATTTGATTGTTTTAAATATTTGACATTTTTATTTTGACATTTTTATGTACTTACACTTTATATAATAATTGTTATTATTTAATATAATTAGTTTATTTTTGTAATTAATAAACCCCATGTTCGCCAATATAAACGCAGTTCCACTCTGCAGAAAAACCGCCATAAACTTGCTCAGAGAGAATGAATGGGTGTTTGGAACTTGGAATGTCAGAAGAATGAATGAGTGTAAGGAGAAGGAAATCGTGAATGTGATGAATGAAAAAAGAATACAAGTGATGGGTGTGACAGAGACAAAAATGAAAGGGAATGGTGAAAAAGTATTAATGAATGGTGAACTGTATATCTGGTCAGGTGTGGAAGATGGGAATGAAAGACAGGGTGTGGGTGTGGTTATAAGTGAGAATGTAAAAGGATGCATAACGGGCTACCAAAGAATCTCTCCAAGAGTTTTGACTGTTAAACTCAAAACAAACAGGATGAAAATTTTCTTGGTGGCCTGTTATGCACCTGTAGATTCAGAGTGTATGGACGTGAAAATGAGATTCTGGAATGAGTTGAATGCAGTTGTGCGCGAAAGCAAGAAGAATGAATACATTATAATTTTGGGAGATATGAATGGATGGGTAGGTACGCAAAGAGATGAGTGTGTGAAAATTGTTGGTCCTAGTGGACGAGGTGTAGTCAATGATAATGGGCGACACCTGATAGCTTTGTGTGCAGAGCACAGCCTTTTTGCATCAAACACATGGTTTCGACATAAGGATGTGCATCTGTACACAAGGCAGATTGTGGGAAGTCGCACAATCATTGACTACATCTGTGTGGATGAAAGACTGAGAGGAGCCGTAAGAGATAGCCGTGTCTATCGTGGGCCTGAAATAGGCAGTGACCACTATCTCTTATGCGCTAAAATAATGATTGGAGAAGTAAGAAAGAAGAAACGTAAGAAGAAAGTAAGAAAGCCAAGAATAAAAGTAGAAAGTCTGAGTGATGAAAATGTGAAAGTGAAGTATAAATCAGAAATACAAAAAAAGTTAAGTGTGAATGAACTTGAAAAGAATGTTAATGAAAAAGATATTGAAAGCATGTGGAAGTTTATGAAAGAAGGAATGATTGAATGTGCTCGAAAAGTATGTGGAGAAACGAAAGGTGGAAGATTGAAAGGGGATGCCTGGTGGAATGCTAAAGTAAAAGAGGCTGTGAAAGTGAAGAAGGAATGTTACAAAAAGTGGCTGAACGACAGGAATGATAGAAAGCTAGAAGATGAATATAAGATAGCCAAGCAAATGGCGAAGAATGTAGTTTATGAAAGCAAAGCGAATGAACAGAGAAAGATTGATGAAAAAATGAACAGGAGTTTCACCGACAGTAGGAAGGAATTCTGGAGATGGGTCGGTGCCAATAGGAATAAAGATTCTGCATTGACCACCCCAGGAATCAAAAGTGCTGTTGGTGAGATGGTATGGGAGAAGGATGAAGTATGTAAGAGATGGAAAGAATATTTTGAAGGGATTTTTGGTCGGGGCGAAAGAATTTTGTTTAGAAAAATGACAGAAGAGAATGAATTTAGGATTTTGAAAGAAGAAATAAAAGTATCTATTGAATGTTTGAAGAATGGAAAGTCTGCTGGGTTTGATGGAATAAATGGTGAAATGTTGAAAGCAGGAGGTGAATGCGTGATAGATTGGATGTACGAATTATGTAAGCTTTGTGTGAATGCAGGAGTAGTACCGATGGATTGGAGGAAGGCAGTCATTGTTCCCATTTACAAAGGTAAAGGGGACAAAAAAGACTGTCAGAACTTCAGACCAATCAGTCTACTCAGTATACCAGGAAAAGTCTTCTGTAAGGTGATTATAAAAAATGTGATTCTGACTACTAGTGAAAGGATTTCCGATATACAGTCCGGCTTTATGGCCGGTAGAGGCTGTGTTGATCAGATTTTTACTCTACGACAACTTGTTGAAAAACAATTGTCGGTGAGGCGGAAGCTGTTCACGGCCTTTGTAGATCTGGAAAAGGCTTTTGACTCAGTAGACAGAGGTATGTTATGGGATGTTTTGAAAGCATACGGAGTGAATGGGGCTCTCCTAGGTGCGGTGCATGCAAACTATGAAAATAGTACAGCATGTGTTCGTATTGATGATGAGTATAGTGAATGGTTTGAAGTTTTTAAGGGTGTAAGGCAAGGATGTGTGATGAGCCCATGGCTATTTAACATAGTCATGGACAAGTGTGTTCGAGATGCTAGACTTGATGATTGTGGATTAATGATAGGAGAGAGCAAAGTGAGTGTTCTACTGTATGCGGATGATGCTGTTCTTGTATCGGACTCAGCAGTAGAATTGCAAACGATGCTCTCTAGATTGAACGAAGCTCTGCTAGGTAATTATTTGAAATTGAATGCAAGTAAGACGAAAGTTTTGATTTTTGAAAGAAATGAAGAAAATACGAACTACGAATTTAGAATAAACGGAATGAATGTTGATGTGGTAAATGAGTTTGTATACTTGGGAAGTAAGTTTGAGAAAGATGGAAGAATGACAGGTGAACTTGAAAGAAGAGTAATGAAGGGCAGGTGTGTACTGGGTGCCACAGCTTGTATCGCCAAAAATCAAAATATTTCTAAAAATGCTCGATTGGCGGTACGCAGTGGCATACTTTTACCCACCTTGATGTATGGAAGCGAGGCCTGGACGGTGAATGAAAGTGAAATTAGTAAAGTCCATACTGTTGAAATGGACTTTCTAAGAAGTATGATTGGGAAAAAACGGAGTGACAGGGTGAGGAATGATTTTGTAAGAAAAGAATGTGGTGCAAAAGAAAGTGTGAAAGTGAAGATTAAAAGAAGTTTGTTAAGATGGTTTGGGCATATGGAGAGAATGAATGAGGAAAGACTGACGAAGAAAGTATATGTTGGTAGAATAGATGGATGTCGTGGTAGAGGAAGACCGAGAAAGGTATGGATGGACCAAATATCCGAAATTGCGAATGAATGGAATATCCAGAGTCATAATAAAAGAAGAGCTTGTATGAAGAAGGTTATGACTCTGGAGGAAATGAAAGAAGTATGCAAGGATAGAAAGAAATGGCGGTTGATCTGTGATGTTGGCGGCTAGGGTTTGTTAAAGTGAATTTGGTTTTATGATTTAGTTTTTTATGTCCATGTATATATTGTTATTTTTATTCTTTGATTTTAAAAAATGTAATTTGTCATGTATGTTCCTTGACTTATAGGTTGTTATGCGGCTGACCACCCATAATATAAAAATTGGTTCACTTTGCCAATGTCACCCCTGTTTCAGGGAAGGACGGCAAGAGTTGCAAGGCTTATGTTCATTTGAGATTGGGTTTTTATATTGTAGGTCCACATGCGGCATGTGTTAGCGCGAAATTATACATATCTGCTTGTGGGAATGCATTTAGTATAAATCTTAAATGATATATATCTTTGCAGCTTAGATTAGATTAGATTAGATTAGACATGCATAAGTTCGCACTTAAACATACCGCATGTGGACCTACAGAATAAAAGCCTAAATCTCAAATGAACGTACACCCCGCAACCTTGCCGACAATGAAAACATCCATTACAGACTACTTTCCTATAGTCTTTACCTCGACACTCTTAAGCAACTGCACTCGCACTTGTAACTTGCTTCTGAGTACGGCCCTGGTCAACGGAGGACAATCAAAGTATATACTTTGGAAAAACTCGGTATTCAAGCGATACTTTCGAGTGATTATTTTTGAAACTTGAATGAATTTGCATGCATTACAAAGTACTTAAACTCTGTCAAAAAACAAAATACTTACTGTCAAGAATATAAAAACACTTTTTGACACGAACTGACTTGTGGAACGAAATGTTTTCAGCCTTGTTTTCGGGTTTTAATTGGGAATTCGGGATAATGTAACCACTCATCAATGCAGCAGTTTATTTTTAAGTAATTATTCTGTAAAATATTAACTTGTTAGCACTTTAAACTTGATAAATCACTCTGAATCTCCGGCGGCGGCTTCGTTTGTTTGGCTGCAAGCTAGTAAGCCAAACAGAATTTTGCGGCGTTTCCCGTTCCCTCGTACTAATATAACCTAACAGATGTGCGTCTCTTTCAAACAAGTGCACTCGCCGCGTGTTAGCTGAAACATCGCTATGATGTTGCATCACTCTCTCTCCTACTGAGTTTCACATGTCTTCTCTACTGGTACTTACTCTGTGAAAAATATCGATATTTTTTTCACGGATCAAAATCGTATTAAAAACGATATCTTGTTGCAAATGCGACTTTGCCCCCCACACTTTATAGGTGGTTGTGTTTGGAAGCCAACATTGTTACGTAGCAAATCGCAAGTCTCCTCCTCCCCCCCCCCCTTTTAGCCAAGAATTTCGAAATTTTGAGACCTTACCCGCCTGCGACCACTATTTTTTTTGGAAAAAACGTTTTTTTTAAGCATCGATATATCGTTTTTTTTTCCTCGATATATTTCGATAATGATTAAAAATATCAATTCGATATTTTTATTTATTTGCCCATCCCTATTAGTGGGTGTCAGCATGAGAGTTGAGGATGTAAACTAAAAACAACGTTTCCCAAGATGTATGGAATTGATGGTGAATATATGGGTACAAAATAAATTGAAGGGCCATATGCTTTCACAAATAAACTAAACAAATCTTTTGCATACAATAAAGATACGTAAAGGCGTACCCTTCACATATTCATGAAAAAATATATTTGTCTTTATGTTGACGGTTTGTAATACATACGTACAGTACTTTTTTACGACTGATTGATGATAGCCTGTTCGATAGTTCAGTTGGTGGAGAAGGTAGGGTGACCTGTTCAACAGTTAACCACATAAAATTCAAACCACCATACCTCATAATTGTTCATTAAAAACATGTTTCCTTCTTTTCTGGTCAAATGGCAGGTTCATTAGCTATATATTGGCATTAAAGAACTGTTCGTTTTTTTAACGATTTTCAAGAAAAAAATGTTTTTTGAAAAAATGAGAATTGGTTAACTGTGTCCACACTATAGTACACTATTAACCGGGGGGTCATGCAACAGTTAACCATAGGGTACACAATTAATCACACAATATGATCAATTATTTATTTTGAAATAATGACACTAAAAATTATAAAGCTGATTTTTTATTTGTTATTCAAGTTTATGTTGTCCAAATTAACACAAAATATATATGTTTTTCATAGTGTCTCCTGAATGGCCTCCTTTTTTTCTTTCTTGTTTGGTACGCCCCATCTAAAATACAAATAAGATATTTTAAACAAATTCGGTAATCTTTGTATATACCACATTTTTATAAAATTTATTTGTTTGAAACACAAGAGTTTACAAACAAACATGACAAAGTTATACAGGTCGTTGGTACACATAACCATGGTTAACTGTGTACCAACTGCATTTGGTTAATTGTACACCACCCTGCTTCCAAAGCCGTTGAGCTAACCTCACTTTTAAATAAGCAACAATACACACATAATACCCATACCAAATAAAGTATGTTTAGTCAGTCTACACACATGACAAATAATGATAATTGTAAAATCAAACCAAATGAAATTAAGAGAAAAAGTACTCACGTTATTTTTTTAACTTTTTTCATCGAAAAACACAAAATTTGATGTCACACACCGGACACCCGCGTTAGCTCGCTGCAAACTGGGGAGAGGGGAGCGGGGCTGTTTTGACATCTAAATCGCGCGGTTGCACAAAATAGTGACGTCACGTTTGCCAACTATGGGCATGGTTAATTGTGTACCAGTGGTTAACTGTTGAACAGGTCACCCTACTTGCTTTTCATCATTTATGCCGTGAGTTCTGATTTTCCATTTCGGTAATGATTTCGGTGCTTATTTCAAACCCCCAAAAAAAAACACTGGCAAGGTTAACTCAGCCATCAAAATAAATAAATACCAGCCTCCTCGGGAGCTGAGAAACCCCTATTTCAAATGAAGCGGTTGGCGTAAGGCGGCCTCCTTACCTGTAAAAATAAAAAGGTTGCAAAGATAATATATTTTCATATTAAATACATTCCCACAAGCAGACACGTATAAGTTCGCTCTAACACATGCCGCATGTGGACTTACAATATAAAAACCCAATCTCAAATGAACATAAGCCCTGCAACTCTTGCCGACCTTCCCTGTAACAGGGGTGACATTGGTAAAGTGAACCATTTTTTACAGTATGGGTTGTCTGCCTCATACCAACCTATATTCGATGAATTCATAATTCATAATTCATAAGGTCTTTATTGTTTTTATCAATATGTACAAAGTATTACAATAAAAATAAATTTTAAAAATCTAATTACAATAAATACTCCCCAAAGTAAGCATAGCTTGTGTTTTGGGGAGGATTCCAACTTATCTTAACTTAAAATTAATCATTTAATAGATAAAAATCATAAAAAACAAAAATAATATATACACCATTTAGTCATTTACTCAGCAAAAACAGAAAGACAAAAAATAAAATAAAATAACATAAAGAGGTAACATGTTTAAATAGAAAATACAGAAATAGGAATTATACATATATACACATAATTATGTAGATATATGAAAAAAATAACAAAAATAATAATGATAAGAATAATATACAAAAAACCAATGAAATATAAACACTCAACTATTTACACCTCTTTCAAATATTTGCTGATCATGTACTTAATGGCCTTAGGATCTGCGTGCTTATCATGCTTATACCTGGAAAAAAGTGCATTGTACCACCTTACACCCAAATAATCGTAGTGATGTTGGCCGGTTGCTGTATTCTTTCTAGGAACTTTGATTAGAAGCGACTCTCTACGCGATCTACCACTCGGGATTACAATATCCCCCGGATTATATCCGTGGATAAAGTAATCCTTATGAACTTGGTAGAGAGCCGCTCTCTTATACAATTGGTCAATTGTTAGCACCGGAAAGTCATGATATAATTGCAATGTGGAATAGTCGAAAGGCTTCTTTAACATTATTTTGATAACCATTCTCTGCACCACCCTAAGAGGCTCGAGTGTTGTTTTAAATGTGCCGCCCCATCCGACCATTCCATACTGCATCAATGACTGTCCAAGCGCAAAATAGGTAGATTTCAAAGTTTTTACCTCTAGAATATCTCTAATAATTGAGTGCTTTTGAGTAAACCGCATGCTTGGTCCTTAATAATAGAATGCACCATTCTCAGCAAAGCCTAGTTGCTGTGAGGCTGGAAGAACCTTTGCGACTGGTGTTTTCTTAATAATCACAGAACACTATTCTTTTAATAATATTTTATTTAATTGAAGGATTCAAATCAAAACATTATAATTATTGTATTTTCACTATTATAATTATTTATTATTTAATTTTACTAACGTTTTCGATAATACATATATCATCGTCAGGTATACAAAAATTTTAAAATTCTTTTAATCTTTTCATAAATGTAAATAGGGGGAGTATGTTGTCATTTCCTATGAACTCTTGACTGATCTTACCAACAATCGGACCTGAGATGCGAGTCATGGCTTCCAGGTCAAAAGGCAGAGGCTTAACTAATTGAGCTATAATCCGAATTTAAGATCACAGACAACAGGTTTGTATCCTATGTGTGCTAATTTGTGCAAGTTTAAGTCTCCTTGCGTTGAAGTCTTGTAATCACACTGATTACAAATATATGAATTCATTTCATGGTGAGTCAGCTTGTGAGATTTTAAGGTCTTCAACAGAGAAGCCTTGAAATCACACCGATCACAAGCAAATGCATTACATCCGGATCTGGTCAATTTGTGACGTTTCAATACACTGGAATAAAATGTGTTATAATCGCATTGATCACAAGAAAACAGTTTATTTGAGTGTGTTAATTTGTGAGAACTTAAAGTGCAATTATCAACTGTTTTATAATCACACTGAACACAAGCAAACAGTTTATTTGCAGAGTGTGATAATTTGTGGATTCTCAAAGAGCTACTCTTTGCTGCCTTATAATCACATTGATCACAAGCAAATGGTTTGAACCCTGAGTGTGTCAATTTGTGAGATTTAAAAGAGGAGCTTCGTGCTGTTGTAAAATCACACTGATCACAAGCAAATGGTTTATTTCCCGAGTGTGTTGATTTGTGTTTTTTCAAAGTGCCACTTTGTGCTGCTTTATAATCACATTGATCGCAAGCAAACGGCTTACACCCAGAGTGGGTAAGTTTGTGAGATTTAAAAGAGGCAGTATGCACCGTTTTAAAATCACACTGATCACAAGAATAAACAGTATTTGCAGAATGCGTTAATTTGTGACTTCTCAAAATGGTTTTCTGCGAGGCTATAAAATCACATTGATCACAAGTAAATGGTTTACCTTCAGAGTGTATCAATTTGTGATAGTTTAAAGAGTTATATTTTGCTGTTTTATAATCGCATTGATCACAAGCAAATGGTTTATCTGTAGAGTGTTTTAATTTATGAATTCTCAAAGTGCCACTCTGTGCTGCTTTATAATCACATTGATCACAAGCAAATGGTTTATTTCCAGTATGTTTATTTTTATGATTATTTAAATTTGATAAGTAGGAAGATTTGTAATCACATTGATCACAAGCAAATGGTTTATCTCCAGAGTGTATTGATTTGTGAAGTTTTAAAGAGTTACGCCATGCTGTTTTATAATCACACTGAACACAGGCATACGGCTTGTATCTTTGGTGTTTGATCAGTATGTGTTTCTCAATGCCATGTTTGGTTTTACTTCTGTAACTACATGCATCACAAGAATAGAGTGTGGATGGGATGTTTGCTTGTTCATTTCCTTCGTGAGTGTTTATTAGTTGTTGATCTGTTGAGGTGGATGGCCCGCTCTCTGAGGCTGTGTGTCTGTGCTGGTGGCTTTTGTTTGTCCCCAGAACCGATTCACCTTCAGAAGTGTCATCTGTAAACATAAATATAGATATTTTCTTAAAATATGAAAATAACAAAATTCAACCAAAGCACAAAGTGACCAACCAGATTGGCTCCTCATAGCTGTTACTCTTTATAAACATGAGTAGGGGAAAACAGTACCTACCCACTTACCTTGATATTTATACTGAGTTTTTTGAATAAGGGAAAACCAAATGTAATGCAGGCATACACTAGTTCAACAAAAATAACCTTGTATTCACAACCGACTCTCTGATTAGCCAACGGTACTAACTTCAGTCAAGCGCAACACTTCCCTAAACAACTGAATTAGTAGAATGCAAGCATTCTACCAATTCAGCTATGGACTTTTTTACGAGCTTGGTCGTCGTTGCTACAAAGCGCCAATTCTCAAGCAAGACCCAGTTGATGTAAGGCCGGATGGACCTTTGATGACCGGTCATTGGTGACGGTTTATGAATTTTTCAACCCAGCAAAGAGCAAATTTGAAAATATAAATGATATATTTTTTGTGCTCCGCCGGGATTCAAACCCACAACCTTCCATTCAGAGTCTGAAGTGTTACCACTGAGCTACGGACCGGTCGTTATGTTCATAAATTTATAAAGTACCTTTATTAAAGTAAATTTATAAGTTAATGAATTTTCACTGTGTGAATACACAAACCCTACAAAATCTTATAAAGTACCGTTTATAATTAAACAATAAGGTCTGAAATTTTTTGAATTGGAACATTTTTCTCGGCGAGAAAACGTCAGTCTTGTATGGGACTGCCGTACTTAGCGACCAATAACATAAATATTTGTATGAATTTTCCCTAGCAACCCAGCCGGGTGACGACACAATGTTGCCTATGTAAATTTACGTGCAGAGCTCATTGTATTTTAAAAATAATACTTTTCTAGTATGAAAATAGTATGGAAATTAAACAAACAAACGGGAAATCATTTTTGACACCCTGGGTGGGATTCGAACCCATGCTCACGGCATGGAATGCAAGCACTACCAACTGAACTATCGACCGGACGATCAACTTAAGCAGAATACAAATTTGCTGGTCACTTATTATTATGTTTACATGTCTACTTGTGGGCATGCATTAAACATAAGCCTTAATGTCAATATATCTTTGCAACTTTTTTTGCAAAACAGGTCTTTCACCTAGCGTGCAGGTCTCAGCAGCGCCCGGGGAATCTTCCCTCTTCAGCAATCCCAGCGCCACATCTTCCCCCCCACCACATGAAGGTTCTTGTTTGATTCTGTCTAGGGCCTCCGCCTTGATATCACTCTCCACAATGTCTATTCCGTATTCTCCAACACATTCTTCTTTAACAGGAACCTCCCAATATCCTTCAACATCCTCACAAGGCTCCTCTTTTATATTAATATAATCCATTTGGGTTTTATATTGTAGGTCCACATGCGGCATGTGTTAGCGCGAAATTATACATATCTGCTTGTGGGAATGCATTTAATATAAAACTTAAATGATATATATCTTTGCAGCTTAGATTAGATTAGATTAGACATTACAAAATGTTATGACAATTATTTACGATATTTGACACTTCTGGACGTGAAGATGGCCCCACAGATGGCCCGATGGAAATACCATGGATATATAGAAATGGATGGGCTAAGAAATCAATCCTTTGAGAATTAGAAATACGCTACCCCACTCATCACACAAAAATACAAATTCAGTCTATCGGTAACCTTCCAACTGTGAACAGGTGTGCTACCTAATTGGAAAAAAAAATAAAATATAAATGTCAAACTGGGTATTTTCTAAACGTGCCAACAAATGAGAGTAAATGTGTTATAGAACATGGAATAATATTTCACTTTAATCACTATTCTATATGATTACGTTGATAAAATTTATTTTTCGTTTGTCGAAATATTTTGTTTGCGAAAGTGACAGACATTTCTAGAACTAGTGATGTTCAAATATATAGGTACTTGCTTCTTCAAGTATGTAACTTCTATGCTTGCGGTAATAGATCCTTGTGGAAATCATCCCGTACACAATGAGGTGGGAACATTTTTGAATTCGGAATTTATCAGATATCTTCATACTTGCAACAACACTACTGTTAAGGTTTGAATAGTTTTTTATTGACATTTAAATTTATAAGTATTGTTATGCCCTTAATTACACAACCAGTGAAATATTGTTACAGTCAGGTTTCGTTTAGAGTTCTTTACACACTTGTCGTAGCACTTATTGTTCATTTGTAGCACTAGATGGGAGAGACAGAGTGCCGACGTCCAGCCTCGATACCTCTCCTTGTTGCACGCGGGATGTCTGGTAGAGGTGTTTGGACAGAGCGGTTGCTCGATGTCCCTCGTTCCAGCTTCCACGATGCGTGTGTAGCGCGGGTAGCAACGTCGGAATCTTAAATTGCCCAACAATTACTCCCGGCTGTGTGTATGTGTGCGCAGATGGAGGGTTACGTTTGGAAGGTCAAAAGTATCCGCACGAGTCCTTCCGATTGCGTATGTATGTGTGCACGGAGAGATAGGACCGCTTGGGAGGTAACAAAAGCACCCGCACGATTCCTTCCGTAACACACGTGTGTGTGTGTGTGTGGTGCAGGCGGAGAGTTTCCGTCTTAGTGCAAGCCACTGATTCATTACCAGTACCTACGGGGCAATTTGCACTGCTCCTCACATAGGCAAGGCTTCGGGTGGAATCGACCCAGTTGGTACTCTTTATCCGAGAAACTAGCTCTACAAAGAAAGGTTGAGACCACCTTGGTTCTTGTTATCCAGCGGAGCCGGATTTGGGAGGCCAAGTACCATGCCTTGAGATAATCAATAGAATATCTGCCTGATGACTCAAATCTCATTCCTTATGAAGAATGCTTGTTGGATTTTGCGTATGAGTTTAGTTATCTCACAGCGCCATCTGTGGGTGTTTCTCTGAAGCTCACTGACACCACACTACTAACAAATCCGTTACCATAGTGATTTCATGTGTTTCCTTGGTGATTTGTAAATAGATTGAAGACGGAGTAGAGACACGTTGCTTACATAGAATATGAGAAAAGCATTTCATATGTCGTGAGCGAGACAGCATTATAAACAGTTTATGGTGTCAAAGACGGTGAATCATGTTGATTGGTACTAAATCACATGTGCGACCCCTCCATTTAATACTTCCTCCATGGGAAATACTGGACAATATTTCAATATTTCAATCACCGAAAATAGATGGAGAGGAAAGCAATACAGACCCACACGGCTTATAGTGAACGTTATAAAAATCGGAAATATAGCTGCCATTTTGTACAATGTCACTTTTGGTAAATTAATGTGATTTTAGCTGAATAACTTAAATTGGAGAAGTATTTTTTGGCAGACTAAACACGAATTATAGCAGTTGGAAGGCCCTGAAGTCGTAATCACAGAGGTCGTAATAGCGCAAAATATTGCGTGCTTTACATCAATTTAAATTTGTATGCGAGTCGTGATACCTAAAAATACCGCTGCGAAGATGGCCTGTTAACGCAAAATGCTGAAAACAGACATTTTCCTCAAAGAAGTGAAACTAGCGAAAAATGTTCAAAATAAATTATTTGAAGACACACTTGGTTTATGTTAATTTGAGGTTTGGATTTTAATTTGTAAGTACACATTCAACATTTGTAAGCGCGAACTCACATGTGTTTGTTCATGGGCATGCATTTAATGAGGTTTGAATGTCAATATAGCCTTGCAACTTAGATTATAGATATACCCAGTTCTTGTACGGCTGGATGAAGCTTGGTAACTGGTGTACCTATTGGTAAATTACTTATTTATTCAATTCAGATCACAGGGCTCAGAGCCTCCCGCACCAAATCCTCCATGACTCGTCCTGTGCCGCTTCCATCCATGATCTCCTTACTTCCATGACATTGGCTAACATATCCTGGGAAGTTCGAATGGTCTGACTTTGGAAGAAGCAACATCCAACACATTTCTAATTATTCTGGAGTCCTCTGCGCGTACTATCTGTCCGGCCCACTAAAATCTTCTTGATTTCTAGTTTGACTGGAATATGGATCTCAACTAGGTACGCATTGTGAAGGATGCATCATCATTCACCCTCAGGTAAAGTTCCAAGAATGGGAAAAGGCATTTTGTTCTCAAAGACCTGCGGAGAGATTTCTCTTGGTTCTCTCGGATAATGCAGACATTATTACGTAAGGCGAATTAAAACACACACTTGCATTTACTAATTATGTTGTATTTACATATTCAGTAGTGTTATATGCTTGTGGGAACATGTATAATGCATTTACAGTATGACAGGCAAATTGACCATTATAAACAAAATAATAATTATTTAACTTGTCAGCGCTACGACCTGGGTTAGGAGAAAACACCAAAACAGGCAAACATGTCTGACCCCCTTGGATGTGAGTCTCGGCTTCCAGTCAACAGAAAGAAACTTTACCAATTGAGCTATAATCCGGATTTAAGATCAGCAATTTGTTGATATCCTATGTGTGCTAATTTGTGCAAGTTTAATTCTCCTTGCGTTGAAGTTTTATAATCACACTGATGACAAGCAAATGATACAAACCCAGAGTGAGTCAATTTATGAGATTTCAAAGACGAACTCAAAATTGCTGTATAATCACATAGATCACAAGCAAATGGTTTATCGATTGAGTGTGTTAATTTGTGATATTTCAAAGTTGTCTTCAGTGTTGCCCTATAATCACATTGATCGCAAGCAAATGGTTTAAGCCCGGAGTGTGTCAATTTGTGAGATCTCAAAGAGTTAGATTTTACTGTTTTATAATCACATTGATCACAAGCAAATGCTTTTTTTACAGAGTGTGTTAATTTGTGAGATTTCAAAGTTTTTTTTAGTGGTGCCTTATAATCACATTTATCACAAGCAAAACAGCCAGAGTGTGTCAATTTGTGAATTTTCAAATTGCCTCTCTGTGCTGCTTTATAATCACATTCATCACAAGCAAATCGTTTATTTCCAGTATGTGTATCTTTATGAGTTATTAAACAAGATAAGTAGTAGGATTTGTAGTCACATTGATCACAAGCAAATGGTTTGAACCCAGAGTGTGTCAATTTGTGAGATTTATAAGATGAACATCGTGCGGTTTTATAATCGCACTGATCACAAGCGAATGGTTTACTTGCAGTGTGTGTAAATTTGTGTTTTTTCAAAGTGCCACTTTGTGTGGCTTTATAATCACATTGATCGCAAGCAAATGGTTTACACCCAGAGTGCGTCAATTTGTGAGATTTAAAAGAGGAACTATGCGCTGTTTTAAAATTACATTGATCACAAGCAAATGGTTTATTTTCAGAGTGTGTTAATTTGTGATTTGTCAAAGTGCCACTTTGTGCTGCTTTATAATCACATTGATCACAAGCAAATCGTTTATAGCCAGAGTGTGTCACTTTGTGACATTTAAAAGAGGAACTATGCGCTGTTTTAAAATCACATTGATCACACGCAAATGCTTTCTTTCCAATATGTTTATTTTTATGAACATTTAAATATGATAAGTAGGAACATTTGTAATCACATTGATCACAAGCAAATGGTTTATTTCCAGTGTGTTTAACTTTATGAATATTTAAATTTGATAAGGACGAAGATTTGTAATTACATTGATCACAAGCAAATGGCTTAAACCCAGAGTGCTTTGATTTGTGAAGTTTCAAGCAATTACCCCATACTGTTTTATAATCACATTGATCACAGGCAAAATATTTTTTTCCTTTGTGTTTTATCAGCATGTGTTTACGAATGCCAGGTTTAGTTTTACTTCTGTAACTGCATGCATCACAAGAGTAGAGTGTGGATTTTATAGTTTTGTTTGTTTTTGTGTGTTTTTTTTCTTTGCAAGTGTTTATTAGTTCTTGTTCTGTGGAGGTGGCCGGCCTGCTTTCTGAGGTTGTGCGGCTCTGACTTGCCTTTGAGACTGATGCAGCATCAGAACCGTAATCTGTAAAGATAATTTTATTTTTAAGGTATTATATTAAAGATCACACAATAAAAGTTGATTGTATACAAGTATAAAATATTCGCCTTAGAAGGCATTCTCAAGAGCAATACTGATTGCTTTAATTATTGGTTCAAAAGTTTGCAATTATTTGTTGAAATTGATTCATAATTTTTATCTCTCATCTGTACTCTAATCTAAGTTGCAAATATATGTAACATTTGGGGGTTCACATTATATGCATTCTCACAAGCAGACACATATAAGTTTGCACTTGCACATGCCGCATGTGAGCCTACAACAAAAAACCCAAATCTCAAATGAACTGTAACTTTTGCCGACCTTCCCTGAAACAGGGGTGACATTGGCAAAGTGAACCATTTTCTACAACATGGGTGGTCAGCGGCATACCAAACTATAAATTAAGGAACATAGACAATAAATTACATTTATACAATTAAGGGCCCTGTCCCGTTTGAACAAAATTAAAATTTTAAGTTTTTCGAATCTCGAACAGACAAACGTTGCAACGCATAAAACGACAAAATTCTCTAGTCCAGTATTTGTACACACTTAAAAAGATGATACAAATGTCAAATGTGTTTGGGGGCACCTTCCAAAAGCATATACAGTTGTCGTTGAATCTTTACACACGATGTCCCATTTATTTTTAAACGTCGATCAAGTCAAAACACACTAACTGTTTATACTCTGTCTCTCTTTCACCCACGCGATACATAGGCGAAGGCTCTGCGCTCCTCACACAAAGACGCAAAAAGTGCAGTATGGTATAACATTTCCTAGATGTCATGTCGACGGGTAATAAATACATCGTAGCGGAAAAATGAAAACAATTTTCAAGACCTATGTTTTTTAGGTTTTTACTTTTTTCTTTATAAACTGTTTTTATGGCTATGTCCAGAGTGCATCAATATATAAATATATTTTATTTATATCGATGTCTAGAGTGCAAATTACGACTAAAAAGAGAGAGAATTCTGACTCTTTTCACAGTTGAATCACATTCATCTTCACCAAAAACCTCATTAAAATATTCTTTCCATCTCTTTTTTAGAGAGATTTCCATCTCGTTTAATGAGAGTCATCCACTTTGCCTCAGCACGACAAATGTCAATCATGGGCACAATTTTTCCACACAAAGAAATCCACAAGGGAATGTGGAAGTCTCACGATGGTACGCAACGCAAAAAACGCAACTAAGCTACACATATAGTGTAACTTCTTGCCGCGTTATCCCCGAAGGGTTGGCATGTGGCGAGTTGAACCTATTTATTTTTACAGGTAAGGGGGCCGGCCTTACGCCAACCACTTCAGTTGAAGTGGGGATTTCCCAGGTTCCGAGAGAGCTGGTACTCATTTTTTGTGAAGGCTGAGTAAACCTTGCCGGTATTTTTATTTTGGGGTTTGAAATAAACCCCGAAACGGGAAATCATTTCTGACACCCTCGCGCTTGGTAGGATTCGAACCCGAGCTCACGGCATGGAATGCAAGCACTCTACCAACTGAGCTATCGACCGGACTCATGGTAGAACAGTGAATCAAATTGACCACCTTCTCGTTGAAAGGACACATCTAAGAATGATTCATGATGTTCGGAGCTATCGGGGGGCAGACTGTGACACATATCACTTCCTGTCTGTGGCAATTTTCAAAGAAAAAATAATGAGTCATAATAATAAATCAAAACCGTCTTCAAGACTAAGATATAATCTGGACATCCTGAACAATAAAGAGGGATTAGAAAGGTATAGAAAAGGCATCAATGACCAATTGCACAACCTGGGTGAGAGTCAGGTGGCAACTGAAGAAATAACTGAAGCCAGTGATAAGTAACCAGTACTCGGAATTTCAGATGTCTCAAGATGAAGTCTCAAGTGTGGAAGAAAGTGATCCTACAGCAAACCAGCTGAGGGTTGAAGAGTCTTGGAAGCTAATTATGCAGTTCATTAAGCAAACGGCTGAAAAGGAGATTGGGAAGATGGATCAACATGCAAGTAAGCCATGGTTTGATGAGAAATGCAGGCGTGCTGTTATGTGGTGGAAGGAACTCAGAAACTGTCTTCTTCAAGGAAGTAACCAAAACATGGAGAATGAATGGAAAGGAAGAAAAAGACAAGTACGAAACCTCCTGAGAGCCAAACGCTTACATCATAACCGGCTGATGGAGAAGCTTGAGAGTGACAATAGGGATGGGAGGAACTCTAGGAAATTCTTTGATTCCGTCAGAAAGGCGAAGTGTGGATTTCAACAGCGTAGTAGCCAGATAAGGGATGAACAGGGAAACATCATTGCTGATCGAGATCAAATACTTGATGTGTGGAAGAATCATTTCACTGGATTGCTGCGAGGTGAGAGTCCGGATAATCCTTTGCAACCATCTAGAGTTCTCACGGTGGAACCCAAAGTTCCTCCACCAAGTCGAGATGAGGTAGTACAGGCAATTAAGAGTTTAAAGAAGTCAAGAGCTCCTGGAAACGATGATATCCCTGCTGAGTTACTGAAATGTGGCGGAGAAGCCTTAGAAAATGCTCTGTGGGGTCTTTATCAGGATGTTTGGAAACATGAGGTAGTGCCGGATAGCTGGAAAGTTGCACTATTGTGTCCAATACATAAAAAAGGAGACAAAATGATATGCTCTAATTATAGAGGTATCTCACTTCTCCCAGCGGCATACAAAATATTGTCTAATATTCTGGTAAGAAGAATTATGCCATATGCTGAATGTGCTCTTGGAGAGTACCAAGCAGGTTTCAGAAGGAATCGGAGCACAACCGATCAGATCTTTTCTTTGAGGCAAATATTAGAGAAGAAGTGGGAATATGCTTAAGATACTCACTGCCTTTTTGTCGACTTCAAGACTGCTTATGACTCAGTGCATCATTTGGGGCTGTGGAGCGTTTTACGAGACTAGGGAATTCCTGGAAAACTCATCAAACTGGTTCAGATATCCATAGAAAATTCAAGAGCTCAAATACTGCTGCAGGGACAGGTCTCGGATCCCTTTGAGATCAGTTCAGGCCTAAAGCAGGGTGACGCCCTTTCTCCATTGCTCTTCAACCTAGCCTTGGAAAAGGTCGTGAGAGAAACCAAATCTGTGTATGGTGGAATCCCCATAGTAAGTACCATTAGGCTGCTGGGATATGCGGATGATGTGGTGCTTCTGGGAGAGAACGCTGCACAGCTCCGGGCGCTCTTTTTACCAATGGAGAGAATGGCAAGGAGGATAGGATTGAGAATTAATGAGGGGAAAACTGAATACTTGCGTATGGCGCGGCGGGATATTCAAGAAGATTTGAATGTAGATAATTACAAGTTTAAGAACTGCAATTCATTCAAGTACTTAGGTACTCTTATAAATGACAAAAATATCCTATCCTCAGAATTACATGCCCGAATTCACTCCGGCAATAATGCTTTTTTTGGCCTTAGAGGGCTATTGTGCTCAAAATGGCTATCCCGCTCCACAAAATTCAAGATTTACACTTCCATTGTTCGGCCAGTTGTGTTGTACGGATGCGAAGCCTGGAGTCTGACTCAAAAACAAGAAAAATCTCTCCTCACATTTTCATCATCTAGTTTTTCTACATTTATTCTTTTCATCGTAATAACTTTCGTTCTTTTCAACATTTTAACTTTACCTATCATTACTGTGGCACCCAAGAGATGATGGTCTGATCCCACGGATACATTTTGGTAGACTCTGACATCCCTTGACGGAACATTATGGAACCTCTCATACATTCTTCCATACATATGTAGTCAATGGTAGTACGAGTATTTGGCCCATACCACGTATATGTGTGCACGTCTTTATGCTTAAATCAGGTATTTGATATAAACATACCATGCTCCACACACATGTCGACAAGACGTCTCCCACTTCCATTGATGACACCTCTTCCATTTGGTCCCACGACCCTCTCATATTCATAATTTCTTCTACCTACCCATCCATTCATGTCACCAAGAAGCAACAACAACAACAAAACACGCACGACATAATCGTAAAATTGATTTATTTGAAAATTAATATTGCACAAATGTCTCTAAGTAGAGAATACACAATTGACAACAGATTCCGATATTTACCCCAATAATTCCAAGCTAAATCCCACTCAAAACAATCACCACAAGTTTACGGCTGAGACGTATAGAAGAAAATGAAGGTAGCGAATCAGTTTTTTTTGTGTTTTCCATGCTGCATCAAAGAGTTACCATACGCGAAAAAATACAGGGATGCAAGATTTTTGTCAGTTTCAATGAAAACGGTAACACACTAAAAGAAAAATTTTGAAACCAAAAATGGAGAAAAACATTAGCAACTAATATTTCGTGCATAAATAAATAAATATTCTTGTGGCTAGTACAGAAAATAAAAGATACGGTACTAAGGCATATGTAAAATACTCAACTTTCTAAACATTTGACTATGTTGATCGTATCTTGCCATCAAAGGGTCAAAAACGGATTGGCGACATGTAAAATTTATATGAGAATGGAAAAAAGGCGATTTTGTTTTATTTTTTAATTACATCGCTACTTCATGCTTTTTGCAGATTGTTTTTGTATTTCGATACGCTTTTCAAAAACTTAACTCTAATAAATCTAGAATTCAGTAGACATCACCAGTTTTTATGAAAAAACTGAAAATCATTAGGCGACACACGCACAAGACAAAAGGTACAAATTTCGACGGCGATACCCTTATGTCAATTTTTTTTTGTAATTACACATACAGCATGTGTATGCGCACACTTACATGATTTTGATTGTAAGTTTGACTCTAATATGAATCTTAACTGTTAATAAAACTTCGTTGAAGGTAGACTATCTATATATAGATGTAAAGATAAGAATAAGTGTAAGAGACTCTATAAAGATTCTGGCCATGCCTATTGAAAATATGGCGTTATTAGTTATTACTATAAAAGTAAATAATTATATTTTGTATTGTTTGTGTATTAACACTGTGAAAATTCATATTGTTTAATTTTATAATTTTTGGATGAATTAAAACAATGACGTTTAATTCATTATTTAATTTTATTTCATAATTGCCATATATAGCTTTTTTTTTTTTTTTTAATTTGTTAGTTAATATATTTATTTTGCTGAATTATTTTTTACCTACCTGACTGAGATTTATACCTTTTGATCAAATTTATTATTTTAAAAAAGACTTATCATGTATTAATAAGTTTTATTTCTTGATTGCCATATAGAGCTATTCGTTGTTTTATTATGTTTTATTCTGCTGAATGATTTTTACCTACCTGACAGTAATTTATACCTATTGACTAAATTTATTAAAAATCTTTTACTGTAATCATACCTGATGATGACCTATAATCTATAATATCTATAATCTAAGGTGCAAGGATATATTCATTTAAAGCTCTCAGATGTATGCCCACAAACCAACACGTGTAGTTCGCGCTTACAAATTCTGAATGCGTACTTACAAATAAAATCCAAACCTCAAATGAACATAAGCCCCACAACTTTTGCCAACCTTCCCTGAAACAGGGGTGACATTGGCAAAGTGAACCATACAGTGTGGGTGGTCAGCCTCATACCAACCTATAAGTCAAGGACCTACTAGGTTGAAAACGCGTTAGTAATTTGTTTAAAGATTTTAATCTTTTTAAATAAATTTTATAGTGAAAATAAACAATGTTTTGTTTGAATTAATCCAAAAATTATAAAATAAAAAAGTAAATAATTATTGGCAAGTACCTGTTTATGGTTCAATTCCTAATCAATCTTAATTTTAGGTTTTTGGGACAATTGGGATGCGGGGCTTCCTTTTTGTTTCCTAAATATGTTTTAAATAATAAAATGTCATGTTAAAGTAAAAGCAATATACAGGAGACCTATGTCTAGCAGTTAATTGTAAGAGATTTACAAAAAATATTTAAAACATATTGCATTTGAATAATACGATATGTAATATTGACATTACGCACTTTTAAAGTTACTTGATTCACTGTGATACGCGGGAGATCTCCGACAGACAGTGTAAAAATACGAAATATTTCTTTCATACAAAGTTATAATTGATTTACCTTTTTAATTTATATATATTTTGTACATAAACACCTTCTAAAACATTGCTGAGGTTTTTTTTTACTTTTTCATATCGGAATTTTGATTTTAAGACATTTTTTTCCCCGCAGAAATGACAAGCGTGCTCTCCCGTCAACGATTCATCTCCAAGTGAATCAGTTCTAGAGTATTTGCCGCTTATATTTGGGGCAATTCAACTCATCTTTCAAAAATCTTAATAAAATACAGAAAATAATTTTAATTAAAAATTGATACAGAAACTGACAGATTATTATGTGGACTTTGATATTTACAGTAAGAAAAAACAGAAAACAAAACAAAAAAGCTAGTTTTTGAGCACTCAAAATTGATATTTTCGGCACATTTTTGGGGTTCCTAAAAGTGTTGATATTAGTATCAATTTACAAAAAAACAAAAAAATCGTCAATTAGCATTGTTAACAACAATATTTTCTAAAATATTGTAGAACATTTAAAATACAAAAAATTGACGTATGTACTTGTTAATGAGGGTTCAAAAATGCCTATTTTGTAGAAATGCGTAATCGACTTCCCGTATTTAGTTTTTAGTATTTTAAATTGAGTTTATTTTTTCATTCTAAAACCAAATAATTAAAGTTGATACTTGCCATTTTCTATTTCAACACATTAAAATTTATTACTGTCGTTACTAATGTACATAAATAAACCTCGAAAACACTCAAAAACGCCGAATTTCTACAACTGTTCGAAAATATTGAGACAGCGTCGTTAACAAAGAATCCATATCTATAGGTACTACAATGGCGTCTGCTCTAAATATCCTCACTTATATCCCCTCCTCTCGTCACAACAAGGGCAACTCGTAGATCGGCTCACATTCAACCATTTACAGTTGATATCAAAACTATGAGAACTTGGTGTTTTCACGACTCATTCCTGTGCCAAACTGCCCGCTTATGGAATGAGTTACCGGTATCTGTGTTTCCATCCCAATTTAACCTTGCACTTTTCAAATCCAATATCAATCGCCATTTCCTCTGTGTCTCAAAACAAAGCAACGCCACACACACCACAGCACTGCGCAGCTAACGGCCCTGCAACTGGACATGGACAATTGCCACATCACCAACACCTCTGCGGCACTATTCATATCTAATCTAATCTAAGTTGCAAAGATATGTTACATTGGCGATTCACATTATATGCATGTTCACAAGCAGACACGTATGAGTTCGCGCTTAAACATGCCGCATGCGAAACTACAATATAAAAACCCAAATCTCAAATGAACATACACCCTGCAACTCTTGCCGACCAAGTTTAAACAAACAAAAACGGCAGATTTTGAGGGAAATCACTCTTTAATAATTGCCGTAAACTTAACATTACTCAAGTTTTGCAACTCGTACTAAGGGTACAGAGCTAGCGCGTGGTTGTTAGGTACAGTCCATCTCTAGTGAGTTAGGTTAGGTTACATGTGTACAGGTCTCTCACCCTGCGTGCAGGTCTCAGCAGCGCCCGGGGAATCTTCCCTCTTCAGCAATCCCAGCGCCACATCTTCCCCCCCACCACATGAAGGTTCTTGTTTGATTCTGTCTAGGGCCTCCGCCTTGATGTCACTCTCCGCAATATCTATTCCGTATTCTCCGACACATTCATCTTGCATAGAAACCTTACAGTCTGCTTCGCCATCATCGCAGGGCTCCTGTTTTATTTTAATACGATCCATTGCGAACATTATCAAAAGTTAACTAAAAGATTATTGTCCTTTGATATTGTCGTCCAACTAAGCTTTTTGACATAACTCCATGTTTTTGACACTCCGTAGGGATGGGCGAAATATATCGATATATCACAAGTCGGTACCGATATTTCTTTTGGAAAAATATCGATTAATCGATATTTCGACTTTTTTTCAAGTATCAAAATCTTGAAAAAAACTATCGATATTTCTACTATCGAGAAAAATATCGTAATTTTTCAAAAAAAATATCAGTACTTTTGATATATCGATATATTTCGCCCATCCCTACTACCGACTCCGTGTAAATAAGACGGTTTTCGAGTCAGTTTTCGGCGCCAGGGCGCCAGTACTGACGACAGCTACTGACTCAGTATAAATTTGCCTTAACGTCTCAAAATTATCGAATTTTTGTCAAAAATTCTGTCGACGGGGGGGTGTAGAAACGCGTTTCAAAAAACTGCAGAGAACATCTGAAAAACACTGTCGACGTGGAGGGGTTAGGAGGGGGGCAGTGCATATTTACCAAGTAAAAATGTTCCAGTTCCTGTAAGGCTGTATGAACCTTTGTGACTGATCTATTGGTAACTTACTTTCTAACTTAATTCCGCTCAAAAATCTTGAAGGCTCAGGGCCTCCCGCACCACGATCCTTCAGGACTCTGTCTTGTACTGCTTCCTTCCATGATTCCATTACTCCCAGGACTTCCGCGTTGGCATTGTCTGCCCACTGTATCAGCAGGCATCGTTCAAGACATTACTGATTATCTCCGAGTCCTCTGCACCTACTACATGTCCGGCCCATTAAAGTCTTCTAGATGTCACTACTGACAAATTGTTTAACTCTTGAGATATGGACCTCAGCTCCACGTTGGGACAGATGCGCCATGTTTCACCTTCAAGTATAGGTCCGAAACGCAATGAAGTATTTTGTTCTCAAAGACCTAGAGAGATTTCTCTTGGTTCTCTCAGATAACTTTATTTACACAGTAAAATAAAAACACACACTTTAACATGTTCATGTTGTATTGACATGCTTGAGAGAACATGCATAATATAACATGCAGATGCACTTATAGTATGGCAGGCATACTACCATTATAAAAATACAAAATAATTATTTGATGTGATCAAGGAGGGTGATTTTTTGAAGCTATGTCTCTCTATTTCTTCATAAGGAAGATGTCTGCTGGCGCTGTGTGCTAATGTATGCAAGTTTAAGTCTCCTTGCTTTGAAGTCTTATATTCACCGTGAAATGAAACCACTGTAAGTATAATGAGTCAATTTGCGAGATTTTAATGTCTTCAAAACAGAAGTTTTTAAATCACATTGATCACAAGCAAATGACTTACATCCAGAGATAAACAAATTGTGACGATTCATGCCACTTAAATTGAATGTTTTATAATTGCATCAATCACAAGCAAGCAGTTTATTTCCATAGTGTCTGAATTTGCAAGTGACCAAAAAGCTTTTCTATGTTGTTTTACAATCACACTGATCACAAACTGATGGTTTGCTATCCACAAGTGTGAATATGTGAAACTTTAAAGCATCTAATCCTTTTGCTGAGTAACATAGACCAAAGTGTGAGTCCAAAATAAGTCAATTTATGAGAAGTTTGAGACAATTGTTTCAATGAAGGTCAAACTCATCTCCAGTTCTGGATTTATTTTTTAAATGTGTTTTTTTATGGGATTTCAAATAGCTCTTCTTTGATGCTTTAAAATCACACTGATCACAAGCAAATGGTTTTTTTGCAGAATGTGTAAATTTGTGAGATTTTAAAGTGTAACTCTGTGCTGATTTATAATCACATTGATCACAAGCAAATGGTTTATCCCCGGAGTGTGTCAATTTATGAGGTTTCAAAGCGGTACTCCAAGCTGTTTTAAAATCGCATTGATCACAAGCAAACAATTTATTTGTAGAGTGTGCCAATTTGTGAGTCATCAGAGTACTGCTCTTTGCCGCTTTATAATCACACTGATCACAAGCAAACATATTATTTCTTAAGTGTGTTAATTTGTGATTTCTCAAAGTGCTATTCTTAACTGCTTTGTAATCACACTGATCACAAGCAAACGGTTTATTTTGAGAGTGCTTGAATTTGTGAGTTTTCAATGTGCTGCGCTGGCCTGCTTTATAATCACATTGATCACAAGCAAATGGTTTATCCCCAGAATGTTTTAATTTGTGAGGTTTCAAAGAGGTTTTCCGTGCTGTTTTATAATCACATTGATCACAAGAAAACAATTTATTTGCAAAGTGGGTCAATTTGTGAGATTTCAAAGTACTACTTTGTGCTGCTTTATAATCACATTGATCACAAGCAAATGGTTTACTCCCAGAGTGTGACAATTTGTGATATTTCAAAGAGCTAGTCTTTGCTGTCGTATAATCACACTGATCACAAGCAAGTGGCTTATTATCAGTATGCACATATTTATGAGATTTTAAATTTGCTAAGTAGGAAGATTTATAATCACACTGATCACAGGCATACGGCTTGTATCCTTGGTGTTTGATCAGCATGTGGTTTTCAATGCCAGGTTTAGTTTTACTTCTGTAGCTGCATTGATCACAATAATAGAATGCAGATGGGGTGTTATTAGTTTTGTTTGTTTTTGCGTTTGCTTGTTCACTTCCTTTGTGAGTATTTATTAGTTGTTGATCTGTTGAGGAGGATGGCTCGCACTTGGAGGTTGTGCGGCTCTTGCTTGCCTCTGGGGCGAATTCACCACCAGAACTGTAACCTGCAAACATAAAATTAATATAAATGATTATTTTGTTGATTCTTCCTAAGTACCCCTATTATAAGGATCTTTTACAATCTATACACTTGAAAATACTTCAGATTAATTAAACTCGTAGATCAGTCCATAGTTTAGTGATTTACGCTTCGGACTTGTGATTGGAAGGTTATGGGTTCGAATACTGGCGGACCACAAAAATCTACCATTTATATTTGAATAATATTTTATTTATTTAATTGAAAGATTCAAATCAAAACACTGTTTTGTATTTTCACGATTATAATTATTTATTATTTAATTTTACAAATGTTTAAAAAAAATTAAAATAAAATATTATTGAATATGAATTTTCACAGTGTTAATACACAAACAATTCAAAATATAATTTATATTTTAAAATATACTTCCTGTTGGGTTGAAAAATTCATATAAGTACCTTTAACAAAGACCAGTCACCAAAGGCCCATCTAGCCTTACAGCAACTGGGTCTTGCTTGAGAATTGGTGCTTTCTATAGTGACGACCAAGCTCGCAGAGGGCTCTTGAGGTGTGATTCACACAAAAACAGTGCTTACCAAATAAATCATACTAATAATATTATCATAATAGCTGTTATATGTGTGGGTGCAAACTTACGCGTGCTTTCTTCTAGGCATGCATTATGCACGCTTTCCACTGTGAGCGGAGCGGACTCCGTACGGACTCCGCTCGACTAGCAACAGTAAATTTCATAGAAGTGCTTCCACCGACAGCGAGTGAGCGGAGCGGACTGAGCGAGTACAAAGAGTTACAAAAGTGGTCGCAGAGTTGAGCGTATTTCCAGCGGACTCCGTACGGACTCCGCTCGACTAGCAACAGTAAATTTCATAGAAGTGCTTCCACCGACAGCGGAGTGAGCGGAGCGGACTGAGCGAGTAAAAATGAGTCCGCTGTGTCATGGTCTCGGCCGCTAGTTTTCAACGGACTCCGCTCCCCGCGTACCAACACGTGCCCCCCGCGCCAACCCGCGCAGTTGCATGACAGTTGCTATTACAAGAAATGTGAAAGTACCCCACGATAAAACACATCATACATGATTTACAAAAACACATCATACATTATTTTATAAATTTGAAAATATTAAAATGTATGTTTTATTTCAAACATCTACTTTTTATGTATTAAAGCAAAATAATACATTACTTTTTATTTTTCAAAACAAAAAAAAACCTTTTTATTAATAATTAAAAAGTTTGATCTGGGCGTAGGCTGCAACGAGCCGTCACACACTGTCATGTCGCCTAGTTGGCTCCGCTAAGCCCGCTGTAGATGGAAGGCAAACAACTCTTTCATCTGACTCATCTCATTTCCCGCCTAGCTCACTCCGTCAAGCTTGTTGGCTGTGGAAGGCAAATACCATTATTTTTTTAAAACTCTTTCGCAATGGAAGGCCAAAACTATTTCACTCCGCTCCGCTCAGCTATTTCCCGCTCCCACTCAGCTATTTCCCGCTCGCAGTGGAAAGCGGGCATTAAATTAAATGTTAACACTTGAGATGCATGCTATGTATTTTTATTTTTAACATTGACTGGTGGTAGATGTAGAGGTGCATATCATGTAATAATACACTTTTCACAGGATAGCAGTAGGTCTTATATTAACAGTAGGGAGTACAATATCTTTATTGATGCAGGTGTACAAATTCCATAGGACCAACAAGTTCAAGGAAAACCAATTCCAAAGGAGCAACATAATTTTTTTTGTGCAACGTAAACATCTCTGCCATTCATTGTGGTGAAAACAGTACCTCGTGTATACAACATTGTGTAAATCGAAAATGTGTGGAATACGTAAGACAGCACTCCTACAGAATAATTTCGTTTCTATACTTTTTTTCAAATTACGCACTCAAAGTGAGTTTACACAATATTTTATACCAGGGGCATTGGTATTTACGTCGTGTCAACTTCACACCGGTGCCTCTGCCCCACACGGGAAATTTCCACAAAGAAGAACTGATATTTCGACTTGCCTATGACTGGGTTGTTTAAATTTATTACTTATTGTGTCAAGAACAGGTTTAAAAAAATTGAGGCAACTGACGACAACAGGTCTCTCACCCTGCGTGCAGGTCTCCGTAGCGCCTGGGGAATCTTCCCTCTTCAGCAATCCCAGCGCCACATCTTCCCCCTCACAACCTGAAGGTTCTTGTTTGATTCTGTCTAGGGCCTCCGCCTTGATGTCACTCTCCGCAATGCCCATAACGTATTCCCCGCTCCCCTTTTCCTCAATAGCAACATCCCAATATCTTTCATCGCCACAGGGCTCTTGTTTTATTTTAATACAGTTCATTACACAAATATATATATAAAAATAACTTTAACATCTAGTGCTCATGTTTTGATGTCTGTCAAAGTAAAGATGGCCTGCAAAGGTTTCCTTTCAACCGCCGGAAATAGTTTAGTAAAATAATTCATAATTACCCCGCAGGCGTTTATACAATCCGTATTCATGAGTGGTTCAATCACTCAATAAATTGTTTGACGAAAAATGTATTTGAGTGGCAATTTTTTCTCAATGCATCTTCTCTTTTTTTATTATTTTAAAATGAGAAAGCCATTTATTTATTTTCAACTTACTCTTAACTACATTTAACAGACTTACACGATTCTACTTGTGGTCATGCATTCATTATGAAAGTTTTAAAGTGAGCGACTTCAGGTACGGCGACAGGTGAGTCACACAGGTACATCTTGTCATTTCCCCCTAATTTCGGGGAATAAAGCTTGTTTTCAGCATTGAGATTCAGCTGTTACTCTCAAATAGTCTTACTTCACAGCGATATGTATGTATGTGTTGTTGACGTTTTGGTATGAGACACTAGGGATGAGCAAATGAAAAAAAATTATATATGTATGGAATCGATATTTTCAAACACTATCGAAATATATCGCGGAAAAAATATCGATATTTCGATACATATTAAAAACTTTAATCTGAAAAACACCGTCGACGGGGAGGAGGCATGCGATTTGCAACGTAAAAATGTTTGCTTCAAAACGCTAACACCTATAAAAGCAAAGGGGCAAAATCACATTAGTAAAAAAATATTTTAAAATTTGAAAAAACTTTGTTTTAATAGGGTATTTGCAATAGTGAGGAATATGATAAAAAGTATATTATTTTGATAGATTTCGAAAAATCAAATAATAATATGTTGATTTGAAGCCGAAAATATTTTTTTTCGATTTTATATTTAAAAAAGAAAATATAGAAATTTGGACAAGTTTTTAAACGGATATGAGATCTACTTCTTCTATTTCCGGTGCTGTGACGTCACATGGTGACGTCACTTTCTTTTATTGACATTCCATACTCTGTTGACATGTGTTGTTGACAACAGAAACAAATGAAAACAACAGAAACAAATGAAATGTTTTTAAAGAAACACACAAACTTCTTGAAAAAACAACAGCCTCAACGATGTAAGCATGAAAAAGCGATGTTTGAATGACATGAATGTGAGGGCTGTCAGTTGATACGGCTGGATACGGCGATGTTTACAAGACCGTGACGTCACGCGAGAAAATTTCATCTGGTAGCGTTTTGGCGCGAAAATTCAAAAATCGATTTTAAAATGCTTATAACTTTGCTAAAAATACAACTAAAATTAAAATTCAAGAAGTTTTGGGCTAATAAAGCATAAACGAATTTTAATCAAGGATAGGAAAAAATGGAGGCAACTCTGCAGAGGCTCTGGCCACCCCTAGCGGAATGGCGACAGAGTTACAGTACAGAATCACAAAAAAAAGAAAAATGTGAAAATACCCTATTCACTTGCGAGTTTATTTTGTAATGCACTACTAGTTTCGGCAGTGCAATATCCACCATCGACGGGTGCTACCTTAAAACGTCAATGGTAGATATTACACTGCCGAAACTAGTAGTGCATTACAAAATAAACTCACAAGTGAATTAAAACAAAGTTTTTTTTTTATATATATATATATATTTTAAATTGTAAAGATGAACTTTCACGAATTTACTGCAAAAAACCTAGATAATATAAAAAAAAAATTTTGATACTTCAAAAAAAAATTGAAATATCGAAAGAAAAAAAAACGCAACTAAGCTACACATATAGTGTAACTTCTTGCCGCGTTATCCCCGAAGGGGTCGCATGTGGCGAGTTGAACCTATTTATTTTTACAGGTAAGGGGGCCGGCCTTACGTCAACCACTTCAGTTGAAGTGGGAGTTTCCCAGCTCCCGAGAGAGCTGGTACTCATTTTTTGTGAAGGCTGAGTAAACCTTGCCGGTATTTTTATTTTTGGGTTTGAAATAAACACCGTAACGGGAAATCATTTCTGACACCCTCGCGCTCGGTAGGATTCGAATCCGAGCTCACGGCATGGAATGCAAGCACTCTACCAACTGAGCTATCGACCGGACTATCGATGTTTCTAATATAGAGAACAATATCGATATTTTTTTTTTAAATATCGGTACTTTTGATTTATCAATATCATATTTCGCCCATCCCTATGGGAAACTTTGTGTGAAATAACATTGTTTGTAATGGATTCTAATGGGGCTTCCACACGCTTGCCAACCCATCACAAGTCAAGCGCACAGTGTGTCGTCTAGAACATGCTAGCTGGACAAAATTAGTCCATTAAGGCTGGTTCGGACAAGGCGAGTAATTTAGTCAAGTAACGAGTAATTTAGTGGCTAAACGTGTGCGAACCCCAACAATTTAGTCCAGTAGTTAAGTCAATGGTTAAGTCAAGCCGATCCATTTCATTCTATTTTTTCGGGCAAGTAGCGGCCCCGCCCACCGTCCGTGGGCGAGTGTTGCCGAGAAGCCACGGAAAAGTCCGAGTCCGAAGAGCCACGGAAAAGCCCGAGTCCGAGTCGAGTTTACTAGCGGCCGCGCCATTGGCCGCTCACTCTTGGCGGGGAAACGGAAATGCAAGAATGGCGGCAATTTAAATTGGCTGCAGTTTGAAAAGATAATGCCCGTTTTCAGCAAGAATATTTAAAGATAAAGTGCTGTTTAAAAATATTTAAGTACTTAAGAACTTCTAATATTTGCGAGCCCGATGTTCCGCTCTCTAAACTTAGCGACCTGTCAGTGAGGTTATGTCATGTTTAAACTGTAAATAAGTGGATATGCACACCGATATCCTTGGTTTTTTAGAAACTCTTGAGAATATAGAAGTTGCTAGGACTTATCTACGTCCAAAAAGTTTTGAGAAAGGTAATTTTTTTTCGATAAGAATAGTATGACATCGATTTTTGGTGCGGATATCAGCTGTCAAAAATACAATCATGTAGCTCCTTGCTGACAATAGAGCTGTACAAATATAGTTTTGGTAAAGATGTTGTGGAAATAACTATTATCGTCCATGAATTTATTACGTATTTAAAAACATCGATCTTTTACATTGATCGATGTTTATAGGTACCTACCATAAATTTGTCATATCACAGGCCTTATGATATCCTTCAGATGGATTGTTACTTATTGTTTTGTACAGAAACAATTCAGTGACACACGGGGATAACTAATTAGAGGCATTACAATTTTATGCCACTGTAAGCCATCAGCTGGTATATCTGTGACAGACGTGAGAGGCGTATGTAGCAGGATTGAACAAGTTTCTCGCGGTCAGCCTCTGAAAAGTTGAACCATGTTTCTTCTTTAACTTGATAATTGATTGGTGACCGCCGTGTATTTGAAAATGCCGATTTTACATGTTGAATATTGATGTTAATTGTCAACAACGAAAAACGCAACAGAGAAATGCATCTGAATGCAGCTGCAGACTAGAGCCGTATTATAGTGTGTGCATACAAAATATACTTTGTACACATCATTGAAAAGATAAAAATTCAATTAAAAAATAATGTTTGCAGCGTAAATGGTAGATATTATTATAAACATCAAATAGTCATGTGTTGTTTTTATTTAAAATGTGTATATTATTTTATAAACCATAAAATACATTTCGAATTTACAAAAGTCGAGTTTCGAAGTTGTTTGCTAAACAGGCTCCTAGCTAGGTGGCCGGGCATAAATCAGTTATTATTACCAAACCATAGCCAATTTAAAGGGCTTTATAATAACATGATTTTAATACTCAATTAATATTTTCAAACTGCAGCCAATTCAAATTTTCCGCCATTATAGAAAGGGCTTTCTGCAGCCAACTTCGCACTTGTGTACTGTACTGGACCGTAATGCGAACGCTTCACGGGCGAGTAGCGCCCCGCCCACTACTAAATTACTCGTTACTTGACTAAATCAGTGGCCTTGTGCGAACTAGCCTTTAGAGGGTGTAGTTCCTTTACCAGGTGTAGTTCCTTTTATATCGAAAATTATTGAGAAGGCCGTTGTTTGGCAACTCACTCAGCACATGGAGCGAGGCGGATATCTGTCTAAGTTTCAGTCAGCATATAGAAAAGCTCATTCCACTGAGACTGCCTTACTTCGCATTGTGAATGATGTGATAGCTGCGGTTGGGGACGGTGCTCTTGCCATGGTGGCAGTACTTGACATGAGCGCTGCCTTCGACACTGTTGATCACAGTATACTCATCACTAAGCTTGATAGGTTGTACGGAGTCCGAGGAGGAGTATCTAAATTGCTATCTTCATATCTGAAAGGCAGATGTCAGACTGTGGATGTTGATGGTGAGTCATCAGGTATGCCCATGGACTGTGGTGTGCCTCAGGGATCTGTGCTCGGGCCTTTACTTTTTACCCTGTACACAAATGATCTTGAGAGCACTGTACTGATGAACGGCACCAGCTACTATTCTTATGCTGATGATATTCTACTTTGTCGTTTCTGTCAGCCATCTATGACAGATGCCTGTAGTCTTGAGATGGTCCGGTGCATTGAAGTGGTGGCTGAGTGGATGGCAAGGTGTCGCCTTAGAATGAATCCAGACAAGACAGAATTCATCTGGATGTCGTCTCCTGGTAGGAAACACTTGCTTGGCTCTTCACCAATTAAAGTAATGGGCCTGGATGTATATCCATCTAGCTCAATTAAGTTTCTTGGGGTCCATCTTGACAACACTCTCTCCATGAGTACGCAAATAAGCTCGACTGTGAGCTCCTGTTTTTTTCACCTGAGGCAGTTGAGATGGGTCAGAAACTGTTTGACATCCGAAGCTGCTAAGATTCTCATTGCGTCCTTTGTTGTGTCGAGACTGGATTATTGCAATGGTCTGTTCTGGGGTCTTCCAAGGTTTCAGCAGTCTAGACTGCAATCCGTCTTTAATGCTGCAGCCAAATTACTTTTAGGAGGACGAAAAACTGACCATGTCTCTCCTCTGTTGCGGCGCCTTCATTGGCTGCGAGTCCCAGAGAGGATTGAGTACAAAATATGTGTTTCTGTTTTTAATGCCCTCAGAGGAGTTGCCCCATCGTACTTGTGTGAATTGTGCAGAGTCGACCAGATAGGTGGAAAACGATGCACTCTTCGTTCTGCACAGAGTGACGCCGTAAACAGGCTTCAACTGCCTCTTCGACGGAACAGAACTGGTTTCGGAGACAGGGCTTTTAGTTCGGCTGGTCCATCCTGCTGGAATAGTCTACCTCTGGAGTTGAGAACAGAGACCAGTGTTGGCAGTTTCAGGAAGTTGCTTAAGACACATTTGTTTAACAGAAGCTTCAACACATAAAAGCGCCCTTGGGGTGGCTAGTGCCACTAAACGGCGCTGTATACAAATTGTCCAATTATTATTATTATTATAGACAAAATTTTGTCCAGCTAGCATGTTCTAGACGACACACTGTGCGCTTGACTTGTGATGGGTTGGCAAGCGTGTGGAAGCCCCATAATGGGGCATCCACACGCTTGCGGCAAACGCCTTGAGGCAAGGGCTTGCAAGCGCTTGCAAGCTCTTGGAAAACCAAACAGGGTCATCCACACGCTTGTGCGTGCGTCTGTGTGTGTTAGAATAAGCAAGCATGGCGGACGTCCAGCTTTTAGCTATGACATTTAGATAAACTTATTTTTATTTAAAAAAAAAACAAAACAAAAAGAGAGAAACTAAAATGAAGCGAATAATTCGGCAAAGACGATGGTGGATGATCAAAATTCATAGAAACCGTACCGCACCAGAATGCGCGCGCACAAGTATGTGTGTGCCTGGCATGCGCATGCGTGAATTCCCTTTGACTTGCGTCAAAAAACCGACTCTGGTCGGATCGGCGACAAGCCGAGCCAAGGCGGTATAAGCCACGCCCCCAGCTGAGCCAAACGGCCGTCCACACGCTCGACTTGTAAAGAGTTGGCAAGCGTGTGGAAGCCCCATAATGGGGCATCCACACGCTTGCGGCAAACGCCTTGAGGCAAGGGCTTGCAAGCGCTTGCAAGCTATTTGAAAACCAAACAGGGTCATCCACATGCTTGTGCGTGCGTCTGTGTGTGTTAGAATAAGCAAGCATGGCGGACGTCCAGCTTTTAGCTATAACATTTGGATAAACTAATTTTTATTTAAAAACAAAAAGAGAGAAACTAAAAAGAAACGAATAATTCGGCAAAGACGATGGTGGATGATCAAAATTCATAGAAACCGTACCGTACCAGAATGCGCGCGCACAAGTATGTGTGTGCCTGGCATGCGCATGCGTGAATTCCCTTTGATGGGGCTTCCACACGCTTGCCAACCCATCACAAGTCAAGCGCACAGTGTGTCGTCTAGAACATGCTAGCTGGACAAAATTAGTCCATTAGACAAAATTTTGTCCAGCTAGCATGTTCTAGACGACACACTGTGCGCTTGACTTGTGATGGGTTGGCAAGCGTGTGGAAGCCCCATGACTTGCGTCAAAAAACCGACTCTGGTCAGATCGGCGACAAGCCGAGCCAAGGCGGCATAATCCACGCCCCCAGCTGAGCCAAACGGCCGTCCACACGCTTGACTTGTAATGGGTTGGCAAGCGTGTGGAAGCCCCATAATGAAGCAAGACAGGGGGCTTCTGATGATGATGATGTAGTATACAGGGAGGTTCATATTGAAGGAGGAGCAGGGAGAGTTTCATCTTGACTATCGACGATCAAGCATGCGGAGGTTCTTGAGGTGTAATTCCATCTGTAATTTACACAAAAACAAGTCTCACCAAATAAAACCAGTCTGATATTTATTTATTGATAGTTCAATGTGATGTCAGCTGAATTTCTAAAATTTTCTGACCCATGAAAAGCTTACCCATGGATCAACATTTGTTGTGAATAATTTTGATTGATTTTATCAGATTGAAGGCCCTAGAGCAGAGGTGCCCAAACGGTCGATCGCGAAACGTTTTAAGGTCGATCGCCGAGGATAGCTAAATTTTTCACATTTTTCTGGCAGTAGGTAATCCTTATTGATCATCTATACCTGAAATGAAATATCCGTTAATAAATCAAATAGTACCTACTGCAAATAGCTGCTCTGTGCGAGTCTGCATTTTCTCATATGAAAATAATAAAATAAAAATATCGTACTCGTCTCACAAATGACCACCTGACAGCCTGCTTGCGTCTAGCTTTAACTGAGAATATTCCTAAATACAAACATTTTGTGGAGGACCACCAATGTCACGCTTCGACATCAGCATCAAGATAATTTTTATTTTTATATTACACCAGTATTATTTTTAATTCTTTTTGTAATGTTAGAATTAAAAATTTAATACAGATTTGACATTTTGCATTTAATGTAGGTTTACGTATGCTAATTTCTTTCTAATAAATATTTATACATTATGAATTATGAGTTATAGTTGATGGGCTAAAGCAGGCCTGTCCAACTTACGGCCGCGACGACATCAATCGATATTGCGCAATAAGTTCAATCATCCATCATTAGGGATGACGAATTTTACCCACCAACAACTGATTTGTTATGTTGCCCATTTCATTTGACCACTCAAAAAATGTACTTTTGGAAAATGCATGCCTACCCCCCCCTCCCCCTTCCTCCAGTTAAATGTCGATCTTCTGTTCATTAATTTTTGCTAGGTCGATCTTCTCAAGAAAAAGTATGGGCACCCCTGCCCTAGAGTCATAACAGCAACCTCATTTAGCTTTCATCTTAATTCAATCTAAGCCGTGTACATCTCAGCTTTAATGATGGAGGGGCGACTGTAATTAGAATGCTCCAACCGGCATAAAAAGACGGGACATGAACAGGTTCACGACTGCGGATTGCGACTCCAAAGAGATGGTATAGTTTAAAAAATCTTCCAAAGGAGTGTGATAGATTGAAACAATGACTTACTTTAAGATTAAGGTTTTTTATTTGATATCAAATTTTACTTTTAAAGAACACACAATGCCAAGTTGGTGAAATTGCACAATTAATTCCAGATACAGGTTATGAGAATGCAGACCGGCTACCTACTTATAAATATAAAAGACACAGGGCGTATGTGAATTTATTTCCATAGTCTATAATCTAAGTTGCAAAGACATATTACATTTAAGATTCAAATTAAATGCATTCCCATAAGCAGACACATTATAGGTAAAAGTTCGCGCTTACACATGCCGCATGTGGACTTGCAAAATAAAAAACCAAACTCAAATGAACATAAGCCCTGCAATAAAGGAATTGACCATCATAGCTTAGAGTAAGTGATTCAGGAGAAAGACCCATTCTTCTCCATCGCAGGACCAATTTCCTGTGGAAGCCGTATCACGAGAATAAAACATTGCATAAACTCTCCTATATTATTTATAATCTAAGTTGCAAAGATATATTGACATTAAGGCCTATAATTAACGCCCACAGGCAGACACATGTAAGTTCGTAAGGTTTTGTATCTATACATGCTGCATGTGTGCAAACATAATATACCAAACCTCACATGAACATAGACCTTGCAATTTCTGCCGTCAAAAGAATGTGATGAGATGGTTTGGGCATGTGGAAAGAATGAATGATGATAGACTGACAAAGTTTATATACAAAGAAAGTGTGAAAGGAAAAAGAGGGAAGGGACGACCGAGAAAAGTATGGAGTGATCAGATTGAGGAGATTGTGAAAGAATGGGATATACAAAGTGAGCGTAAAAGAAGAAAATGCATGAAAAGGTGATGGATATGAATGAATTGAAAGAGGTATGTAAGGAAAGGAAGAAATGGAGGCAACTCTGCAGAGGCTCTGGCCACCCCATAGCGGAATGACGAGAGTTACAGTTTGCCTAAAACCGGTGTGGCATTGGCAAAAATAACTAAGTTTTTACAGCATGGAGGGTCAGCCTCATACCAACCTATTAGTCAAGGAACTTATTGTGTAAATTGAAAAAGTATGAAAACTAAATCACTCACTAGGAATGCTGCCGTACCTATCTACCATAAATTTTTGATTTACACGATTGAGGGGAGTTTATGTACATGTTTTGTACTCTGGTATATAAAAAGAGAGAACTTGCATTCTAACTGATTTGTGAGTAGAACATTTGTTTACCAAGCAGGAGGTTGCATATGACATTAATATTAGAAATAATTCCCTAAATTAGTTGAATAGATCCAGGCTCACTCAGAATTAATTCTAATAGAACCAAAGGACACAATCTGGGGTTTTTGGTCAATAACGAAAAAAATACCTGGAAACACACAATCATTTTCTCATCCATTCCTTGTATTAATTTATTTCGTTTTTGAGAAAAAAATCTACATTTCCACCTTTGGTTTTATATGACTCAATCAAAGCTTTTTTTAGAGATTAATATTATTTTAAACATTATTAGCATGAGTGTATGTATGAATGAGATTTCAATTTCTTTTTATTTCCAGTTTTATAATCACACTGGTCACAATTATATTGCTTTGATGTCAAATGCCTCAATTTATGAGCTTTTAAAGTACCCGATTGTGTTGCTTTATAATCACATTCATCACAAGCGTATGGTCTGTCCCCAGTGTGTGTTAATTTGTGTCTTTTCAATGTTTTCATCTCTGCGCATCTATAATCACATTCATCACAAGCGAAGGGTTTTTGCCCTGAGTGTATAAGTTTGTGAGAATTTAACGTGCTCATTTGTGCAGCTTTGTAGTCACACTGATCACAAGCAAACGGTTTGTACCCAGTGTGTGTTAATTTGTGGGATTGCAATGTTTTCAACACGGCAGTTTTATAATCACACTGGTCACATGCATATGATTTCAGTTTGCTGTGTGTCAGTTTGTGGGATTTTAAGTTACCCAAGCGTACGGATTTATAGTCGCACTGATCGCAAACATACACTTTATTTTCTGAGTGTGTTAAAATGTGAGAAAACAAATAACTTGGATGTGAAGCTTTATAATTACATTGATTACATGCATGTGGTTTGTTTTTAGTATGTGTTAACTTGTGTTTTTTGAATGACTTTATCAAGGTTGTCTTAAAATCACAATGATTACATGAAAACGATTGAAGACCAGAATGTGTTAATTTGTGAGAGTTCAAAGTACCCAATTCTCTAGATTTATAATCACACTGATCACAAGTGAATGTTTTTTCAAATGTTAAATGTTTCAATATATGAGATTTTAAAGATGACTTGTACCTAGTTCTATAATCACAATGATCACAAGCAAAAGGTTTATTATCCAAATGTATTAATCTATGAGATTTCATCAAAATCAACTGCGTAGCTTTATAATCGCATTGATCACAAGCAAATGATTCAACTCCAGAGTGTTTTAATTTGTGACTCTTTAAAGTTGCTGATTTTGCAGCAGTGAAATCACACTGATCACAAACGTATGGCTTTTGCCCAGTGTGTTTAAATTTGTGTGTTTTCATAGTGCTTGAATGGACGGATCTATAGTCACACTGATCACAAGCAAATGGTTTATTACCAGTGTGTGTATATTTATGAGTTTTTAAATTGGCTAAGTAGGGAGATTTGTAATCACATTGATCACAGGCGTATGGCTTTTGTCCTTTATGTTTTATAAGTATGTGTTTATTAATGCCAAGTTTAGTTTTACTCCTGTAACTACACTGATCACAAGGAAAGAGTATAAATGAGGACTTTTTAGTTTTGTTTGTTTTTGTGTTAGCTGGTTCACTTTCTTTGTGAGTGCTTATTTGTTGTAGATCTGTTGAGGTGGATGGCCCGCTCTCTGAGGCTGTGTGTCTGCGATGGTGGCTCTTGCTTGTCCCTGCGACGGATTCACAATCAGAATTGTAATCTGCAAATAATAGAGGTTTCCTTAGATCTTTCCACTCTATGAGATCAAGTTTTGAAATAAAACACACAAATAAATGTACAATACAGTGGAGCCTCTCTTTATGAGCACCTCTCATAATGAGTAATTTGCATAACAAGAAAAAAAAATCTCCATCAATGAGTGAAATTTTGCATAGCGAGTGGCGCAAAAAGGGGAAGTCACATAACGTAAGACGCTAACGTAAGACCGGGACTTCCGCGTTATTGCGTTATCATATGTTAAAAAGCGTTGCAATGAATATTTGGTAACTACCTATTCGGTATTCGGCAACTTTTTACGTATTCATTCAAATACCGCATAGAACATATGGCCGAATACCAATTTAAAATATAAGAACTCCGATGCTCTCTCCATTACCATTGTGAAATGCAATTGGAGTTAAAAAATTAAAATTTTGAACATTTGAAAACAGCATTTCGTGAATAAATCCTACATTTTGTTGGCTGTAAGACTAAGTAACGCTGCCTCTGTTTTTTTGGAACCATGCCACCTGTTCCCATGGAGTTGCTTATTTCACGAATTATTAAAATGATTTTTATTTCATTGAATGTGTATAGTTTCATTGTAATTCATAAAAACATGTTAAACACAATGGAGCGTTCGCTTGAACAGCGATACGCAATCAAGTTTTGTGTGCGCGATACGCAACCGAAACATTCCAGATGCTTCAAGAGGCCTTTAAGGAGGACTGCATTTCAAGGTCACAGTCCGGAAAATGGCACAAGGCGTTCAAAGAGGGCTGGGAGGAGATCGCCGACGAATCACATTCTGGACGCCCAACAACGGCCAGAACCGACGAAAACGTGAATCGTGTGCAAGAAGTTATGCATTCCGATCGTCGATTGAGCATCCAGCAAATCACTGACACCTTAAACATGTCGCACGTTTAATAATAAAGAGAAATAACTCGAAAATTGGGAAAATCGAGATTTTGTAATAAAACGCAAGAACAATGCGAGAAGAATAGGTAGAATGCGACAGCCGTTCAATTTGGACAAAGATGACCGAGATAAAGCATCGGCCGCCTTTTTCATCCCATACAAGTTGTACTGGCTGTCTGAACTTCAAACGTGATTTCCCAACATTCATGTTTTTTGAGTTATTGCTCTTTATTATTAAACGTGCGATGTCCACATTTGCGGTACATGGGATAGTGACCGAGGATCTGCAAATGCGCAAGGTCTGTGCGAAGTTGGTGCCGAAAGTGTTGGCGCACAACCGAAAAGAACTTCGAGAGCAACAATCCGGGGGTTCCGCAGCCCTCTTACAGTCCCGACTTGGCTCTGTGTGACTTTTTTATGTTTCCCCGACTGAAGACAGAACTGAATGGTAAGAATTGGGCGTCCGTGGAAACGATCCAAAATCATGTCACAACGTTCTTAAGAGACATTCCCGTCGAGGAGTTCCAGGGTGCCTTCCAGGCATGGCAGACACGTCTCCGCAAGTGTATTAATGTGGGGGGAGAGTATTTTGAAGAATATTAAGAATTTGTACCGTTACAATGAATAAATGTATTTTTCCCAGAAAATGCTCATTGCTTTCATAATGGACCCTGTATGACCGAATACACTATTCGTTGCATCACTAGAAACTATGTATTTATACAGGTAAGGGAGCCGGCCTTACGTCAACTCCCAAGGGAGCTGGTACTCATTTCTTGGGTGAGATTCAAACCCGAGCTCTCGGTATGAAATTTAAGCACTCTTCAAACTGAGTTATTTTGACAGTGGCCACCAAACATTGATTTCATTCCGATTCATCATCATAATCACTGGCACAACAACCTGTGATGGGTCTTAGCCTCCTTGATCAACCACCGACAGCGCTGCCTGTCAACCTCAAGTGATGCTTACAGTGAATGTAAAGGAAATAACTTTATGAAAAGGGTGATGGTAATGAAACAATGCAAAGAGGTATGCAAGGATAGGAAGAAATGGCGACAACTCTTCAGAGGCTCTAGCCACCCCTAGTGGAATGGCGACAGAGTTACAGTAGGTCTCTCACCCTGCGTGCAGGTCTCAGCAGCGCCCGGGGAATCTTCCCTCTTCAGCAATCCCAGCACCACATCTTCCCCCCCACCACATGCAGGTTCTTGTTTGATTCTGTCTAGGGCCTCCGCCTTGATGTTACTCTCCACAACGTCTATTCCGTATTCTCTGACACATCCTTCTTCAAGAGGAACTTCCCAGTTGGATTCTTTCTCATCATTTGGCTCCCGTTTTACTTCTATGCAGTCCATTGTAGCCTCACATATAAAATGTATTTATTTTGTTCGTACATTCGAAAATAAAATATTATAAATAATAAACCAAATTATAGAACAACCAAATTATATAAACTAAATTATAGAACCCAAGAAAATACATAAAGGTGTATAAACGTACTGAAAATCGGACCAAACAACATAATTTTAATCACAATATTAATGTCTCGCGAATGTCTCTGTTGGCAGCACCATAGAGTATTGTAGGTTTATAGAGGGCGGTCTTAGAACAAAAAAAATGTAACCAAGTAGTATTATTTATATATGAAACGATGGGTAGCGCCAGTAACTACCCTACGTGTCTAGACAATACTAAATTATCATCATAATATCATTCTATATTATTACTGTTCTACTCAGTTGGCGAAGTAAATGAAAACAATTGAAGATGGTAAAACATATTTTATTTAAAAAAAAAACTTCAAATAGCACAACTTAATTACATTACAACAATTGATTATAAATTACATTTATGTTATAAATACATTTTCTTCTTTTTTAATGTGTTATTACTTATTTTTCTATCATAATATATACATTGTGACTTGCTCAATTCAAATTTAATAATTATGTCCATAATCTGATGTTGAAAAGATATATCACATTTAAGATTTACACTAAATGTATTCCCACAAGAAGACACATTTCACACTTATAAAGTACAACTTTTCTAAAAAAACAGTTCTTCATTTCATATAAAAAGTACAGTCCTTCATTTCATACAAAAAGTACAGTTCACCCAAACTTTTTGTTTTTTCCAGTAAGTACATTACTAATCGTGAAATAGAAACGAATCCGATTACTTTAACTCCGTATTAAAACAATGAGGTACACAACAACGGCGACTGGACATTGTAAATTGCCAAATCACAAAATTTAAAGAATTTTCAAAAGGGAAGCGCTCCTTACGTAGATTGCAAAAACACAAATGGCGGCCACATGGGGACTGGCGGTATACCTCGTGACCAGACATGTGACCCAATCGGAGCTCTGATTGGTCGGAGAAACCGTGACTGTGAATAACTACCCAAATAATGTTGCCAGGAACCAAAATATGCCCTAAGTTTCCTAGGCATGGGCAGCACTGTGGCACTGTTTATTTGACAGTTAATGAGGAAGCTGCCACTTAAAAATTAAATTTCCGTGCAAATAACAACAAGGTATTTGTGACTCATTTTTTAAACCAAATTGTGTTAGCAAAATAACAAATTATTGTATTATTCTCAATTAAACTGTATTTAACTACAATTTCAGCTAATTTAATATTTGTTAAAGCCATCACTGTATTTGAATGTAGACGTATTATTCCTGTATTTTAATTCTATTTTAGTAATATGGCAATGATTTTGACTGGCGTGAAGTTAGTTAATAAGGATTCGCAAATTTGTTATGGCGTATTTTTCACCATGAGATCATTGCAAATTAAATGGAATTTGTGTAGCAGTTTGTTTACCGCGCGACTCAATAAATAGACTTATTATCGACGACATTGTCTTCCCAATTAAAGTACAAATCACATTTAATAGTTTAAGTGTCTTTTGGGCGCGCGGCGCAACGTTTTTCTTTGTTGTAAACGAGAATAGTTTTGGCCCCGATTAGATTATCGTGTTTTCTTTTTTGTCAATAAAATGAGCTATTTTTAATGCGCGTGTTATTTGCAGTGTGCAAGTGTTGTGATGTTGAATTCATAGTGATTTGAAAAGATTAAACAAACAGGTTGAATTATGCAATGTTGAAAATTAATGTCTTGAGTTTTTAAGGCATGAAATGAATTATTAATTAACACAAGTACTAAGATGTTTCATTGGTTTTTATGACACATTCAGTTCAGAACGTCATGTGAATTTATAATTATTTTTGTTGTCAATAACCTTTAGACTTTTGGCAAATAATTAATATCTTTAAATGCTTGTTATAGCAACTTAAATCAAAACCATTGATTATTTATCTACTTAAGTTGCTATAAGCAACGCAACTAAGCTGCACACATGGTACAACTTCTTACCGCGTTGTCTTGAAGTGGTCGCATGTGGCGATTGGAACCTATTTATTTCACAGATAGAGGGCCAGCCTAACACCAACCACTTCACTTCAAGCGTAGGTTTCACTGTTCCTTTTGGAGAGCAGGTTCTCATTTCTTGTGAAGGCTGAGTAAACCTAGCCTGTACTATGATTTTTGGGTTTGAAATTAATGCCGATACGGGAAATCATTTCTGACACGCTCGGTGGGGATCAAACCCTAGCCCTCTGGCTTTGAAGGCAAGTGCCCTACTAGCTGACCCATCAATCGGGCTAATCTAATATAAGTTGCAAATATATGTTACATTGGAGATTCACATTACGTGCATTCCCACAACCAGACACGTACAAGTTCACATGAGGCATGTGCAAGCGCACATGCCTCATGTGAACCTACAACATAAAAACCAAATCTGAAATGGAAATACCTTTAGCAACCCATGACAAATTATTTGTTAGTCTTTGCCTTATCAACCCGACCTCCTTGTGTAGTCACCTATACATACCTCATTTTATGTCTTTATTAATGGACCAATTTGAATTTAGAACTATTTTCTTGGCGGGTAAACATCACATTTGTATGGGACTACGGTCCTTAGCAACCAGACACAAAAAAATGTTTTACTTTTTCCTAGTAACCCGGCAGTGCGATGTCACAATTTTGTCCATATCAATTCATATGCGGACTTCATTAATTTAAGTGTACCATTTTTTTCTTACAGTCAAACAATCTAAAAACAAGAATATAAAATGACAGTGATCATAATACCGAGTTAGCATAAAGCTCTGTTGACAAATCAGTGTTGGGTGTGATAATGTGCCTTGCCGTTCCGTGTCCTACTCGTCTACTTGTGTTTGTGTGAAGTGCATTTACCTGCATCTAGGGGTTGCCGTCATCATGGATTCTCGTGCTTTGGTGGTCGGGTTACTGGCTCTGTGTTGCCTGAGCGCAACGGCTGATGGAGACATCTTTGTATACAGCATGGAGCCCCCTAGGCTGGTAAGTTACTCAGAGTCTTTTTATGCCCTACCATCAAACCCAAAATAAATACCGGAAAGGTGTACTCAGCCTTCACAAGAAACCCCCGCTTCAACTGAAAATGGTTGGTGTGAGGCCAGCCCCCTTACCCAAATAATAAATAGGTCCCGAATCGCCACATGCGATCCCTTTGGGGATAATGCAGGCAAAAAGTTACACTATATGTGTAGCTTAGTTGCATTGTATCCTGCTCGGTTTGTTTATGGTTTGCCAAACAAACCGAGGGAAAGCTTTAGGCTGGTTTTAGTGTCGCGCTGACAACGCGCTGACCATCAGCGCTGACCGTTCACAATATATGAACTTGTAGGAAGCGTTTTAGAATGGCGCGTAGCTGTCAGCACGACAAGTTCATATATTTGGCTGTCAGCGCTGACGGTCAGCGTGTTGTCAGCGCGACACTAAAACCAGCCTTAATACTTCCCCATACACTACTTGTTATCTGATACTATTATTCATGAATATATTTCTTTTTTTTTCAATGCTCATGGCTGGGTTGAAAAATTAATCTGCCTTTACCAAAAACCTGTCACCACAGGGTCTGTGGATGGTCCATCCAGCCTTACTGCAACTGGGTGTTGCTTGAGTATTGGTGTTTTCTATAGTGTAGTTTATTTAATTGATTTATTGTGTATGATTATGAATATCTCTCTGTAGCTCCATTAATGCCCCGTGTATATCTCAGTAGAATGTTAGAGTTCCATGCCAGAGGGCTAGAGTTCAATCTCTACCGAGGGTGTCAGAAATGTTATTAAGTTGTTCTATATGTGTAGGTAAGTTTAATTAATATGCTTGTGTTCAAAGACAGAGAGCTAGGTTCAATTCCAACTAGGTTTCTAACATGTTCTGTTTGAGTGTTTTCTATTAGTGGAACCTATTTTACTTTTTGGGACTGCCTTACACCAACCACTTGACTTGAAGTGGGAGTTTCCCTGCACCCGAGGGAGTAGGCTTGCTAGTATAATAATTATTATTGGAGCAAATACTTTACCATTTTTATAATCGCTGAAAACCAATAATTAATAATTGATGATTTTTTTCATAAGATGTCTATAATAATCTGTAATCTAAATTACAAATATATATATACCTATTAATATTTAAGATTCATATTAAATGCATGCCCTCAAACTAACACGTGTAGTTCGCGCTTACAAATGCTGAATGTGTACTTACAAATTAAAATCCGAACCTCAAATTAACATATACCCAGCAACTTTTGCTGACCTTCCCTGAAACAGGGGTGACATTGGCAAAGTGAACCATTTTTTTACAGTATGGGTGGTCAGCCTCATATCAACATATAAATAAGTCAAGGAATAAAAATAACATTTACTTAAGTAGGTTTATATAAAAACAACAGAACCTTAAAAATAAATAAATCAATGTGATAAATGCTAAAACCAGACAAAGAGGTTCTGTTTTCCTGGATCAAAAATGAATGCCATTTTGTGAATAAGACCCTCCGCACACTAGACAACAGGCGACAGCGACTTGTCGGCGCGACTCGGCGACAAGTGTGCGGAGCTCTGAACAAAATATATGTAAACTGTCGGCCGCAGCCTGTCGCCACGACAAGTCGTCGAGCTGTCGCTGTCGCCTGTCGTCTAGTGTGCGGAGGGTCTTAAGTAGGCAAGCTTCACATTGCAGTCATCGTCTTCATGAGCTGTACAGCCTTGGGTAGGATCCAGGATTCTACTATATAAGATGAAATGGATAAGGTGAAAGTCATTGAAAGTTTCACAGAAATTAAGGCAGTAAGTCCACTGTCACTCCAAGTACGCATTAGTACAATAGAGAGAATCTGTAATCAGTGTGTTTGCTAATCGCCTTTGTGTGATTGTTTTGATATCTGGAGATAAGGGCTTACTCACGGCAGATAAGCTCGCAGGCCCCATCCACACCTGGAGCCTCCACAAGTCTCTGCAGTGCCTGAGAGTGAAGTGCCTCCGACCAGTGATCTTTGTCTGTGAAACAGTGCCTTGCCAAGATGTCGCCAGTGGCTGTAGTGAACTTGTTGCAGGTCTTCCGAGTGGTTGATCTGCAATCTTACGTAACGCTCTTACGCTCTTTGTTTTGACTTCATTTAAATGAATCGTTGCTTGACTTATAGGTTGGTATGAGGCTGACCACCAATACTGTGAAAATGGTTCACGCCAATGTCACCCCTGTTTCAGGGAAGGTCGGCAAAAGTTGTTGCAGAGTTTATGAAAATTTGAGATTTGGGTTTAATTTGTAAGTACACATTCAGCATTTGCAAGCGCAAACTTACACTAGTCTGTTAGTGGGCATGCATTTGATATGAGTTTTGAATGAAAAGATTAAAAGAAGGGCGTTGAGCTATCTAAATCTAAGCTGCAAAGATATACGTATCATTTGAGATTCATATTAAATGCATTCCCACAAGCAGACATGCATAATTTCGCGCTTACACATGCTGCATGTGGACCTACAATATAAAAAACCCAATCTCAAATGAACATAAGCCCTGCAACTCTTGCCGACCTTCCCTGAAGCAGGGGTGACATTGGCAAAGTGAACCATTTTTTACAGTATGGGTGGTCAGCCGCATACCAACCTATCAGTCAAGTAGGTTTATATAAGCTATCATCACGGAAAAACTGTTTTCAAGAAATTTAATTCATTAAGTAGTTTAAATTTTTCCATGTTTTCTCAAAAATACTTCTGTAATTTAAAAGGAAAAAAAAACATTTCCAGAATTTAGCACATACGAAAAAAATGATAAAAATGTGAAAAAAAATGATTTTTTTGAATATTTTTTTTGTGGTGACAATTTTTAAGTTATCTATATATTTTTTAACCTTTATAATCTAGATAAAAAATATTAAACATGCCTGATTTTTTTCATTGCTGTCACTCTTTTACTAAGACCATAAAGTTTAAGAAACAAAAATGACAGATCTAAGTTATAAAACACTCTTAAATGTTAATGATACTTGAATAATGATAATGAACAAGCGATACTTTCATTATAAAAAGTATTCACTTCCTAGGATAACAGCTGATCAGAAGTGTCCAAAAAAATATGTGGGCCAAGCGTTGTCAGAAGTGGAGCATGATATGGAGTGGCTTTATCATTTTTATTGTGAGTAGTTGAAGGATGATAATAGCTGTATGCTTCCCTCACAGGCTGAGCTGTATCTCATTCACTATATGAATGTTATTATTTGTCTAGCCCAGCAGTGCAGTGTGTCACATCACTGCTGGGTTCATGACATTGCTGTCATTATAGCAACACTAGATAGCTGGGTTTCAGCATTTCTTTCCCAATTATGTTTTTTTAATGAGAGACACAGCACATTTTATTTTAGTTTTATTGATTAAGACTGTTAAAACACAAAAGCTCTCTTTGTTTTTTTTTCTAATAACTGTGATTAATAGTTTGGTATAAACATCCCTTGATTTATAGGTTGGTATTAAACTGACCACTCATACTTTAAAAGTTGGTTCACTCTTTCCAATGCCACCTCTGTTTCAGAGAAAGGCAGCAGGCATTGCAATGCTTGTGCTCATTTTAGATTGGTTTATTTTGTAAGCCCACTTACGGAATGTTTTGTAAGTCCACATATGAGAGTCTGCTTGTGGTCCTGTATTAAATATACATTTTAAGTCTTAAAATATCTTTTTAATGTGGATTATACGTACATACTCATTGAATCATAATATAGAGTAGAATTTGTACATGCGGCATTGACACATGCTATAGGGCCCAGTTGTCCCCAGTTCTGTCAAATACAGCAGTGGTGTAGTCATATTTAAAACATGTTCTTTCTTGTGAAATTCCTGTATTTTCTTGCTTTATCCATTCTATGTTTTGAACCCAATGATTACACATTTCATAATGTCTTAAAAAATGACAAATTTACTAATCAAAAAAATTATAACGCGTACGCATAATGTTCGTGCAGGTGTGAGTTTCAAAGCTAACAACTTTCTGGGAAGATTTCGTAGTTTCACCCAAGTTTTTATTTGTTTACAACAAAATGACACTGGGAAAATCTTTGTTCTCTTTCTAACTTAGGACGATTTGCGGTTAAGTAAGTTGAAACGGATAAAGTGTCTAATTTTGTTAAAAAATAGTTTCTAGTCCACAGATATCATAAGCTAATGTATGTATACACTGCTGCATAAAAAAGGAATCTTGCGCTTCTGACAAACCACGGCCATAGGTTCATGGAATTAACAAAAAATTAAAACAAAGTACAGTCTGTTAGGTTACCCTGCCTTCCTGTTCATTCTCTACGGTTTTATTTTTAAATATGAATACAAACACTGTTTGATTCTGCTTTTTTTTTTTTTTGTAAGAAAACAAACAATACTTTTGAGTTTGACTGGAATCAAACAGTGTTTGTTTTCATATTTTAAAATGGAATTCTACAAAGTTTCCCCTGAACATTTCATAAATTTCTAAGATCTGTAGATGGAAGTTTCCAGCTATCTAGTTGTATTTTAGATATTATGATGTACTTAAGCATAAGTACTTGAAGCCGCTCTAGCTGTGAAACATTTTTGATAAGAAGTTATCTCTTGCTTATTGCATATTCCTAGTTTTAACATTTTAGTCAAATTAATGATTTATTATTTGTATCATTTTAATTAGTATGGTAATCATTGCTAATGTTTATTTTTGATCATTTTTATGTCAAGGCCGCTTTATTTTTGTGTGTCAGTCTATCTAGCTAGGCCTCGGTGAAATCTAGAATCTTCTTTTTATCCTACTATAACCATATATATCATTTAAGATTTATATTAAATGCATTCCCACAAGCAGACATGTATAATTTCGCGCTAACACATGCCGCATGTGGGCCTACAATATAAAAACCCAATCTCAAATGAACATAAGCCCTGCAACTCTTGCCGTCCTTTCCTGAAACAGGGGTGACATTGGCAAAGTGAACCATTTTTTACAGTATGGGTGGTCAGCCGCATACCAACCTATAAGTCAAGGAACATACATGACAAATTACATTTTGTAAATCAATAAATAATAATATATACATGGACATCAAAAAAACTAAAACATAAAACCAATTTCACTTTAATAAACCCTAGCCGCCAACATTACAGATCAACCGCCATTTCTTTCTATCCTTACATACTTCTTTCATTTCCTCCAGAGTCATAACCTTCTTCATACAAGCTCTTCTTTTATTATGACTCTGGATATTCCATTCATTCGCAATTTCGGATATTTGGTCCATCCACACCTTTTTCGGTCTTCCTCTACCACGACATCCATCTATTCTACCAACATATACTTTCTTCATCAGTCTTTCCTCATTCATTCTCTCCATACCAACCTCATACCAACCTCTCCATACCAGCCTCATACCAACTTATAAGTCAAGGGATGTAATCATTTAATATAAAAAGAAAAATCCGTTTAATAGCTTCTCTCTTCAGGATCTCCACTCTTGTTTCATTCAGTCTTATCTCAATTTCACACTATCTATATCTATAATCTATAATCTAAGCTGCAAGGATATGTAAGCATTTAAGGCTCATATGAAATGCATGCCTACAGACAGGCACATGTAGGTTCGCGCCTACACATTCTGCATGTGTGCATACAAATAAAGAAAACCTCACATGGACATAAACCTTGCAACTCCTGCCGCCTTTCCCTGAACCGGGGTGGCATTGGCAAAAGTGAACCGATTTTTACAGCACGGGTGGTCAGCCTCGTACCAACCTATCAGTCAAGGAGCAAGGAGCACTAATTATTATTATTTTTTTTTTTTGTTGATTTCTTTTAAAAGCGCCGTTTTCACTAAAATTTAGTCTCAAGGGCACTAAATGTGTAGCTTGGTGAATGTTGTGTAGTCTTTCTTCTTTCACTCGTTGATTTACTTTCATCTGTCTCAGCACTTCTTTATTTGTTACATGCCATATTGAGTATCCTCCTATAAAGTCACATTTTAAAATAAATCCCTGAGTTAGATTGTTGTAGACATTTTTTGATCCCCTGTAATTTTACCTATGGGATGTGTATAACTGTACTCTTTGAAGAAAACAGGAAATACTTTTAATAATATTGTTGTAGAAAAAAACATAATATTGATAATGAATTTACTTCACAAGTTTGAGTACAATTTAAATTAGTAGGAAGTCACTTATAAACAAATGAATAACCTCTATATATGTTTACTAGATGTTATTTAATTATCCTAAATTTGTACTTCCCCTATCAGTGGAATTACTTCCTTGTTTAATGTTTATTCATTTTTTTACAAAACAAAATAAGATAATTTGTAATGAACTCAGCACAAGTTTGTTTTCTCGGTGGACAAACGTCACACTGTTGTGTGACAATGGTCCTTGGCAAACCATAAAAAATATAAGTTAGTCTTTTCCCTAGCAACCCGACCATGTGACGTCACAATTTATTTGTCTATTTCAAATGTGCGGACTCCACATGCCACTAAGCTGCACATATTTATAGCACAACATTCAATTAAATTAGGCTGATTTATTTGGTGAAGCGCCATTTTTGTGTGTATCACACCTCAAGAACCCTCTGCGAGCTTGGTCGTCGCTGTAGAAAGCACCAATTCTCAAGCAAGACCCAGTTGTTGTAAGGCTGGATGGACCTTTTGATGACTGGTCTTTGGTAAAGGTTTATGAATTTTTCAACCCAGCGAAGAGCAAATTTGAAAATATAAAGGGTACCTATATTTTTTGGGCTCCGCCTGGATTCCAACCCACAACCTTCCAGTTACGAGTCCGAAGTGTTACCACTTGGACTATGGACAGGTCTTAAACTTTAACATCTTACCGAGTTGTTCCCAAAGAGGTCCCATGTAGCTCCTCAGGGGACTAGTTCTCATTACGTGTGAAGCTGAATAAACCTTGCCGCTATTTCTATCTCGGTTTGAAATAAACACCCAAACTAAAAATTATTTCTGACACCCATGGTGGGATTGAATCCTAGCCCTCTGGCATAGAACGCAAGCTTTCTACCAACTGAACTATCAACCTGACTAGCCCTGTAACCAGGGGCGTGCATCCCATATAGGCACATGCGCCTAATAGGAAGGCAATATATGGTAAAAAACCATTCAAGCTTGATATTGAGATCTAAAATTCAAAATTAGTCATTCCTCATCATATCCTCTTCCAGCATGCTTTATTTCTTACCCTATCACACTTGATAATTGTTGATCTGTTATTGTCTGTTTGTTGTGCAGATAGAGGAGGAGTTCCGTGACATGCCAGCGCTGTTTGGGGACTCCCTGCCTCCAGAAGGTCTGCGCGCTATGGTAGTGGCCGGGAGCCCCAAAGATGGATGCACGAGCATGCAGCCTCCTCCCAAGCTGCCCATGACCATCCCCGCCTGGGCCGTTCTCATCGCCAGGTAACTGATACAAACAACATGACATGACACCATTTCTGACAATCTGGAAGATTCCCAACAATTCTTTATTTTAAAGAATGAAAAAACGGATTTTACTGACCGTGCAAAAGAGAAGAACGATTTATTTATTTATTTAGTATGCATCTGAAGGCGCGGCTGAATCAAATTGATGAATAAATATAAATATATAGCACCATAATAAAAACACTTATAAATTGTTCTGAATCGATTAACGAGGATTAGGCACCAATTCTATTTCTAAGCCAGTTGTACTCGCTTTTTAACCCCCCCACCCCCCTCTATCTCGGCGACATTGTCGTTTACGCGAGTACTATATGTATTGTTGGCAAGAAAAAATTGTGGCTCTTTACAAACATTCAAAATTATTAAATGGTCATTTTTGTCTCTTCCGACTCAAAAGGTTGTCGAGCCCTGCACTAAACCCATCTCAACAGGCGAAATCATGTCAGTCAGATAAGGCGGAGCCAAGCTATTGATGGCTCCATATACCACCAGACAAACATGGTAGACCACCCTCTATGGGAAGTAAAGCCAATGCAGTTTTTTTTAACAGGGAAGTGATGTGAATGAACCTAGAAATCCTGAATACAAGCCTTGATATATTCTAACCACCGACATGAACCATTAATCTGTAGCTGATCTGTGTTTGATCTTTTTGTTCTGCATGTTTTCCAGATACAACTGTAATTTTGAAGAGAAAGTGCGGAATGCCCAGAAGGCGGGCTTCCAAGTGGTCATAGTACATAATGTCAACTCCAGTGAACTGGGTGAGTGCCTTACATTCTTCATTGTCCAGTCTATAATCTGTTAGCTGAGTTACAAATATATTGGCATTTAAGGTTTACATTTAATGCACGCTAGCAGGTAGACACTTGGAAGTTCGCGCTTACACATACTGCGTGTGAACTTAAATTTAACTTATATTTATTGCACGCCTACAGGCAGTTACGTGTAAGTTTGCAATTACACATGCTGCGTGTGTATTTACAAAATAAAATAAACCTCACATGAACGTAAACCTTGCAACTCTTGCCGCTTTTCTCTGAAACCAAGGTTGCATTAGCAAAAGTGTGTCAACGTTTTACAGCATGGGTCCTCATACCAACCTATTTAGTCACCAATGCCACCCCAGTTTCAGAGAAAGGCAGCAGGAGTTGCAAGGTTTATGTTTATGTAAGGGTTGGTTTATTTTGTAAGTACGCATGCGGCATGTGTAAGCTCAAACTTGTGGGTGTCTGCTTGTAGGCATGCATTAAATACAAGTCTTATTTTGTCAATATATCTTTGCAAGATAGATGATATTAAATTAGAAACCTGTTTGTTGTCCCCGATGTGCTTGTTTGTCGTATTTCCATCAGAGGTAATTTCACATGAGCAATGTTTGTATGTGTATTTTACCTAGGTGCCTTATGAACTCTGGAAATTTATTTTGAAAATATTATATAACAACTACCTATCACATTATCGTGTTTTACTTTTTTTTTCAGCTCAGATTGCTTAGAATGTGATTCTTAACCTTTTCGCTTCTAAATATTCTGGCTTTATACAGGTATATACCACCAGTGCGGATTGGATTACTTTTTCAAGCCCATTCTTAACACATTTATTGTTTCCTACCTTAATTGATTGACGACATTTGTGAACAAACTATGGACACAGTCACATGTATTAGTTATTCAAGAGCAAAAATCACAAAGGTTTAGCTCATTTAACTTGCAGACTTTTTAATTCTTGAACCCAGATGTCAGGGATAAGTACAAAGTTGGATGATGTCTATAATTGACAGCCGCACTGTATGCAAGGTTACACTTGACGCCTATGCGTGTCACCGACAGTTAAAGGGTGAAGACAATTTCATTGAAAGGTCATCTTTGAATCAAATGGTAGAGAAGCCAAACAAGCACTGAGAGGATGATATGTTAAAACGCACACACAGTTTTAAAGGTTTAATATAGAGTTAAGTGTTTATTGATAGGGTCATGTTTATTTTTCTGCTATTTTATGGCAAAATTGATTTGATTTGTGATTATTTATGTTTGAGATATGTGAGAAATTTCCAAGATAAAATCACCGCCTTTTCTGTAGAGATAATGGCTCTCAGATACGGCGGATTACTGTGAATTGCGTCAGAGATGGCAGAAAATACATTTACTGATTGTACTAACGCAAAAAGGTTGTATCTGCAAAAGATAAGTGTTGGAGAATATTGTTATCTTAGGCTGGATGTTAAACTTAACCTTCATAGGAAAACATAGCTGTGAATATAAATACTAATAAAGGAAGTGCTAAGAAAAGTGCTAACGGAGTGCTAGTAAGATTGGTGAATACAGGGGCTAGAGCGAGAACTAAATAATAATCTATATGTAACTTCATTTGCCTAAAATCTGCTGCCGAGCCGGCTAGGTAGCTTTCTTTGTCTTGTTTATGACATTATTAGATTGTCCCAGATTGTTTTGAATTGGAGTTTTAGGCTTACACGGCTGGATGATAATCTGAAGAGTTGCTTTCCGGGATCTGGGGCGAAACGTCCAGAAGCTCCAGTTCCCACAAACCACGGCAACATACCCCGGAAAGCAACTGTCCAGTACTAAATTGTTTTGTTTTATTTTTTACCTAGGGGCATTGAGCTGCCCATATTAAATTCGTGAAGCGTGCTCGTTATACTTGAACATGTTTGTGTGTTAATAAGCCTGAACTAGCATGATGATGAGTTGATGACTTCTTAGTAGTCATGCCAAGGGCGCTTGTGCAAATGATGCAAGAAATTTGCTTATCTTCAGTGCATTTTGGAACTTCCCATGGTCCTCTATCTCTCTCACATGATGAGGCAGGTGGTTTCAGGTCAGAAGACCAGCAACTGCAAATGTTTTTACTCTTCCAACCGGTTCTTCAATCCGTGTTTTGGCTCCAGTTTCTGCTGAGTGCAGTGTTAGGCTTTTTTTGCGGAGATGGGTTTATATCATTAAGTAGAATCTCCTCGGCTTATAGGTTGATATGAGGCTGACCACCTTTACTGTAATAAAATGGTTCACTTTACCAATGTCACTCCTGTTTCAGGGAAGGTTGGCGCAAGAGTTGCAGGGCTTGTTGGTATTTGAGACTGAGTTTTTATGTTGTAGGCGAACTTATATGTGTCTGCTTATGGGAATACATGTAATATAAATCTTTAATGTAATATATCTTTGAAACTTAGATTATAGATTATGGTTGTGAAATGGCTATAATTGAGTTTGACTGTTTCTTGCAATCCTTCAGAGATATTTGCAGGTACTGACTTTGATTGTTGTTTGTATTGCAGAGGCCATGTCGGCGAAGAACCCCATCGGCATCCGCATCCCATCTGTGTTTGTGGGCGCGGAGGCGGGCTCCGTGCTGGAGAGCAACTACCAGTACAACATGAACTACTTTGTGTTGATCAATGGGGAGCTGCCCTTCAACATCAACACGCACCTGCTGCTGCCCTTCGCCGCCATGGTGGGCCTGTGCCTCATCACCATGATCATCTTCATGGTAACACAACTGTCTTCCATCACAAGCGCCTTTGTTAGCTTGGCGCTAGGGATATTCAGAGCCTCTTCACAGTCATGTCTAGGTCTTGATTTAAAGGCATATCCATCAATTCATTGATAAATATTGAATACATATCCAAAAACAGAAATGTCTATGGGGGCTTCTTACGCATGTTAAAGTTTGTCATTTTTTCTCAGGTATTGCCTGATATTTTTTACCTTAGCTATAGCGACTTGTGATGAATCAAGCTTTTCATCAAAAATAAAATAAAATAATTGAAGTTCCTATGCATGTGGGCGTATCAAACATGTGTAGGAAGATTTTTCTTGTCCATACGTATTTTTTTTCTATGGGATTGTTTAAGTTCTGGAAGGGGGATGCAAGTCAGCCCTGGACGACCGGGAGAAAGGAATGGGATTCGGTTCGGGAGAGTCAGCTTGGGAGCACGTGCTTGCAAGGGACTTAAATCTGGGCCAAACGAATGCGAAACAAAATATTAAAATTAAAATCGGGTTTTAATTCGGGAGAAAATTTAAATAAAGAAGCCGGGCTTTTAGAGATTTGTTCGTTCGGACAATCAAAGGGATTCGGGTCGAGACAGTCAATTGGGGAGGACGGGCCATATGTATCTTAAATCTGAGCTAAACAAATTCGAAACAAAATATTTAAATTAAAATCGGGTTTTAATTCGGAAGAAAATTTAAATAGACTAAAAGATTTTTCTCTTAATAAAGACGCCGCGAATCGTCCGTTCGGAACTTAAGGGAGAATAAGTATTTACGTGGTTTTAATAATAATAAAATATCTGCCGACATAATATTCCGGGAGTGTATTTTTCATGTGTCTGTCTAAAACTAAAAGTATGCTAAATAAGTAATTCCGTAAATCGCAGTGATTCTCAAACTTTCGAACATAAAAGTAACTTTCGATTGAATTTTGGATTAAATAAAATTAAACCAGTGGTTGCTGAACGGGAAGGCGCATTTAATTATTTAATAATCAAATTCATTAATCCGCGTAAACACATAGTTTGCTGAGCTGCTTCGCAGAAGGATGAGAGATTTCAAATTATTTTCTAACACACTAAACTAATCTAATTAACTTGCGTTCTAAAATGTATTCAATCTTCACATTTTATTAATGATTTGTTGTCCATGTTTCCAGTCCGCGAGACTGCTGTTGCCGAGTACTCCGATCTTAAAAATTACATTTCGTACTGTAAATAAAATGTTTGTCTTTCAGGTCAAAAGGGGTGAATTCAACATAGCTTTCAATCAAGGGGCGCAAATGTCCTGAAATGCTTATAAATTGTTGTCTTTTTCCACAGCCTTGCAGTTACTAACAAACACACCTTCTCTCTCACAAAACACCTGTGTCAGAAAGAATTGAACGCTGTTTGCTTAATATCTGAAATACCGGAACCTAACGGTTCTTTTTGCTGCTATGAAGGAGTTCGCGTTGTGTTGGAGGTGAAAGCTTTCGGCTTCCACAACTTTCCATCAAAACTATAAATCCAATGTTGACTGACAAGGAGCCATGCTCCGGAGCACGTCCTATGTTTCCTTTGGTTCATAGCTTGACCTCTCCTTCGGCCATGGTTATCTGCGTCCTCAACATCATCACTGAACGAGGGACGAGGTTACTACCAGACTTATATCATGACTTGGATATAGCTTCCATTGTTCCTCTGTTATGGGCTGGAGTCAACTGACGTCATTCCAACATCACAACACCTAGTTCCTGCTGGATTCTGACACCAAAAATACAGTGCGAGCCTCGACATGGCGATCGAGTTTTAAAAAGTCTCCATTCATTGTTTTTTGGCGTTCGGTTATTTCATGACGCGGAGTAAGGTTAGGGCCAGTCCCTTCTAAAATATCCTTCCCGTGGTCTGAAAGGACCAGGCCGTGGGGCCAACCTGTTAAATTCTTGGAGGAAAGAGGAAGATGAGCTTTCTTCGATTTTGGGTCTCTCTTGCTTACGAGCAAATGAGGAATCCCATTTACAAGGAAGCTGGGGTGAAGGGAGTCATCTTCTACTGGGCCGGTTTGTCGTACCAGTTATTAAAATCAATCCCTTCCTAAAACACACTAATGAAATTTCTTCCACAGCAAAGAGAATCTACAAAAGGTAAGTGATCTTGGAGCGAGAAATGTTTACGACCGCTGGTTGGATCTACGGCGCAGGGAGAGAGAGGAAGAAGAAAAGATCAAACCATATTCTCTTTAATTTTGCTAAAACAATACTAACCAAATAACTATTATTCAATTGATGTTTGATTATCTCCTGTTTAATTGAGCTGTTATTATTGTACTTGTCTTTGAAATAAATTCATCTGCATTAACTGGCGTCAAAATTAAATAAACAAATCTCGCGGAAATTTTGTCCGAAATAAAAATCAACCGCGCTGCTATGCGAACGCCAACTCGTGTATAATTCAGCGTCGTAACCTTTGGGTTAGTTAATTAAATTCATTAAAGTATTATTAAGTTAGGCACACTTGTATTCATCCTCACCATCATTAAAGAATTTGGGTCCACTACGAAGGTAGGTCTGAGACAGTAAAACAAAAAAATGACACAACGTTCTGTTTCTACCTATCGCACATCGAGGGGTCATAACCGTAAAATAGACGATCACACAAATGCATCAAGATTATTGGCCATGATCTTACAATTTTCACCTAAGGGTGAATTGGCTGGTTTCACTCCAGTTGAACAGTGAAGAAGGATTGTTCCCTTTTCGAAGGGAGTTTTTCCATAGGTCGGTTTCATTTCAGTTGGACCGTGACCATGGATCCCTTTATTTTCCTCTGGATTAAATGAGGAGGCAGGTTCTTTTCAGACTTTACACTGAATGATAAGGTTGCACTTATGTTAATTGTGTGGGTAGTTTTTTTTATCGGTTTAAAGTCACACATTGTAATTTTGAAAATACCGGGCTTTAGTCATCAATGTCAAGTACTCTTTAGTGTTTATTTTATGTTTCCAGTCCATCAAATGTGTGCGTGACCGTCGCCGCGCCCGCCGGCACCGCCTGCCCAACAGCTCCCTGAAGAAGATCCCCACCTGCAGGTTTGTGAAGGGAGACCCGTACGACACGTGCGCCATCTGTCTGGACGACTACGCTGAAGGAGACAAGCTCAGGGTGCTGCCCTGTGCACATGGTGAGTGAGGCCACCATCCTCTCCCAACAGTTCCAAAAGTACATTCGCTTCAGCTCCATGAAAACACTCTGCTGTAAAAATACTGAGAGACCGATTGAGGAACTCCAAAATCAGAAGCATGTGTGACACTGAGGACATCGTCGGATGGAGTAGAATAAGGAAACAGTTCTGGAGGGCAGGAGCGTGCATAGGGTATAGGCAAATACATTTAAGAATAAATATGATTCTCACTCAGGTGGAAGATATCAACCGAGGAGGAGAACTCATTGAGCATAGCCATTGCCCTCCTTACAGGCATATAGCCTTTGCTAGATTAGTTCTGCATCTTGGGAGTAACGATAGTCTATGTTCACGTTGCCTACAATAATTGTCAGGAATAAACAGACTCGCTTCTTCCAGAATAGCAGGATTGCAAATCACACAAATATTGGTGTCTTTCTTAACGCTTTAACTGCAGGTGACACGCATAGGCGTCAAGGGTAAACTCGCATACAGTGCGGCTGTCAATCACAGACATCATCCAACTGTGAGCTTATCCCTGACATCTGTGTTAAAGAACTCAAAATCTGCAAGTGAAGTGAGCCAAACCTTTGTAATTTTTGTTCTTGAATAACTAATACATATGTGACTGTGCACATAGTTTGTTCACAAGTTCGTCAATCAATGAAGGTAGGAAACAATAAATGTTGTAAAAATGTGCTTGAAAAAGTATTCTGTACTGGGGGATATATATAGCCAGAATATTCAGAAGCGAAAAGGTTAATAAATGAATACCAGAATGTTGCCGAGGAAGGTGCTCTGTTCTACTGAGTGCCCCATTACTTTGGCTAATCTGTTGACATTGTGCATGTTCCCAGCTTACCACTGCAAGTGCATAGACCCGTGGCTGACCAAGACAAGGCGCGTGTGTCCCGTGTGCAAGAGGAAGGTGTTTGCCTCAGGGGAGAGGCGCAGCATGAGCCGACACACAGACAGTGACTCGGACTCTGATGATGCATCAGCTCCACTCTATCCTGCAAGTCAACAGCAGATTATTACGCAGGTCACGCACTCATCTATGTCTTTACAAATCATGTCTGTAAGAAAGTAGTTGTCAATGTCTGCTATTCCACCTGCGGCATGTGTAAGCGCGAACTTATACGTGTCTGCTTATAGTAATGCATTTAATATACAAACTTCCTGAAGATATTGTTAGTGCGCCTTCAGTGAATGTGTTTAAAAACAGATTGGACAAACACATCAACAATAATGGGTTTTAAATGTTTTTAGATTTGTTCTTAAAAAAAAAACATTCGAGTGCTGTGATATACACGCATCAGCCTTAGCTGCTAGTGTGTAAATGATAAATAAAATATGAATCTCAAATGTAATATATCTTTGTTAGATTATAGAACAGTACAACGGTTGATTTATATACGAGTATGTCTTCTCCAAGGGTTCTTAGTCCTAATTTATACAGATTATTAAGATCAATCTCGAAATATAGAGAATCGTTCCATAGCACCTTGCTGGATTTAACCCGAAGATTCAATTTAACACTTAATTAATCTGGAACAAATACAAATTTTATTAGGTGCCTACCTGAACTGCGACTCATTTCTAGAGATTTCATTTATTATTATTGATTGGTTGATCTGTAATACTGGCGGTTAAAGCTAAGGCTTTTAAATTTAAAAAATATGTGTTGTAGCTTTTTAATTTTTTACTGTTTAATTGCTTAGAATTTATTTGTTTTATATATTTGATTGTATCAATTGCATGTACTCCTTGATTGATAGGTTGGTATGCGGCTGACCACCCATACTGTAAAAAATGGTTCACTTTGCCAATGTCACCCCTGCTTCAGGGAAGGTCGGCAAGAGTTGCAGGGCTTATGTTCATTTGAGATTGGGGTTTTTATATTGTAGGTCCACATGCAGCATGTGTAAGCGCGAAATTATGCATGTCTGCTTGTGGGAATGCATTTAATATGAATCTCAAATGATACATATCTTTGCAGCTTAGATTTAGATTTAGATTTTAGATTAACTAAAATAGACAAAACATCCAATAAAATCATGCATATTCATTTTGATATAACAATGAAAGTTTGTTTGGTTTGCAGGGAGGAACGTTCCAGGTGCAGAGTGAGAACCCGTTTGTCCGCGTGAGTCGGGAGGCGAGAGACAGGAGAAGCAGGAACTCTGAGCCCAACACTTCCCGGTACATTATATTCTCTGTTACGTTATGTTATGTGTATTCTGCGTGAGTCAGGAGGCGAGAGACAGGAGAAGCAGGAACTCTGAGCCCAACACTTCCCGGTACATTATATTCTCTGTTACGTTATGTTATGTGTATTCTGCGTGAGTCGGGAGGCGAGAGACAGGAGAAGCAGGAACTCTGAGCCCAACATTTCCCGGTACATTATATTCTCTGTTATGTTTTGTTATGTGTATCGTCGTAGGCTGTTCAGCCACTATGTCCTTTGGCACTCTTGGGTCCTTCTTCCCTTGAATGATAATATTATATTTTACATAACCAATCTACAGTCCAGTGGTTAACGCTACGGACTCATAAACTGAAGGACCCCAGTTCAATTCCCTGGCGGAGCATTAAAAAAAAAATCATTTTATTTTCAAAATTTGTTCTTCGCTGGACTGAAAAAATTGTATACCTTTACAAAGGAAGCCTTACGGCAGTTGGGTCTTGCTTTGAAATTGGCGCTTTCTATTGTGATGACCAAGCTTGCAGAGGGCTCTTGAGGTGCGATTCACACAAAAACAGCTCTCACCAAATAAATCATCCTAATATTATTATTATTATTAATAATGTATCATAGGTCCAGCAGCTTTTGATAATGTTAAAGAGTGTTATGCAACACATCTGTCTTGGGGCTTCCTTGGTTGTGGTATCAACTTCAAATCATTTTGCAGTAGACAATTGTTCCAAACGCATTCCTCCTGCTCTTCAACTGTGCTTTTGTCATTATGAAGAAGTATTAAACACTCAGGAAGTTGTAGTACTGTAACTGACAGAGTGTTTGTGTTGTAGAGTTGCCAGCAGTGGTGCGGGCAGCTGGCCCTCCTCTTCTGGAGGCTCCCGGGGGGCTCCCTTCCTCACAGGAGTTCTCAACCTGCGCGGGGACAACCACGGGTACATACACTGTCTTAGTAAATAGTTGTAAATGCACAAATCCCTGCAGCTTCACCCCTCCTACTTCTCTCACCCTGTCATAGCTCCGCCTCTTAAAACTTCTCCTGGATACACTTTTGTAGATATTATGTTTTTTGTTAGTTCTTCATTCTGAAACCACTCAAGATAATAAACTCAACTAGAATAAATCTTCCTAATATCAATACACAAACCCTTAACTCTTTATTTACCTCTACCCAATTCAATTGCCTGTTTTTTTTACATGACATGCAAGACAGATACAGCAGCCGAGTGAAACTCACTGAAAAAGTTATGATTTTGCCGGTTCAATATAATAAAAATTGTACTTATTTATTTTTACACAATTTATTTTAGATACAGTTAACATACAGAGTCAACTTAACACCTACGCAAGCAACGGTCGCGTGACTTGTCTCTGCTACAGGCAGCTCAGGCCCTTGTTTGTAGTAAGTCTAAGGATAATTCTTGAATCATTGAGAATTCAAACATGCAAAACCTTACTAGAACACTCAAGCAATCTCGACCAATACAAATACAATAAGTACCTAACATCTAGAGACTTCGTAGACTTTATCATAAACACTAATACAGACAAACAAAAACACACAATTACATATTTGTAACAGTATCTTAGATGAAGATTCCTCAGTTTTTGAAGATGTTTTGCTTACCGTCTGTATTCCCTTTGTACACTCTTGTATCTGTTTACTTTGTATAATGTGTATGATCTCTGATATTCCAGTGCATCAAACACAGATGATCAGGCGCCTCTGTTGTCTGCAGGGCGGCGCTCCAGGGACAGGAGGAAGCGGATAAGGCAGGGAGCACAGCCCAATAGACGATTTGGACAGAGGTCTGCTCTGCAGCCCGAAGAAGGTACGCACTATGCCACTAATAATAGCCAGTACACTCATTCAAAACCCAGTCATTTCAGACCCTATGACCCAGTCTTATATAAAGTCCATTTATTATTTGTATATTAATTTATTTAAAAAACATAAACAAGACGACATGACTGTGCGAGACCATATAGTTATAATGTTGACAAAAGGATGTAACAAAAGTAATATAAAACAATATTTTATACCAAAAATTTACAACAATAGATTGGTTTTACTGTTTAATTTGTCTTTCTAGCAGAACCTTCCATTCACACATCAGCCCATTCATTCTGGTATTAAATATATCCGATGCGGTGAGGGCGACATCAATTCGTTTATGAGCATGTGCGCTCGCGAAACAAATGAATTGAGAAGAATATTGGTTGGGCTCGAGGTGACATTAAAAAGTCTAAAGGCGACCGGGCTCTGATAAAGGAGTCGGGGACATACAGTGGCAAGAAGCGGTCACTCAACATTATACAGTCAACCTCACTCCTGAGAAGTTTGAGGATGGATCTCGCAAGTAATTGTCTTCTCAGGAGTAAGGAGTCGAATCCGAGGTGTCTAATATTGCCAGTTAGTTTGCATTCGCGGTGATAATTAGCTTTAAAAGCTATGTCTTTAAATGATAATAGTGCTCGTAAAATAAGTAGAGGATATGTTCAGCTATTAGTTGTCTTATGTATTTTTTTTGGGATACATTCTATCTATCTATAATCTAAGCTGCAAAGATATGTTAACATTTAAGGCTCATATGAAATGCATGCCTACAGACAGGCACATGTAGGTTCGCGCCTACACATTCTGCATGAGTGCATACAAATAAAGAAAACCTCACATGGACATAAACCTTGCAACTCCTGCCGCCGTTCCCTGAACCGGGGTGGCATTGGCAAAAGTGAACCGATTTTTACAGCACGGGTGGTCAGCCTCATACCAACCTATCAGTCAAGGAGCTAATAATGCTAATTGAGTTTAAAATTTAATATTTTATTCTTGAAGTTCTGCACAAATCTTACCATTTACCATGTTTCAATTATTTTACAGACACAGCCAGTCTCAATCCGTCCACAGGTCAGATAATCCTAGAAATAAATCCGGAATCTGGAAGTCAGCCCTCGGAAGCTGCTCTGCAAGACCAGCCGGCTTCAAGCGGAGAAGATCCTCAGCCGCAGGAAAACCAAGGCCGCATTGGAGTAGTTGCTCTACCCAACCAGGATGTCATTGTTCCTTCCAGGACATCAAACTCGCCTTCCAGGGACTTTATAGTGTAAAAAAAACATCCAAGAATGATTTAAAACAGTCTTGAAGAAGAGTTGCGTAAGTTTTATGCAAGAATATGACGGCCTCTGCGTAAATTTTGTGTTAAAACTTTTGAACTGACACTTCATAAGAAGAACTTGAACTACAATTTTTTTTTTTGTACGAGCAAAAATGATAAGTCTTATTTTTAGTACACTTAAATTACCCTCAAAAAGTCATGCGTAAATTTTTGTGTAAAAAATATTTTTGACTGGTTTTACGCCAATTTCCGGGCAAATATTCTCAGCTGTTTTGATTAACATCTGTGTAATGCTTCTGCGAATGCCAAAAAAAGTGGAAATAATCATTACGTAAGCTTTGTGTTTCGTTTTGAAACCTTAAAAGAATTGCGCATAGTTTTTTCAAACATTTTTTTTAAAAAACCATGTAAATTCTATTAAACTTTTAAAATTGGCAAGGCAGCTCTTGAACTTTTTTCAAATGGTGTTAATTCAACACAAAATAAATCTAGCTTATGTACAGATGTGTAGCTATGTTTCATGGTCCTGTGACACCTAGGACCTCGGCGTCACGCGTAATTTTTTTCCACCATAAATATCTTAAGTAGGCTGAATGGTCCGACACTAATATGTAGTTTATTTTAATTTTTCATCAATACTTTTATGCCAATTTCAAAGTAGCATAAAATAAATGACAGGTAGAAATGCTGGCAATGTTTCATTTGAATAATTAAGATGTATTCTAAGAGATCTCTGCCTTTTGATGCGTAAAATTAAATGAATTGAATGTGTAAAGTTAGTGTAAAAGTCAATGTGTTCTAAATTAATTTTTAATAATAATGGTTTTGAATTTGCGTACATTGTGCTTATATTATTATTAAATAATTCTTAAGTACTAATCAGTGTAAATATGTATATTTTGGGGTAAATTTTATTTTTAATTTATTATTTTTTTCCTTTTGATTTCAATTTCTTTTAAAGATTGCAATGTCAATTTTGTTTAAGCAAATTGTGATTTCAAATCATTTATTTGTTAGGACTGTGTAAAAATTTTAAAAAGTAAACTATGTTTATTTCAACATTTGTGTTGACACCTTGTTCACATATGGTATCGCCAGATTTAGGGTGTCACAAGTGAAAAAGTGACAAATTGAGAAAAACGAGTTTGAAGTTCCTTGCCGACTTATAATTTTTAGTATTAAAACATCTTTGAGTTATGGCAGTTTATCAACACATAGGAAGTAGGGAAGATTATCCATTAGCATATTTATTGTGTTCCTTGAGTAATCGGCTGGTATGAGGCTGCGGCATGTGCAAGCGCAAACTTATATTTGTCCGCATGTGGGAATTCATGTTATATGAATCTTAAATGTAATATGTCCTTGCAACTTAGATTATAGCATATATAAATCAAACCATTATATTTTTGACTTGCGGCACCCCAGATCTGGGGATACGATACACTAACATCTTTCTATATATTGACTTTTATTTTCAAGGAGTCACAACAGATATTCCAAATTAAAAATTTTCTCTGCAGGCCGCAGGCCTATGTAACTAGAATTTGTAGCAACCAATAACAAAATATGAGTTCTTCTTTCATTTTGACGCGGCAGTGTGACGCCACAACTTGTTTGTGTCATTTGGGATGACTCCACCATAGCCAAAACTCAGTACAATATTCTTCTAAGGGAAGTAATCAAAGCAGGATTATTTTGAATTAATCATATCAGTTTTATCAGTTTAAGTTACCTGTCTATATTTTTACAATTACTCTTAATCTTGTACCATATATAATATTTTGTATAAAAATTGGATAAAGGAGTTAACTTTATAATAATTATTTGTATAACAATAATTTAATTTAACTTTTAAATTCATAACAGTGATATCTTAGTTATTATCATAAAAGAGTCAAATTTTTAGTGATACCATAGTGGAAACATTATTTTAATTATTACTCTTAAGAACATATATATTTTGAATTTGATTAATTTGTAAACATACATATTTACTGCTTGTTTTAAAAGAAAACATTTTTTCCCGTCATACCTCGCAAAGCGCATTTTAACATTGAATTTTAAAGACAGAAATCTAGGATTTGTGTCAAAAGTGAGACGAATACATGTAGCCCAAACGTGATGCAACTTAGCCAAACATACAGTGCTACTTCTTACCGCATTGCCTCCAAAAGGGAACATTACTTGAAGGTTTCCCAGCTCTCGGGTGGCAGATTCTCATTTCTGGAGTAAACCTTACTGGTTCCATGATTTTTGGGCTTGAAATAAACACCGAAATGGAAAATAATTTCTGACACCCTTGGTTGGGATCGAAACCTAGCCCTCTGGCTTTGAATACAAGCGTTCCACCAACTGAGCTATCGACTGGATGGATGTAAGCAAAGAATGTTGCATTTCCTGATTTTCTATGTATTTATCTCATTTTGGAATAAAAATGTTGATTACTGTGTTTTTATTTTTAAACAAATCATTTGATTCAAACCATCTATCAATATAAATAAGACATAGATGAAATAAGTCTGTTTCTTCCCATAGTAATGAATGTGCCATGGACACACAATTATAGATAAACAATGAAAAAATTAAACATAAAATATTAATGTCCTATGTGAAAAAGAGGCAACATCACGGTTGCTTGGAAAATTATTATAATAAGACCTTGTTTGTATAAGGATGACGCCCTAGGGTGCACTCTTTTTGGTACACAAAACGGCTCAGTTGCTCCATCTATATCTTTTATATTGATCAATGATTCAAACCGAAGTATTGTTGCGTAATAAATATTAATGGTATTTTACGCAATCGGCAACACAATACTTTTTAGTGAGTATTCACTGGAACACTGTGATACAAACCATAAAATAATGTATAGAAATCAAATACTGTTACACCTTTAAATGGACTCAGAACCTATGTATCAAATTTGATGTTTTCTCGGCAGACAAACGTCGCAGGTCTACGTAACTAAGGATCTTAGCAACCAGTAACAAAGTATTATAGTCGCTGGGATGGTCGAGGGAATGAAGCATTAGTGCTTGAATTTGCGTTATTGACACTAACGCTGTTTCCAACTCCGTCTGCGTCTTGTCCTATCGATAATAACTTCGACCCTGGTTCAAGAGATGTCATTGGGTAGTTTTTAATTAATATTTTACAAAAAATATTAAATAATAAATTATTATTGATATTGTTCATATCTGTTTGTGGCCAGGCAAAATAGGTGGGTGAATTGCATCCATCTTCACAAATCTATTTAAAAAAAAGCAAACAAAATTAGTCGGGTTCCTAGCAATCTGGCCATATGAGGCCACACTTTTTTTGTCTAAAACTACTACTGAATTCATTGTAATTTTGAAGAATTCGAATTAGAAAACTTTGTTTATGGTATTAACAGATTTGTTCTAGATTTGGTCACGCTTAAACCTACTTTTTGTGTGGAAAATTTTGCATGAAAATTATAACCTTTTTTTGAGTTAGGGGTATGAGTTTATGAATTTTCTGGAAAATCAAATGTGTCCTATTTTAGGATTTACTTTTATTTGTATTTTAAGTTTGTATTGGAGCATTATAAAGTTGAATCTTGTAAAAAAATCTTGTAGAGATTTGAATTGTTTAAAAATCAATCTTGGTTTTTTATTCTTCCCCCGATGGCCCGACAATCCATGTCTCTCCTTGGCCTCTTGTAACATTCACCTCTTCCAGCTCCTCCTGTCCTCAGCGGCCGACTTCCAACATGTCACCTGGAGAAGCTGCGCTGCATCCCTCTCTGATCTCTGTCTGGGTTTCCCACTGATATTCTTCCGCTCGGGTATCCAGTCATAATTCCTTTAGGATTATTGTTATTATTTTTATTTATTTTCATGCAATACCCCAAGTACAACATTACGTAAACTCCACTCGATTGTATAAAACAAAATGTATGCATACTAAATCACTAAGTTTACTAAAATGAAATTTTAGTAAATGTTTAACTCACCGAATTCCGCCAGTAAATAGCTACTAACTATTTTCAAGACAACGTCATCTTTACTGACAGCAGCTGTTTGTTTTTGATGTAAAGATATTCCTTGACTTATAGCATGGTATGAGCATACCACCCATACTGTAAAAAATGGTTCACTTTGCCAATGAAACCCCTGTTTCAGGGAAGGTCAGCGAAAGTTGCAGGGTTTGTGTTCATTTGCGGTTTTGATTTTTATTTAACAGGCAGCATTTGTTTCATTAATTATATGAATCTCAAATGAGACATATCCTTGCAGCTTAGATTTAGATTTGTAAGCACGAACTTACATGTCGCACGTTTAATAATAAAGAGCAATAACTCAAAAATTGGGAAAATCGAAATTTTGTAATAAAACGCAAGAACAATGTGAGAAGAATAGGTAGTATGCGACGGCCGTTCAATTTGGACGAATATGACCGAGATAAAACATCGGTCGCCTTTTTCATTCCATACAAGTTGTACTGGTTGTCTGAACTACAAACGTGATTTCCCAACATTCTTCTTTTTTGAGTTATTTCTCTTTATGATTAAGCGTGCGATGTGTCTGTTTGCGGGCTTGCATTTAATGAGTCTTAAATGTTAATATATCTTTGCAACTTAGATTATTATAGATAGGACATCAAAATTTCTGCCAATTTAACATTTTTTTGTTATTTTTCAGCTTTATGAAGGTTATACATTTGATTTTGACCAGTTATTTGTTGGCATTGTAGTCATTTCTAAGATTTGGGGCGGGGCTTGTCACTTTGGGTCTTTTAGGTTTTCAGTTAACTCGAACTGGAGTCAATTGAAGGTAATAGTTAACTAAAATATAACTAACGTTGAAAATACCTTGCCTTAGGGTGCTGTTATACCTTTCATAAATTTTTCTATGCACCCAATCGAGGTGAGTTCACGCAATGTTTTATACTCGCGGGTATATACATATGTTTATTTCCAGAAGTCATCATATTTTTAGATTTCTTTTTATACAATTCAAATCTTAAATGTGGACGAAGATTATATTATTTTCTATTTATAAATGAGTTAAGTGATAGGTTTTAGTGTTGACTACATATTTTACACTTCATGTATCATACAAATGTATTATAGATCTTAATATCGCCACCACGCTGCAGAAATGAACCAATTCCCATTTTATTTATTTTTCCTATATCATAGTTCTGATCTCATCATGTGTCTACATTTTGTGTACACAAATGTTAAAACTTATACGTTGCCATTTTTGATGTATGTTGAATTTTTATAACTTTTTTTTGCAACATTGTATATTTTTGCGCAACCTTATGGATATTTTTGCAAACCATTGTATATTGTTGTGGAACATTATGGATATTTTTGCAAAATATTGTATATTGTTGTGCGGCGTTGTTTATTGTTCTGCAGCATTATGGATATCGTTGCAAAACATTGTATATTGTTGCGGACATTAGGCTATCAGGGCAATATTGGTGTAATCCACAATTGAGGTTTAGTGGCGTTCTGGCATAATTTTCATTCCATATTACAGTATCTACCAAATCAAAAGTGAAAAGCTCTTTTTCAATAGCTAAACTATCTTACACCACTTCTGATTTGGTAGCTACTATAATAAGGCATGAAAATTACGACAAAACACCACTAAACCTCAACTGTGGATTACACCACATTGCCCTGATAGCCTCATAAAGCATTGGGCAACGTTATAAATTGTTAAGAAATGTTTAACACTGTTGTGTGATGTTGTACAATGTCGCTCAAATGTTGTACATTTTTCTGATATATTGTAAAACTTAAACAATGCTTTTTACTGCGGAGAAACCGCATACATTTTTGTGCAATGTTGTGTATCGTTGAGAACTTAAGTACATTTTAAGGAAATGCTGTATTATGTGATATCAAACTTTTTGGGAGCATTGCTTACAATAGTCGTGTGGTGCTGCACAACAGTGCATAATATTGTTGCACAACATTTATTTTAATTGTTTCATTTCTGTAGACTGTAGGTATGTCGTGTATAAATCAATTGACTTCATTTTGTTTCACAATCTGGAGTTGGCTGGTTTTTGTAGACTTTGTTAAGTGGCCATGTAAATCAATCTTACAACTATTATATTAACTTGAAAATTACATTTTTTTTTATTTCTCATTGAATATGAGAGCTTGCAGGTTTATAACACCCGAAGACGGAAGAGCACTAACACAAGCAAGACCCATTTGCTGTGAGACTGGATGAATCACTTGGAAAAAGCTACAGTAGTGATTTTTTTACTCTTTGTTATACTACAAAAAAAACATGTATGTTCGTTTGAATGCTTGATTTAAATGAGATATAATAAATTTGAATGAAAGAACTTTTGATTCTTTAATATTTATCACAGAAAAAAGAATTAAAAATATTTGTAGGGATAATGTTGAGGACAAATTTAGATAATTTATAAAATACCAGGTGTAACCTGCCACCTCTTGTGGTGGCTCGTCTGGCTACTGTTATTGCATCATGCCGCCATTCTGTTAGGGGTGGTCAGTATCTCCCCAGATATGTCTCCACTGTTGAGTCCTTGCAAACTTCTTTTAGTCTAAGAATTTCTCCGTCATAAGGTGAAAATAGTTTAAGCACATTTCTGCTCTTATTTGCTTTATTGCTCCAGTTTTTTTATACAGAAGACTTAAGTTGGCATGTAAACAATAACTCATGTAAGATTCATCGCAATTTTTTCAATAGTTTAGGAGTCCATACAGGACAAACAAACGTATATACTACATTCAATTTTATGTATTAGATTAGAAGAAGAAAGATCAAAAAAGAATTAGAGTTGATTCATATGACAGATTATTTTATAATCGAGTACAGAATGTAAACAATTTTCATGTAGGTAAGTGCGGTAAAAAAAGTTATGGTGGACTAAATTATGATTTAGAAGATAAGATCTTAATTCCACTGGGTAATTAATTATTCATGGATACAAAACAACTTAAAAAGTACAAACTACAAAACAATTATTAATCAAGTGAAAACTAAAAACAACTATTTCAAATCTTGATTGGACAAAGAACAGCCTTAACGCCCCTTTCACACAGCACAAATTCTGATGGGCTTAATACTAGGCTTACAATCCGGCACCAGATGGAAAAAAAACCATGGACAAACCAGACAGACTGCGTGCTGTGTGAACAGGGTGTAACACTGTGCTATCCTAATGAATATCCCCTTTATGTTACTCCATAATACCGCGTGACTAGGCTGGAATAAAGATTTATTATTATTATTAGGCTGATTTATTTGGTCAGCGCTGTTTTTTTATAAAGAGCCCTTCTGCGAGCTTGATCATCGCTGTAGATTTTCAAGCAAGACCCACTGGTGTAAGGCTAGATGGACCTATGGTGACTGGCCTTTGGTAAAGGCAGATTAATTTTTCAACCCAGCGGAGAGCATATTTGAAAAATGAAATATATTTTTGTGCTCTGCCGAGATTCCAACCCACTACCTTCCAATCATGAGTCCAAAATGTTAACCACTAACCTACGGACCGGTCCAATATATTTAATTTATTGCCCCACAATAGTCTCAGGGAAATCCCTGCTTTGCGAGATATCTTTTGCCCATCAGTGTAGCGCCTTAGGTCCAGGAAACCTATTTGGTCAGAGAATTTAAACAATTTTTAACCTGCGCAAAGCTTGGAGAGATGGAACAGCGCAAATCCGATGAGAAGCAAATACATCATCAGAGATTACAGGCTGCAACCTCCCTCGAAAAGTTTGGGTTCAACAGAATTATCACTGACCACTAACCAAGGGTGTTTTAACTGCCTATTGTGGAAATAGGACAAGACGGATCTCCCAGAATGTGACTGTGCAACAAGTGAACAAACCGTAACACAGTGCAGGAGTGTCCTGTGGAAAGACACCAGGAAGACTAGATAATGATTCACAGGGCGACTCTAGGGGTGATGTAGTTGTTGGCCGAGCAGGAGCCAAATTAATATTACTTAAATGATGTAACCAATGGAACAGTGAAATGAAATTTCCGATCTCTATCCAAAAGTAGAAAATGCCTATGAATCATATGTGCTTCCAGTTCCCTTTCTATGGCTTGGAAACAAAAGGTAGCACCAACAGACTGAGGATGTGCTAAAGAGCTATTGAAAAGAGGATGCTGGGAATCAGCTTCAGAGACAGGGTTCCAAACCGCAGACACACTGGTGTCACTGATGTCGTACAGCGCATGGCCTGGTTAAAGTGGCGCTGGGCAGGTCACGTCGCAAGACAAGACCAGTCAAGGATGTCCTGGACTGTAAATCTCATCACCACAATTCTTACCTACTGAATACCCATAGTATCTGTATGAAGACCTGTCAATCCAAGATGGCTGCAAGTGAACAGCTGATTAGTCTACATACAAATATTATTGATATTCGGTAGGTAAGAATTACCGTGGTGATGAGACTTCCAGCCCTGAGGTGGCTGGATGACATCAAGAGAACTGCTGGCAGAGGATGGCTGAATACAGCAGCTGATAGACAAACGTGGAGAAGATTGGAAAAGGCCTACGTCCAGAAGTGGACCGAGAAAGGCTGAAGAACAAGAAGAAGATACAAAAAGTAGGAAGTACAGTAGTCTCTTCCAACCAGCGCAGAGTATTAATGCATCTATGTCTTCCTTCCCTTGTTCTTCTGTATGGGCTTGGACTCGCACATGACCTTGAGGCAGCAGGCAGAGCCGTGCTCCGTGAACCACTCCAGTGTGATGGCCACGCGCTCGTAGAAGAAGTTGTCTCCCGTCAGCAGGTGAACCACCTCGTTGGCGGCCACATTCTGCACTGTGTAGTTGGCCTGGAAAATAATATCATCTTACATCTTCCGACGTATGGAAACAATAAAGAAACTTATTTTTTCTTAAATAAATTTGTTATATACAGGTATATATACACTTGACGGTAATGCTAAATACAGGACGGTGTACCTAAGTGTCTTTTCAAACTAGCTACATAATATTTAATTATTCCTTGACTGATTAAAAAAAAAATTAAATTAGGCTGATTTATTTGGTGAGCGCTGTTTTTGTGTGTATCACACCTCAAGAGCCCTCTGCGAGCTTGGTCGTCGCTGTAGAAAGCGCCAATTCTCAAGCAAGACCCAGTTGTTGTAAAGGCTGGATGGACCTTTTGATGACCGGTCTTTTGGTAAAGGTTTATGAATTTTTCAACCCAGCGAAGAGCAAATTTGAAAATATAAACAGTATATTTTTTTGTGCTCCGCCGGGATTTGAACTCACAACCTTCCAGTTACGAGTCCGAAGTGTTACCACCTGGACTACGGACCGGTCCAAATGATAGGTTGGTATGCGGCTGACCACCCATACTGTAAAAAATGGTTCACTTTGCCAATGTCACCCCTGCTTCAGGGAAGGTCGGCAAGAGTTGCAGGGCTTATGTTCATTTGAGATTGGGTTTTTTATATTGTAGGTCCACATGCGGCATGTGTAAGCGTGAAATTATGCATGTCTGCTTGTGGGAATGCATTTAATATGAATCTCAAATGATACATATCTTTGCAGCTTAGATTTAGATTATATTAGATTTAGATGCTCTGTACTGTCTTTAGCCCGGACAGGTGACGTCACATATATATATAGACCGACCGGTCCGTAGTCTAGTTGTAACTCTTCGGCTCGTAAATGCAATGTTGTGGGTTCAAATTTCCGCAATTTTTTTAGGGTCTCACAGTATATTGCAGAGTTGATGGTCTTCTCTTGAGGCATATATTCAATTAAAATTATGCCTTGACAGTCACAAAACACGGATGCCATGATTTTCTTGGCTGAAATTGTGGTTTTGAACTTTTTGGTGGAGGGTGAAGAGGTGTGACGCCACTGTTGAGACTGCCTTTTGGTTTCAGGCGTGTAGTGTGCAACCAGAGTTTCATCTCCAGTAATGATGGAGCAGAGAAATTTGAGCGGAGAAGTTTGCAGCGCCTCAAAAACTCTTGCCCGGCGGTATTTTGCACTTGGCGGGAGATTGGATTGTCCTTTTTCACAAAACGTGTTGTGGCTTTGACACTTTTCAAAATACTCACCTCAAACCGGTCTTGATGTGGAGGAGAAAGGTCAGGCTACACGGAAATGTAGCCAACATGTTGAAAATAAAATCCATCCAGTCCTGAGAGTCCTAGTACACTTACTTTCTGGATATGCATCGTATTTTCAAATATGCTCTTCCTTGGGTTGCAAAATTCATAAACCTGTACCAAAGTCCGGTCACTAAAGGTCCATCCAACCTTACAGCAACTGGGTCTTGCTTGAGTATTGCCACTTTCTATAGCGACGACCAAGCTCGCAGAGGGCTCTTGAGATGTGATTCACACAAAAACAGCGCTCACCAAATAAATCATCCTATTATTATTATTCCCATAGATATTAAGAGAGGAACGAGAAAGACTGAGGAAGAAGAAGTATGGTTGCGGAGGTAAAGCATTTCAAGTCTTTATTGATACCTTAAAGGTAAAACTGAATAAGAGACATATTAAGCTACCACGGGTTTCTCACATAAATGCACCTTTTTCCAATTTTCTACGAGAGAAAACACTATAAAAGTTTGAAAATCCTGTAGTTTAGATAATTTTTACATTTTATAGCCTCACTAAACCTTTAAGGTAGCAGTATGTTGACATTTTGTCATTTGAAAGAAAAGAGGAACAAAAGGGAGCAGGTGATGTTTGACTGCCTTGTACCTTTTTGACGAGGCAGTTCTTATCAGGATTGACAAACTTCTCCATGAGGTTGGAGAGCAGAATGGTGTGGCAGGGGTCCCTGAACATCTGGTAGTAGAAGGGCTTGAAGCCGCCGTCCTTCCACAGCTGGACGTTGATGGAACCCTGGCAAGCAAAGTGTACAAATAATGGTAAAACGATTGACCTTTTCATACTCTAGTGATGCTACAGACTCTACAGACTCGTAATCAAAAGGTTATGGGTGTGATTCCCGGTGGAGTACAACCAAAATTATCATTTCTTCATTTTCATTTTCAAACTATGCTCTTTGCTGGGTTAAAAAAATCATGTGCCTTTATCAAAGACCAGTCACCCCAGTCGACCCTGTAGCTTTACAGCAACTGGGTCTTTCTTATGTAATTGGCATTTTCTTTAGCGACAAGCAAGCTTGCAGAGGGCTTTTAGGGAGTTATTCACACAAAAACAGCGCTACACAATGGAACTAAGCTACCATATAGTGTAACTTCTTGCTTGCGTTATCCCCGAAGGGATTGCATGTGGCGATTTGGGACCTACTTATTTTTACAGGTAAGGGGGCCGGCCTCACACCGACCACTTTCAGTTGAAGAAGGGGGTTCCCAGCTCCTGAAGGGACTGGTTCTCATTTCTTGTGAAGATTGAGTGCACCTTGTTGGTATTTATTTTGGGTTTGAAATAGACACCGAAACGGGAAATCATTTCTGACACCATTGGTGCGGATCGAACCCTTGCTCTCGGCATGGAATGCAAGCATTCTACCAACTGACCTATCGACTAGACTTTTTACGAGCTTGGTCATCGCAACAAAGCGTCAATTCACAAGCAAGAGCCAGTTGCTGTAAGGCTGGATGGACCTTTGGTGACCGGTTTTTGGTAAAGGTTTATTAATTTTTCAACGCAGCAAAGAGCATATTTGAATATATAAATGGTATATTTTTTGCACTCCGCCGGGATCCAAATCCACAACCTTCCATTTACGAGTCCGAAGTGTTATGACTGGACTATGGACCGGTCCGCTCCGGATCGCTCACCAAAAAATCATATTTTATTTAGCCAAGAAATGCTTAATTTTTGGTTGTCCCTAATATCCGTTTAGTAAAGCCTTTATCTTAAGGTGCAATTCACACAAAACAGCGCTCACCAAATAAATCTTTGTAATATTTAATTAACCATCATTTATGAAATTGTTATACAACTTTAGCTGACCTTGGTGAGCAGCAGATTTTCCTTGATGAGTATGGTCCCCTTGAACTCCTCCTTGGTGCGTGACACCTTGTGCACATACAGGTCCATCACGCACGTGTGCTGGTCGTCCTTGGGCTTCTTGGAGGGAATGCACGCTTCCACAGAGCGCGTGGTCAAGAAGTACGGACCCTGGAGTAGCAGAAACATGGGGAGTTGCATGCTGAACTTGGGATATAAAACTTTATGTTGGAATTTAATTCTGAGAAAAAAATAGAGTTTTGTAGCATATATTTCAATAGAAAACCTAAAAAGAAATTTCCAGAAGAAAGAGAGCTGATAAGTCACATTTTGAAGAAGAAAACCAAATTAAGGGGACACTTAGTAAGACAGCACCTTTCTTAGCAACATCTTTGAAGGAAAAATCTTGGGAAGAGAAACAAGAACTTCATACTTCTAAGATTTCAAGCAGCTCGTGGATGTCTTGTCCTGTTTGCAGCTCAAGAGGATGGCAACCAATAGAGACAGGTGGCTGGCACAACAAGGCACTGCCTTTACAAGAGGATGGCAACCAATAGAGACAAGGGCGTCGCCAGCCGATGGCGCAGGGGGGGCAAGTTGTTACCTACTACAATTCATACTTTTCTCATTCTCTATGAATGAGAAAAGTAGGTATGAATTGTAGGTAAAGTCGACAGCACATGAAACTTTTCACTTTTACTACGAGCCTTACATCTACAGCGATTGTAATAACAACAGTATCTAAGTACTATATATATATACTAGCAGACTGACCGTGCTGTGCACGGTTGTCTGCTAGGCCCTTCGGGCAGAGTGAGTCTGGCTTCGCAATAATTTTTCCTCACACCTCATTCATAGTAATTAAATGGTTTAAGAAGTAATTTGAAAAAAAATTGCGGTAAAAGGGTTATTTAGTTCTTTCATGTTCTGAGATTCTTGTATGAAGCATGAGGTATGAGGCTGACCTCCCATACCTAAAAAAATGTTCACTTAACGAATGTTTCTCTGTTCCTGAAAAGTTCGGCAAAATTGCAGGGCTTATGGTCAAGAGAGGCTGAAATTTTTATTTGTAATAATTACACATGCAGCGTTTGTAACCGCAAACTCACTCATGTCTGCTTGGGGGCATCCATTCAATATGAATTATAAAATGTTTGTATGCAACTTAGATTTATATTCTAAAATTAAAAACATCAAGTGCCACAATTATATGTTAGCGTGAAAAGACATTTGCCAGCTTGTGGGTGTGCATTGTATTTGAATCATCAAAACTCTTTTTGCAACTTAAGATTATAAATTAAGATAACCGTTGTTTAAGGATTTTCCAAACCCAAATTCCTTGACCTAAGGGTTAGTATGAGGCTTACCACCCATATCGCATAAATGGGTTCACTTAACTAATGTTCCCCCTGTTTCTGAATAGGTCGGCAAAAGTTGCATGGCTTATGGTCATGAGAGGCTGAAATTTTTATTTGTAGTTACACATGCAGCATTTGTAAGCGCAAACTCACTCATGTCTGCTTGGGAGCATGCATTGAATATGAATTATAAAATGTATGTATGCAACTTAGATTTATATTCTAAAATTAAAAACATCAAGTGCCACAACTATATGTTAACGTGAAATGACATTTGCCAGTTTGTGGGCGTGCATTCAATTTGAATCATCAAATAACTTTTTTTGCAACTTTAGATTATAAATTAAATTTAACGTTGTTGAATCAAATTCCTTGACTTAAGGGTTAGTATGAGGCTTACCACCCATATCGCATAAATGGGTTCACTTAACAAATGTGTCCCCTGTTTCTGCAAAGGTCGGCAAAAGTTGCAGAGCTTATGTGCATTAGAGGCCTTCTTTTTAATTTGTAAGTTTACATGCAGCATTTCTAAGCGGGAACTCACTCGTGTCTCCATGGAAGCATGCATTGAATATGAATTATAAAATGTATCTATGCAACTTAGATTTATATTCTAATATTAAAAACATCAAGTGCCACAATTATATGTTAACGTGAAATGACATTTGCCAGCTTATGGGTGTGCTTTTAATTTGAATCATCAAATAAGTTTTTTTGCAACTTTAGATTATAAATTAAGATTAACGTTGTTTAAGGATTTTTCAAACTCAAATCCTTGACTTATAGGTTGGTATGCGGCTGACCACCCATACTGTGAAAAATGGTTCACTTTGCCAATTTCACCCCTGTTTCAGGGAAGGATGGCAAGAGTTGCATGGCTTATGTTCATTTGAGATTGGGTTTTTATAATGTAGGTCCACATGCGGCATGTGCCAGCGCGAAATTATACATGTCTGCTTGTGGGAATGCATTGAATATAAATCTTAAATGATATATATCCTTGCAGCTTAGATTAGATTAGAAATTCCTTGACTTATAGGTTAGTATGAGCCTAAATACCCATATTGCAAAAAATTGTTCATTTGAAAAATGTTTCCCCTGTTTTTGAAAAGGGTGGCAAAAGTTGCAGGGCTCATGTTCATTACAGGCCTTAATTTGAATTTGTAAGTTCACATACAGCATTTATAAGTGCGAACCCACTCGTGTCTCCAGGGGGACATGCATTGAATATGAATCATAAAAGTTATTGTATCTGTGCAACTTTAGATTATATATTCTAATATTTAAAAAAAATCAAGCGCCACAACTATAGGTTAGCGTGAAATGACATTTGCCAGTTTGTGGGCGCGCATTCAATTTGAATCATCAAATAACTTTTTTTGCAACTTTAGATTATAAATTAAATTTAACGTTGTTGAAGGATTTCTTAAACTCAAATCCTTGACGGATAGGGAAGTATGAGCTTGAATACCCAGATCGCAAAAAATGGTTCACTTGACAAATGTTTCCCCTGTTTTTGAAAAGGTTGGCAAAAGTTGCAGGGCTTATGTTCATAAGAGGCCTTAATTTTAATTTGTAAGTTCACATGCAGCATTTATAAGTGCGAACCCACTCGTGTCTCCAGGGGGGCATGCATTGAATATGAATTATAAAAGTTATTGTATCTGTGCAACTTAGATTATATATTCTAATATTTATAAAAAATCAAGCGCCACAACTATATGTTAACGTGAAATGACATTTGCCAGTTTGTGGGCGTGCATTCAATTTGAATCATCAAATAACTTTTTTTGCAACTTTAGATTATAAATTAAATTTAACGTTGTTGAATCAAATTCCTTGACTTAAGGGTTAGTATGAGGCTTACCACCCATATCGCATAAATGGGTTCACTTAACAAATGTGTCCCCTGTTTCTGAAAAGGTCAGCAAAAGTTGCAGGGCTTATGGTCATGAGAGGCTGAAATTTTTATTTGTAAATACACATGCAGCATTTGTAAGCGCAAACTCACTCGTGTCTCCGTGGAGTAGTGCATTGAATATGAATTATAAATGTTAATGCGTCTATGCAACTTAGATTGTATATTATAATAATACTTTAAAAAAATTAAATGCCGCAATAAGTATGGTTTTATATAAAAAGTTGACCTAATCGATCGTCATTATTTCTAAAAAATACATGTTGTAACTGGTTGAAGTATAATTTTGAAATAAATAAAGAATATAGGTAGGTACTCAACGGAATTCAACCGAAAAAGAATTGACTTGTATGGCAACTTTGAAGCGTATGTTGAAGTGTTGGCAATTTATTTGAAATTCGAATGTCAAAATGAGTTTTGTTTCTCGCATAGGTTTTACATAAAAAGGTGTTGTGATTGATCATGTTTATTTATTTTAAAAACAACAATTTAAAATCTATTAATGATGAGGAAGCACATCCCAAGTCCTGAACAATATTTGTTGTGAATATGACGTGCATCTGTTCAGGAGTTCTTCAGTTTGTCATCCATTAACGCACAATTATTTTGTATGGGGAGGCCGTTGCATTTTATATTATAGGGGGATATTCTGTGACAGTACAGAGTCCAATGTGTAAAGCTACACGAGCACGAGTTTCGACGTACGGGAATGATTGTTCAAGGCTTGAACTTCAAGTAAATCAACTCAAAGACTTAGGACTTTGGTTGTATTATATTTGGCAACTTTTTTAGAATCTCTAGGGGGGGGCAGCTGCCCCTCCTTGCCCCCCCTTGGCGACGCCCTTGAATAGAGACAGATGGCTGGCACAACAAGGCACTGCCTTTGGAAGATGATAATGATTTTTATACAGTTACAAAGTATTTTCTGAAAAAGGTTCAGAAAACAACATGGCGTGTTAGTCAAGCATTATAGACCATATCATTCAGAGTCTACCATCATTACCTCCTATCAATCAAAATATATAAACAGTATTAAATTTCTCTTACAAATCCACCTGCGGAGAAATTCTTGATAGATGTGTTGGTTGATTTTTCACCAAGCACAAAAACAAACAAAACCATTGAAATAAGAACAGAATGTCCAAACATATTGGATAGAAGCATTGTCACACAAATGAAAATATAGTCGCACAATAGCCATAAAAGTACTGCCAAACATAAAATCAACAAATTATACTCAAACAGTCCCAGCATTATTATAATGACCTTGTTTTGCATAAATAACAAAATTTAACAACACTTTATTTGATGCAATTATTATAAATGGTAAAAGAGATAAAATCATTTAATAATTCCCAATGTAAAAAATGATTATGAGTTTTTTATGTAATGACACCACTAATGCAAGGTGATGGACTTGGCATGTAGGTACATATGACCATTTCCTTGGTCTAGTGGTTAACAACACGGACTAGCAATTGGGAGGTTGTAAATTCAATTTCCCACAGAGCACAACAAAATTATCATTTACAAGTAATCTCTTCTCTGGATTGAAAATTCATTTGTCATTTACCAAAGACCAATCACCAAAGGTCCATCCAGCCTTGAAGCAGCTGGGTCTTGCTGGAGAATTAGCGCTTTCTATAGAGATGACCAAGCTTGCAGAGGGCTCTCGAGATGTTATTCACCAAAAACAATGCTTACCAAATACATAATCCTAAAATTTATTTTATTTTTATTTAGATAAGTAATATTTAATTTTTGGTTACTAAGAACCCTATTCACCTAAGTCTCTGTCTATTGGTCAAAGAAAATAAAGTCGGTCAAAGAAAATAAAGTCGGAACATTAGTGACCCGGCAGGTGACAACACAAGATTTTCTATGACTATTTACATAAGGACCTCAATGGAAATGTCCACAAATCCCATTGTATACCACAGTACAAATGAAATATATTGTATTTTTTAACAAGAAACAAAATATAAATACCGTGCAGAAATAAAACAGCTAGTAGAGCATTAAAACTTATATATTTACTTTAAAAAATTACAACTTGATTGCATTATCAATCCTTTGAATCGTTGTTTCCTTCCCCAACACCAAAATCATCTCAGCCACTCCCGGCCCTTCGTCCAAGCCACTCAAAACACTCCTCACAAGCTTCATCAAGCTCCCAAACTTCACTCCATTCTTCCCACAAAACTCCCTCAGAGTCTTACTCAAATTCCCAACGTCAAACAAGTGAACATCGTCTTCTAGAATCTTAGCTTTCAATTGTTTTAAAATTTTGACATTTGACGGTTCTAAATTTAAATTTTGTGATGGCAAAACCCAAAGGAATGCCAGAGATGAACCGACGAGATCTTCTAGCTTGGTTATTCTGCCCGATGACCATTTTAAAACAGATTCAATATGCTCGGTGGAGTCTTGAAGGTTGCTGTCTTGGAATTTTGCCTGCACCATTTTCTGTATGTGACATATGAGGTTTTGTAGTTGTGTTTTGTCCTTGATCTGTTCCATTATTTCGAGTCTGTTACATTCTGTCAGCAGATCTGGGTTCAGACGGGTTGAATTGCTGTTTACGGCTTCCAAGCAAAACTGTAAATAAACAAATATATATTAGTTGCAATTGATTTAGTAATGCTATTAATAAAAGTTGCATTCAACATCAAAAGGGCTTGTCTCTTCTACCCAAAAACTGAGCTGTCAGAAAAATTGTTGTGTTTCTGATGAAAGATTGTAGGTAAATATGATCAAACCCTCCTCATACCCGTCTTGCATGTATGTGTCCGAAGGACCCACAGCACATGGACACTCATACAAAGTTTTATATTTTCTCAAGTGGCGGAAGGCCTTCCCGTGAAGTAAAAGCAATGGCAAGACAAAACAAGAAACTCTTGGTCAGAAGTGTGCCCATGACTCTAAAAGTAAATGGTTCGATGTTACTGAAGCTAATAGCATACCTCGGGTGGCACTCCTTGTGGAATTGTTGCTAGATCTGTGATGATAATGATGATGTTAGATCTTAGATACCAGAAACCACTTTGTATGACACTTTAGTTTGTATTTGTTTGGTGTACTAATAGTATTTCTTCCTCACCTCCTCTGCTAGCTCTTGCATGGTGTGATGCTTGATGCCTTCCCCTGGTACATGTTGATATCCCCCGCCGGCCTGGGTGAGGTAGTTGATGAGGGCCAGGGGCAGCACACCCTTGTCCCTGTACTGCTGCACGTACACGTCTCCCTGCCGTTTACTCAGCTTGGAGCCGTCGGGGTTCAGGATGAGGGGCAGGTGGCCAAACTGGGGCGGGGACCAGCCAAACGCCCTGGAAGACATCCAACACAATGCTCTGAATCTAATCAAACAAAACAACTGAAATGTCTCAAGGATGTTCAGGGTACTGCGAGGAAGAGATGGCTCAGAAAGACAATCAACAGGGAAATTTGGGAGAGGCTTAGGAAAACAAGCTGAGAAAGAATAATATGATACATATAATCTAGAAATTGAGGTCAACAAAAGTCAGCAGTTTGCTGGGTCACTCCAGCAAATGGGCTATTGGGGCCAGGAAAAGATGGTTGTGATGACGAACCCAAAGAGGTGCAGGACAGTTGGAAGACACAGATTGACCGCTACTCTGCCAATCCACCCCTCGCAGCACGTGGCTGATCTCCACGAGGTGGCCGTCCGCCAGGTAATAAGTGCATTTACTTGTTGAGCATGATGTGTTTATTGGTGGAGATCTGCCACTCCATTCCTCGCAACACATGGCTGATCTCCATGAGGTGATCGTCCACCACATTGGCCAAGTAATAAGTGCACTTACTTGTAGAGCATGATGTGTTTAGTGGTGGAGATCTGCCACTCCACTCCTCGCAACACGTGGCTGATCTCCATGAGGTGATCGTCCACTACATTCGCCAAGTGGTAGGTGGGCAAGCCATCTACCTTCATGATCACCGGGTCCCCCTCCGTCAAGGTGACATCGTACGCTATGGAGCCGTACACCAAGTCCTCAAACACCTTCACATCGTCACTCAACTGGAAAACAAATAATCAGAATTACCGGCAAAGAATTTAACCGGCAAGCTGGAGTTGACAGGGAAGTTTGTCTAGCTTCTTCAAATTATATTGATGGGGAAAATTGAGAGATGACGATAGGGGGCAGATGTCCTGACCAGACACATAAAGAAAAAGAATTGGCAAAGCGAAGAGCCTACGCCACTGTTTTAATAGAAACACCCAAACTGTATGTGAAACCTGACGGTCCACAATAAATCATGATTGCAGAAGAAATGCCAGTCGTCTCCCAGCTTGATGGACGGATGAAATACAGAAATCTGCTTGGATGATATGGCAGAGAAAGTCTCACAACAAGAGCAACTGAGGGAGGTTACCTTTATTCAACAGTGAACTTGGAAAACTCTCAATGAAGAAGATGTCTTTCAACTGTAATTCTAATTTGAACTGTAACTGTAATGCTGTCGCCATTCCACTAGGGGTGACGAAACTTCTGCAGAGTCTTTTGCACGAATCTTGACATATTTTTTTCAGTTCATTCATATCAGTCACTTTTTTCATACATTTCCTTCTTTAACATTCCAAACCCTCACAATTGAATTAATTTGATCAAGCCATTTCCTTTCATCATCTACTCTTTCCCAATGCCCAAGCAATCTCATTTAATTCCTTATCGGTTTCACCTTGAATCTGAACTGTTCCGGTTAATTTCTAACAACCAATATTCTAATTTGAAATCCTTAAAATCTTTAGAACAATAAATCCGATAACTCTCCCACCTTGAACCTAATGCACGCTTGTTCCCCGCTGCTCATCTTCTGTTGCGCCTCCTCCCGAGTAAGTTGCCTGCACTTGTTGTCATAGCGGGGCACCTGGCGACTCCTCACTGCCTCTCTCCGCAGAAGTTCCAGGCGCCGCACCGAGCAGAAGCAGTGGTAGGCTGAACCAGAGGCAACCAGCTCCTGCAGGTGTTGCCTGCGATATACACTGTGTGTACAAGGTGCTGGTACTGGAGAGTTGCTCTCTAGTATCTGTTGTCATGGACCATGGTCTGTAGGAGCTGGAGCTTTTGGACATGGACAAAACATCCCGACACAGATCCTGGAAAGCAACTATCCTGTATCAACAGCCGGCCGTGTAAGCCTAAAACTCCTGTTGTACAAAGTGTGCCTACAAAGTGATAATTAAAATAATTTTAAATGCTTTTCTACTTTTTTTTCTTTTTATGTCTCGTCAGGTCCCCTCGACGTTGACTATCACTTATAGGTCTACGTCAGCCTTGCGCAGCTCTGAATAATTCCTCTAAGTACAGTCTGGGATGTTCCCCAGCCAGCTTTTTGCAGAAATGGACCAAGCTCAAATTTAAATTTGGAACATTTTTCTCAACATACAATCATCACACTTGTATGGAATAAACATTGCTTGATCTCTTAATTCATTCCTGTAAACGTTTTATTGATGCTTGTATTCACTTAAAGTAGACGCGTTGCACCCGCGATAATTTGATGTTGCACCCGCGATTGCTTTAAAAGTGAATAATTTTGTGTTTATTTTTGTTTCAAATAAAAAAATATGTTTGTCCACTTGATTAGTTGAATGCCTTACGAAACATGAAGGCGTAACATAATAAATGTTTCACAATAATTATTAACAGACTTCTGTGATTTTGTTTCATGATCTGGAAAGGTTGGGCCGATTTTGTTGCACCGGCGATGGGACTTTGAACCTCATTCCTGACAATTTGTATATTTCAATAAAATTCTTTTTACAAAATATAAAGTGAACTGCCTGAAAAGTAGCACTTACAAGAACAATTTTATTTAAAATATTTATCATTGATGAGGCATTCACTTTGTAACCTTTCATTAAAAAAAAAAAAAATTTAAAATAAAAAACAACTTGTATTAAATTACGGGCCGAGTAAAATTCAATAATGTACGACCGGTTTCGGAAACAATGTTTCCATCGTCCGAAACCGGTCATACATTATTGAATTTTACTCGCCCCGTAACCTAATACAAGTTGTTTTTTATTTTTTATTTTAATTTTTTATTTATTATTTCATTATTATGAAACTAAACATGCGTTAAGTAATTAGTTGCACCCGCAATAATGGAATCACCCTGATGTCACAATTTCATCTATCTCAACGGGTCCAGCACATGAATTGTGTCGTCAAACGGCCGGGTTGCTAGAGAAAAGGCCAGAAAGCTTGATGGTTGTAAAGGACTGTTGTCCCATAAAAGTGAGGCGTTTGGCAGCTGAGAAAAAACTTTATTAATGGGCTGAGGCCATAGAATAAAACAACTTAAAATTAATACTTACTGGTAGATGTGCTTGCGCTCGCTCTGCACATAGGGTCCGTGCGCCCCTCCCGCCGTGGGGCCCTCATTACACAGCACGCCTGCCCAGCGCAGGCTCTCCTCCAGCGCCTGCTGCGCCCCCTCAACCAAGCGCGCCTGGTCAGTGTCCTCTATCCTCAGCACCATCTTGCCGCCTTTCGATAAAGCGAACAGATAATTGTACAAAGCCGTGCGGAGCCCTCCAAGATGGAGGTGACCTGTGGGGCTCGGGGCGAACCTGACACGCACCGGCTTGCTGCTGAACCCACGAATAAAAACATTTCCAATGCGAGAAAACTTACGAATCATTGTGCTTATTTTATTTTAATTGTTTTTATTTACTTTTAACTTACATAACCTAAAAATTAACTATGTTGTTTTGACATTTCAGATTGAAGTTTTTGACAGTTGGTTAGCACCACCTATGGTTGAATAGCCGTTTTTGTTTTTTGCTGATAGTACATTTTTGTAAGCTCCGTCATGTTGGCAGAACAGCATTTGCGTATTCCGATTTGTGAACTGTGCAGCTCAGATGTCAAACCTTTCCCCGTTGTTTTCGTAGTGAAAATAAATTAATTTCGCAAAAATGGTGAGTGCAGACGACTCGGCATTTTGTCTGCTTTCCAAATATGTCGTCATATGCATTGTAACTAAAAAAATCGTGCAATATTTTGATGCGTTTCTAAATTTGGCATGACGGAATGACTAACGTGAAGTTGTCCCACTGCATTAAATGATAAGCTCTAATCACAACACAGTCCTTCAAACAAATTTAAAGCTTATATTGTACTCATCGCTTTATAAATCTTTATTTGTGTACATAGCATTTCCTGTTTATCCGGTATTTAGTTTTTTAAGGAAGTGATGGTTCCTTCCTGATTCTGGGTATTTTTTTTACAGAATAAATTGAAATCCGCGCAAAGGGACAAAGTGAAAAAGTTTGTCAGCTTCACGCAGACGACAGAGAGCACCGCCATCTACTGCCTGACACAAAACGACTGGAAATTAGACCTGGCCAGCGACAATTACTTTCAAAACCCGGATGCGTACTTCAAGGAGCCCGCCAAAGTGTCTGTGGACAGGAAAAAGCTGGAGGTGCTGTTTAGCAAGTACCGGGATCCTCAGGAGACGGACAAGATCTCAGCGGAGGGCGTGATGAGGCTGCTGGAGGACCTGTCCCTCAGCGCGGAGAGTATATTGGTTCTCATCATAGCGTGGAAGTGTAAAGCTGCCGTCCAGTGTGAATTTAGCAGAGAGGAATTCTTAACAGGTTGGCAATGTTTCTTTATTTGAATGGATGCTGCTCAAATTTGAATGAGGTCCACACTTTTTAATTGACATAGACAAAATTGTGTCATCACCTGGCCCGATTGCTAGGGAAAATGGAAAAAAATACTTAATTAGTGGTTGCTAAGGTTGATATTATTATTATTAAGGACAGCAGTCCCATACGAGACTGCCGAAAAATGATCCATGTCCATTAAAAACTTTTTTCTCGCAGGGCAATCATCCCACTTGTATGGGACTACAGGCCTTAGCAATGAGTAACGTCAACGTCACAATCTTGTCTATGGCAATTCACGTGCGGACCTTATTTGTGCAGCTTGCTTATGAGTCCGTTCCTATAAACAGGGTAGTGAGTGATGAGAGGTTTGTACATTTGACATAAAAAACAATGGCATCACCTAGCCGGGTTGCTAAGGCAAACGTTAACTAATAATCTATTCTTGGTTAAGAAAGACATTACGTACATAGATTTGTGGTGTTCACATGCTGAGAGGAAAGCGATGGAGATGGAGAAGAATAGACGGAGGCGATTCCTTTAGGAGGGCAAGTTGGTGTTGTTCTTGACCCACACTGAGATGCTGCACCAATAGTGATGATGACGATGATAATGGAAATGTTGTGTCATGTATTCCAGGTATGTTAGACCTGGGCACAGACTCCATAGACAAACTAAAGGCCAAGCTGCCCACGCTAGAAAATGAGATCAAGGACGTGCAGAAGTTCAAGGAGCTGTACCACTTCACCTTCAACTACGCCAAGAACCCCGGCCAGAAGGGACTGGAGCTGGACATGGCCATCGCCTACTGGAACATTGTGCTGCGCGACAGGTTCAAGTTCCTGGACGCCTGGTGCAAGTTCTTACTGGTGAGTGCATCTCCTTGTGTTCTGTCAGATCCCCTGAATGTTGATTATTTCTCCTTGTATTTTTGTCAGTTCCAATGTTGATAACTGGACTGAGAAGGCCAAAACTGAGATGGAGGGATGAAGTGGAGAGGGGTGCGACTCAGCTTCTACAAGTTGCAAACTGGAGAACGGCATCGGAGGACAGGTGGAGTTGGAGGCAGAAGTTAAAAGAGACCAAGGCTTGCACTGGGCTGTAGCGCCATTTGAGAAGAAAATTCAATAGACTCAAAGCAATCAATATATGCCTTGGCTATGTGATGTCACTCATATCAAATAAAGAATGGATTCCCAAGATTTTTTTCTAGATCACAGCACTGTCAGCCCATACATTTGGCGGAAATTCTAAATGCAGGACGGTGCACTTTCCTGTCTTTTCAAACTTCTCACATAATATTGTATTGAATCTATAACGCTCTATACTGTCTTCCGCACGGGCAGGTGACATCACAAATATTTCCCAACAAAAAGGACAGTGATATTTTTATTTTCCAGGAGCACCACAAGAGATCCATCCCCAAGGACACGTGGAACCTGCTGCTGGACTTCGCGCTACACATAGACGAGCAGATGTCCAACTATGATGCTGAGGGAGCGTGGCCTGTGCTCATCGATGACTTTGTGGAGTGGTGCCTCAAGCAGGAGCAGCACTGAGAGCTGTACATGACTCACCGCCGTATTCACCAATCTTACTAGCACTTCCCTTAGGCCACAATTGCGCTTTGAATGGTTTTTATATGTGCTTATGGTGTATAAATAAAAACCATGCTAAGACCCGGTAATTTCAAGACGTTGGTTAAATTTTGGTAAATATGTGACTCATCAAATTTTGCCAAAATATATTTAGTAACTATAGTAACTAACTATTTTCAAGATGGCATCATATTCTCTGACAGCAGCTCTTGGTCTTTGATGTAAAGATACATCAAAATTGCCGCCAATCGTTTTCCAGCTTTGTGGAGAAAAGACATTTGATGCTTTTGAATGGCATTCTTATCATTTCTAAGATTTCAGGTGGTGCTGGTCGCTTTGGGTCTTTTTATTTAACTCAAACTGGAGTATCTTGAGTCAAAGTAATAGTTAACTAAAATATTATTAAAGTTAAACGGGCCTACGAGGCATGAAGGCCTAAGGGAAGTGTTAGGAGGATTGTTGAGTACGGGGGCTACTATACTATGTTATATAACACAGCTGTATTCACAGACAATGCTTTGAGATCTCAAAGTAAGCAACGATGCTGGAACTATGAGGTTTCATAAGAGGGTTTGTGGATACAGCTGTTATGGTGGTAACTCGGTTTTTTAAATGGAAATCACAGACTTGAAAGTAAAAACCTTTCTCGACATTTATAAAAAAGATTATTTCGAGTTAACTATTGAATGTAACTTCTTGGAAATTATGTCATGAGCAGCATTGTCGCTCCCAGCAAAAGGCCATCAAGATTGCATTTCAACATACGTCTACAGATGCTCTGAAATATTTGAAATTCACTTAGAACCATCTAAGTTGCAAAGATATATTACCCACTTGCCCTTGAGGTGTAACACACAAAAACAGCGCTCTTTAATTATGTGTGCCTTCCAAATAAATTATCCTTGTATAAATATATATACAAAGCGCCAATTCTCAAGCAATATCCAGTTGCAGGCTGAATGGACCTTTGGTATAGGTTTATGAATTTTTCAAAACAATGAAGAGCATATTTGAAAATATAAATGTTATATTTTTTGTGCTCCGCTGGATCCCACCCCACAACCTTCCATTTACGAGTCCAAAGTGTTACCACTGGACTACGGACTGTTAAAATTAAAAAAATAATGCATGCCCACAAGCAGACACGCGTTAGCTCGCACTTAAACATGCTGCATGTGCACAAACGAAATAAAAACCTTAATATAAACATAAACCCTACAACTCTTGCCGCCTTTTCCTGAAATTAGGGTGACTTCACAGGGCAAAGTGATTTTTTTTTCAGTACAGATGGTTGGCCTTAGACCAACCTATAAAGCAAACTATAAAGAAGGAGGATAAACAAATAAATTTCAGGGTATTTTTATTTGGTGTCAATCACACCTCAAGATCCCTCTGCATGCTTGTTCTGACCTAACAATGGGCTCAGAAATTAATAAAAAAAATCTCAGCTTGCATACGCCACACCTCTATGTGACTGGTCCTTAGCAAGCAAAATCAATTTTTTCCTTGTTTTTCCTTAGCTACCCGGCCGTGTGATATTATATTGGAGTCTATTGAATCCAACAGTATCAGAGGCGTTACTCTAGATTTTTTTAAATGTAAATCTTAATGATTTATAAATTAGATAAACATACGGAAACACAGGAAATATTGCTCTCATCATTTCCATATGTTTATTTAATTTTTGATATAAAAACCTAGATTACCGCCTCTGATTCTGTATGATTGTTTTTTTCTTCAAATTTTTGATTTTCATTAAGCGAGGTGCCTCTGCAATACAAGAAATGTCCAACTATGACAAATTCACACTCAAATCCATCTTTACCCGAGTATAAAAAATTCAAATGTAAACACTGAACCGTTGCGTAAACAGAAAAAAATAATGAAAACTAAAATACTCTCTAGAGGTGCTGTTGTATCTTCTATACATTTTGTTTGTTTGTGCAGTAGTTAAATATTTACTCAATGTTTTATACACGGTGTACTGTTCTCTTTACTTGTTAAATTTATGAAGATATTTGAAATGAAAGAATGCAGAATGGGGTCCGCACATTCAAAATATCCCTGGGCTCTGTGACCTCACAAGTTGTCTGTGTAAATAAAAATAAAATAGATTCCCGATAATCAGGGATTTTATTTTTATTTTACAGCATTGTGAGGTATCTCATGCTGACTTTCCCTGAAACAGGGAAAAGTGAACCAATTTTTACAGTACAAGTGGTCAGCCTCATACCAACCACTCAAATAAAGGAACAAAATTTATAATAGAAATTTACACATGAAAAACAACAAGGAGAAAATCTATGAAATACAATAAAACGTTAAATGAACATTTATTATTTAAAAGCCTTAGCCTGCAACATTGCAGATCAACAACCGATTTTTTCAGTCCTTACATAAGTAATTCTTTCATTTCATCCACAGTGGTAACCTTTTTCAAGAAATAAATAAATTGACAATTTGAATCTGTGCACTCCATTCTGCTGGCATTATTTTCTCTTAAGGCTTCTTCAAAAAGAAAGTGTTTTTTAGGCACGTCAAGGCGGTGAAACGTCCCCGTGTTGCATCGCGGTGTAGCTCTGCTCGTGTTGTACAACATGTGTCTACACCTCTCAATTTAAGCACGGGCGCCACCACGAAGCGAAACATTAACATGGTGTCCAGACATTGTGTTGTATTCTATAACTAAATTTTTTTTGATGCAGGGAGTAATTTTATGCCATAAGTAAAAATGTTGACGGAGAAATTAATTGAATGTGTTTGAAAATACTGGTGCTTGTAAAAAACGAGCAGCGCTTTTAAAACTGTTTCCATAAAGGATTTTGCTAGATAATGCATAAAGCCGGAACAACTCATCTTCATCTGAGTCGCTGAACATGTGACCAGCTATGTCGACTGAATAGTATTTAAGTCGCTCAAACACAAAGTACGCAACGGATGGCGTTTAAAATGCTTTCTGTTTGATGAAGCCTCTATCCAGCATTCTCAAAAGAAAATCTATTGGGTTCATTGTTATATCCTTTAATTGGAAATTTTTAAAATAGAATAAATTTGTAAAAACAGAATCTTTATACTACGTGGGTACGTTGTGAGGGAGAAATGTACAAAACAAATTGAAATCTTCAATATATTAGAAAATCACGAAATTGTGCTGTATATAATACCATTGGGAAAAATTACCTTTTTTTTTGTAAAATTATACTTTTCCTTATTTTATATTCAACAACAAAAGACATTGTGCCTGAAAAACCTGCGATAACGGTTCAACAAAAGCACAAAGTCTCTGTTTCCAGCATCCAAGGCTAAAATAGCCGTGAGGATCGCTGATCTTTGTTAGAAGTGGCACCAAAAGAAGAAGAATATTCAACTTAGGCCTGCCATTTTCAACGTTAACATAGCCACTTTATATTGAATGAAATAGACTCACTTATGTCAATTGTGTGGTTCGTTTTTTTATTAGTATTAAGTTTCTTATGCTAACATTGAAAATTAGCTTAGGGTGTTGTTTCAAACTTAGCTTATGTGACTTTAAACTGAAGTTTGTCCTTTTCATCATGGATGTTATGGATATCCGTATCCTAAAACGAAACTTATTAAATATCCAAAATAAAATAAAATATCCATAACCGAAACCGATTTATAAGTTTCGGATAATATTGAAGAACGTAGTAGAAATTATGGATGTTATATTGTTTTTGCATTTTTAAGTAAAATTTATAATAATCACTCATATGACTGATTGTAAAACCAAATGATAACCTAGAAATAAAGTCATAAAATTTATGTTTTTATTTTTAGTTATTATACTTTCAGGATTCTTTAAAAATCATGTATCTGTAACTGAAACTAGCGGGTATCTGTATCCGAAATAATATTTTTCCCATATTCATATTAACATCCCTACTTTTTTCATTGATTACGGCGAGTATATTAAGTTCCACGACCGGTTTCGCAAACATTCCGTTTGAATCTTCAGGTGGCTAAATAATTACTCAATGGTCCCTTTGTTGGCATATTCCCGAGGAAGCAATTCCTAAGAAATAACCCAGATGAGACAAACTTGACACATGGCCGTCCTGCATACCCTCACACGACACTATCAACGATTGATTCCATATCTGGACCATTTAGTAATTATTTAGCCACCTGAGGATGCAAATGAATTGTTTGCAAAACCAGTCGTCGAAATTAATATATTCGTTGGAATAAAAAACAAAGTTGTTTTATTTTTTGTCTTTTAAGATGAATGATTACAAAGTGAATGCCTCCACAATCGATAAAATCCCTTCTCTTCATTCAATAAATAGTCGCTAAGCTATGTTTGAAAACCTGGAATTTGATTTTGATATCTTTTTTTGTTATTGACACTTAGTTGATTTTATATTATAGAGAAAAGTATAAATGAACAAAAAAAACTCATTTTTCTGCAGTGTAATAAATAAAGTTGGAATATTTTCTTGTTGTGATAAAAGAAAAATGTAAATACCTACTTTTAATGTTAATTAATTTGTTAGTCTATGATTTTCTTCATTTTAATGATAAGTAGGTAGTCAAATAATTGAAATATAGAATGTGTTTTTGAAAAATTATTGAATTAAGATGACGCACGCAAAAAAAAATTAACAGTGATATTCATTGCAGAGAACATACAATACTCTATAATCTAGGTTGCAAAGATGTGTTAATGTTTGAGAATCATATTTAATGGACGCACAGAAGACATTTCACGCTTGCACATGCTGCATGTGTAGTGTGTACTTAATAAAACAAGACCCAAATCTCAAATGAACATAAACCTTGCAACGCCTTTTCCTGAAATATTGATGGCATGCCGCCTTTTCCTGAACCAGGGGTGGCATTGGCTCATCCAACAATTTTTAATTCAATGAATATTTGTAAAAAATCTCTCAGTTTATGGAATGACACCTCCTCATCTTTATGATTCACTAGACCGATGCATAGTGTGGTGGTTAACACTACGGACTTGTAGTCAGAAGGCTTTTGGTTTGATTCTCAGCAGTGGACCAAGTAATTATCATTTGATTTTTAAATTCTCTTCGTTGGGTTGAAAAATTAATTTGCCTTTACGAAAAGTCCATTTAGCCTTGCAGCAATTGGGTTATTATTAAATTGTGTGCTTTGTCTTCACTATAGAAAGCACTAGAGTGCTATTGAGGTGTGATTCACCCAAAACAGTCATTGCATTGTGTGTTCACTGTTTATAAAAATCTTCAAGAATATCTTAAGAGAGCTCCAGAATCTTGCTATGGAACTTCGGACAAAACTTTACCAAACTTATAAAAAAAAAAAAAAAAAACAAACAAAAAAAATGTCAACCTCATACCTACCTAAAAGTCAAGGAGCCAATAGCAATATATTAGTTTGCTTTTTCCCCATCAACCCGGCCATGTTACGCCACAATATTGTGATGCATAGAATTTGTACCGAGTCCATTGTTTATCATAAATGCTTGTCAAGAATCTGGGACTTGAGGAAGATATTCAAAATAGTCAAACAAATTGTTCTCCTGTATAATATACAAGTAAAGCTGTGGACAAAAAATTGTATCTAAGTATGCACTACTTGCTAGTTTTATTTTATTGGAATGTCATTTAATGACCCTCTGTTTATTTATTGCTAAAACTCTTTTATTTACATCAAGAAATAATGTTATTTGAATATATTTTACACTTATACTTGCTCTCCCAGTCCTTCGGGCAGAACGTGGCAAGATGTTGCACTATCTGTGCAGTTTAGTTGTAATTTGCTTGCCTGTGTCAAATAATACATCTGTCTACGATAAGGTCACAATGTTTATTTATTTTCTTGCATACTCTGGCATCTATTGGAATTTTGTTGAAGCTTTATAGTTTATACTTTTTTTGAGAAGGCAAATTGAAATAATAAATTTTGCTACCCTAAACACCTCTAAGCATCATCCATGAATGCAGGATGTCATGTGATCTAAAGGTTTCATCAAACGGGAAGCATTTTTAGCGCGCGTCATGGCGTTGAAGTGTCCCGGTCTTGTGTTGCACTGTATCGCTGCTTTGTGTTGTACTGAACATGTCTACACCTGTTAAACAGAGCAAACGCGCTACCAGGACGCGACACTCTGTTGCTGCTTCTGGACGTTGTGTTGTACTGAACATGTCTACACCTGTTAAACAGAGCAAACGCGCTACCAGGACGCGACACTCTGTTGCTGCTTCTGGACGTTGTGTTGTACTGAACATGTCTACACCTGTTAAACAGAGCAAACGCGCTACCAGGACGCGACACTCTGTTGCTGCTTCTGGACGTTGTGTTGTACTGAACATGTCTACACCTGTTAAACAGAGCAAACGCGCTACCAGGACGCGACACTCTGTTGCTGCTTCTGGACGTTGTGTTGTACTGAACATGTCTACACCTGTTAAACAGAGCAAACGCGCTACCAGGACGCGACACTCTGTTGCTGCTTCTGGACGTTGTGTTGTACTGAACATGTCTACACCTGTTAAACAGAGCAAACGCGCTACCAGGACGCGACACTCTGTTGCTGCTTCTGGACGTTGTGTTGTACTGAACATGTCTACACCTGTTAAACAGAGCAAACGCGCTACCAGGACGCGACACTCTGTTGCTGCTTCTGGACGTTGTGTTGTACTGAACATGTCTACACCTGTTAAACAGAGCAAACGCGCTACCAGGACGCGAAAATTTTCAAAAAATTTTCTTTGACGCTGGGCGTTTTTAATGTTAAAATTAAAAAGGTGTACTGAAAAAAATATTGAATCTATACTCTACATAAGTTGCAAAGATATATTAACATTCAAAACTCATATCAAATGCATGCCCTTCAACAGAAGTGGTTGGCGTAAAGCTGGCCCCCTCACCTGTAAAAATAAATAGGTTCCACTCGCTGCATGGATAATGCAGCAAGAAGTTGGATTATATTTGTAGCTTTGTTGTGTTTTGGAAGGTGGCTGTGAAAGCCTAAAAACATGAAATTTCCTGTGTTTATTTATTTGAATCAAATGTAAGGAGCGCTTTTTTGTCCATTGCTGTACTTCATATTCAGACAACCAATACTACTTGTCTCTTAAGTTTTCACTGCATGGTACTGGGCTGGAGTGACTATTAAAATTATTTTCATGAGTTATTCGTCAAAAGATATATATTTATATGTTCTATGAATGTGTAAGATAAATAGTCCAATTCATTCTGGATTGTTTATAAAACAGAATTTCAATGTTAAGTTCATTTTGAATAGAATTAAAAGACAGATTCTACAATCCATATTATAGAGAGCAACCCGTTCCCCAAGATTTCGTGGAAGTCGTTGGTGTGGTCGAGTGGATAAGGAGTTAGCACTTGAATTAGCGTTATTGAAACAAACGCAAGTTTGAATCCCATCGTGTCCTATAAAGATAACTTTGACCGTGGTTCAACAGATTGCATTGAGTAATTATGAATGAATAATTATTACTTGATGTGTTAATTAATGTTTCTGGCCAGGGCTGGAAGTCTCATCACCACGGTAATTCTTATCTGCCGAATATCGGTAGCATTTGTATGCCTTGTTGGATTCTTGGATTGCTCACTTCACTCAACGTCATATTTTATTGTGTTATATCTTCAAATAGATACCGTAAGATCTACTGACAGCCGTCGAGACTTCCACCCCACTTCTTACATCCATTAGCCTACCAGTCATATGTACGTTGAACACTGAATGTTGGTTATTTATGCATGCCACCTGTGTTCAAAGGGTTAAGAAGAGAGATTGTAAACTTGTGTTTTTCAGAGGGCTGAAATTATTTAATAAATGTGTCACTTTATTCCAGTACTTAGCGATGACTAGGTTGTGTTCTCATGTAGATAGTTATTGTTTTATTTTGTAGGCAAAGTGAATAAGGCTGTAAATAGTGTACATATTATGTTATATATTTAGTCTATAATGTTATTATTTAACTGATTGTAACTCTTGTGTTATAACTAAAAGATAATATTGTCAAATATAATTCTGTTTAATTTACAAGAATCTTCATTTTTTACTGCAAAGCTTAGGGTGGGCTATATGCTCTCAGGATGCGCAGGCGCACAGATTTGTGACATTGTCACTCCTAGGGCGCTCCAAAAGATTTGGCGAAGATCAGTTTGGAGACATCTATTAAAGTGACTGTTGTCGGCAATCTCTCGAACCATATGTTGCAGTTGAATCAATTCCCTTGGAGCCGCCACTGCAAAAGCACGCTCACCAAACACTGTTGTAAAATTGCGCAAGAGCTCACTGACTAATGTTCTGGCTCCACTTTTTTCAGAGCGCGAAGTAAATTGTCTTCTATTCAAGCCAGTTTGCTTGATAAGTCCCATGAAGTACAGTCTTGCACTTTGTGTCTTTGAGCACAATTTATACTCAGTATGTTGTGAAACGCAAAGGCCAGGAGGTGACCAAAGTGACCAGGAGGCGTAAGCCCCTCCTTGACCGCAAATTGGCAAAACAGTTAAGTCAGGTTTCTTTGCTCTCCGACAAATTAGAGCAATCAGAAGAAATCTGACTACAAAGGCCTTAAAAACTGTTGTCAATGCCTTTGTGCTGTCGAAAATCGACTACTGCAATGGCGTATATGCCGAACAGCCCCAGAGCCAGCTGAAGAGACTCCAGTCTGTACTGAATGCCGCGGCCAGACTTATACATGGTGCCTCAAAGTTTTGCCATATTACGCCGCACCTGAAGTCTCTTCACTGGCTCAAGATTCATGAACGGGTCCAGTATAAGATAGGGTTGCTGGTCTCCAAGAGCCTGCGTGGGACCGCACCGAAATATTTAAAGGATATGATAACTCCAGCCACCACAAGCAGCAGAACAGCAACACTGCGATCAGCAGCATCATGTCGCAGTCGGATAGAGTTTCCAAGAAGGAAAAAGAAGACCGTTTTTGGAGATCGAGCCTTAAAGGTGGCTGCTCCAACGATATGGAACGGCCTCCCAGATGACCTGCGCGAAATGGATCTGGAGAGTACTTTTAGAAAGGGGTTGAAGACCCACCTGTTCGCGCGCTCATATGAGCAAGCGCCTTTGGGATGACCAAGAGTCATGAAAAGGCGCTATAAAAATACTGTATTATTATTATTATTAAAGGCAAATCAGCTCACATTAAAGGCATGTATAATAATAAGGTGTTTATTTTTAATACTCATTTTAATGAAAAATATTTTCAATAATGTAGTATCTCACATAAGTACATATTTACAATAAGCTGGTACATGGTTACAGCAATAATGACAAAATAACTCCCTAATATCGTAACTCCCTTTTCTCTTCATCCCATACAGTACCGCATCAGAACTTGTATCTTAACTTTCATGATCCATGCTTGTCCAGCATTCCCATACATTTCTTGACTGGATCCGGAACAAAACTGGACAGTGTGTCAAAGGGTAACTCAAAACTATACATATAATCTAAGTTGCAAGGATAATATATTAACATTCAAAGCTCATATCAAATACATGCCCACATACAAATAAGTTCACACTTACAAATGCTGAATGTGAACCTACTTTCAAATTAAAATCCAAACCTCAAATGAACATAAATCCTGCAACTTTTGCCCACCTTCCCTGGAACACATTGGCAAAGTGAACTGTTTTTTACAGTATGGATGGTAGGCCTCATACCAACCTATAAGTCAAGGAATCAATAATAATAGTATTAGGATGATTTATTTGGCGAGCGTTTTTTTTTGTGTAAAACGCTTCTCAAGAGCTCTCTCTTAAACAAACTCCTTATAAAGGTGTCCTGTCGCTTCGAGCCCTGAAATTGTTCCCCGCTCGAGAGAATAAAACGTTGGCAGACAAAATTACTGCAAATAGAACATGATCTAACCCGAGAAAAACTATGTCCTCTAGCACTGACCATGAAAGTCAAGTGAATGCTTAAATCTTTATTTAATGTTCAATTATTCACCATTCATTCTCTCTAGATGACCAAACCATGGCATCATCCCTATGCTCTTTTACGCTACAACTATGAGGTTTCCTTGAAGGCTGGCAATCCGTACAGCTCTGGCTGAAAATGCGTGAGGCTGGTGAGGACTTGTGTGGCTTGTGCAGTGAGGGCTGTGTCCATGGAGGCCTCGGGCACCATCACCACCTGCATGCCGGCTGCTCTGCCAGACAAGACACCGTTGGGGGCGTCCTCTATCACCAAACACTGCAGCAATAAAGCAAATAATGTAAAAACAGCTATGAATGATGTGATCAGTGCTATCAAGGTTAGGCCCCTGCTTTGATTATAAATCTGTACCTTAGAGCATAAACAACGGTAGTCACATTTAGTAAAATGTTCAGGAGACGAGTTTTAGTGAAAATGCGCACTTTATTAAACCATCATAACTTCTAAACTAGACGAGATATTTTTGATCTGTAAAAACTGTTTATCTTCTTTTATCGATATTTATTATGTGAAGTAATGTGAACAACGTATGTGGAACTTTCGTGATTTATGCACCACTTATAGAACAGCTAATTATAATAATTTCTGCATCATTAACTCAAAAAACCCAAAAAAGTGGACTTCCGTGTTTATGCTCTAATCTAATCTAAGCTGCAAAGATATGTTACATTGGAGATTCACATTACATGCATTCTCACAACCAGACACATAGGTACAAGTTCGCGCTTGCACATGCCTCATGTGAACCTACAACATAAAAACCAAATCTCAAATGGACATACACCCTGCAACTCTTGCCGTCCTTCCCTGAGACAGGGGTGACATTGGCAAAGTGAACCATTTCTTACAGTATGGGTGGTCAGCCTCGTACTAACCTATAAGTCAAGGAATACTGGAAAATAAAGATTACTTAAATAGATTAGCTTCATTACTTACACACAACAATTTTTTTTGGTATGAAGATTGACTATGACCTTAAACATGACCGTATTTTATGCTATAAAGTCATGTGCAGTCTGATGTACAATTTATTTATCTATGGAGTTCTTTTGCAAGCACTGGCAATCTCCGACTTGTATGGATATCCAAAGTGTAAGGAATTTAGCAGAATAGCGCTTCTGGTGACACTACATTTTTTTTGTCTACGAAATTTAATAATCTAAATTGCAAGTTGACATGTAAGATTCATATTTTATGCAAGCTCACAAGTATCACATGTTAGTTCGCGCTTACACAAGACACATGTGAACTAACAACATGAAAACCCAAATCTCAAATGAATATAAATTTTACAACTCTTGCTGACCTTCCGTGAAAAAGGTGTGACATTGGCAAGTGACCCAATTTTTACAGGATGGTGGTCAGCCTCTTACTTACCCATAAGTCAAAGAACATCCTTACTCCTAACTCGATAAAACAAATTATTGGAATACAATGTCCGGTTGATAGCTCAGTAGAGTGCTTGCATTCCACCCCATGAGCTCGGGTTGGAATCCCACCGAGGGTGTCAGAAATGATTTCCCATTTCGGTGTATATTTTGAACCCCTTTATAAAATACCGGTAAGTAAGGTTTACTCAGCCTTCACAAGAAATGAGTAGAAGGCCCCTCGAGAGCTGAGAAACCCTCACCTCAACTGAAGTAGTTGGCGTAAGGCTGGCCCCCTTACCTGTAAAAATAAATAGGTTCCACTCGCCACATGTGAAATCTTTCGGGTGCAACGTGGCAAGAAGTTACACAACATGTGAAGCTTAGTTGCGTTGCGTTAGAAAAGCAATAGCACTGACCTGTTCTGGCAGTGGGGGATCACTGAACCTCCGCGCACATATGAGGTAGATGTCTGGGTGTGGCTTGCCCACCTTGACCTCAGGGTCGCTGCTGCCCATGACCTTGTGGTGGAACCTGCTGAACAGCTCTCTATGGTGCGTGGTCTTGAGCTCCACGCTGGCGGCCGATGAGCTGGTGGCCAGAGCTATGGGCACTCCACTGCAGTGCAGGTGCTCTATCAGGGCTTTAGCTCCTGAAATCAATAAAACATATAAGCTGATAAGTGCGGTCGATAGCTCAGTTGGTAGAGTGCTTGCATTCCATGCCGAGAGCTCGGGTTTGAATCCCACTGAGGGTCTCAGAGATGATTTCCCACCAAGGTATCAGAGTATCCAAAGGTATCAAGGTATCCAAAAATCATTCCAAGCCCAAAATAAAATACCAGCAAGGACTACTCAGCCTTCAAAAGAAATGAGCACCAGCCTCTCAGAAAGCTGGGAAACTCCCACATCAACTGAAGTTGTTGGCGTAAAGCCGGCTGCTTACCTGTAAAAATAAAAAGGTTTCGCTCGCTACATGCGGCAAAAAGTTACACTGTATAATATGACTTTCAAATGTTAACATAATTATCTTTGCGACTTAAGTATATTATAGATAGTGGAATGCTCGATTTGGGCTGTAAGGTGAGTGATTCTAATACTCTCATTTACTCACCAGGTAACAAGTCAGCATCCGTCAGCAGGGCTTCTCCCCGCTGCCTTATCTGTGTGAGAAACTCCTCAGCCGTGATGGGCAGCCCCAGCTCCCTGCAGACGATCTCCGAGGTCCTCTGCCCCGTGGTCCCCAGCACCTTCATCCTCACCTCTGCAGGATAAGTCTTCCCGTACTGCCCCGTTATGTCACTTATTATCTGCTCATACACATGCTCTGTGTCTGCAATCGTAAAACAATAACAAGAATGAGTATGACAATTTGTTTTTGAGGTTTTTCAGGTTAAACCATGTTCTATTTGGAGCTTTTTTAACTGCTGATGCATCATTTTCAAGAGCAAAAAGTATTCTCAAGGCTAGAGTATCAAATAGTTCTCTAGTCCTACCATTGGAGTACGGCGCTTATAATAATACCTAATAATAATGTTAAGATGATTTATTTGTCACACCTCAAGAACCCTCTGCGAGCTTGGACATCGCTGTAGAAAGTGCCAATTCTCAAGCAAGACCCCATTGCTGGAAGGCTGGATGGACTTATTGTGAAGTCAGTCTTTGTAAAGGCAGATCCTTTTTTCAACGCAGCGAATAAGAAGATTTGAAAAATTAAATATTTTTGGTGCTTTGGCACGAATCAAACTAACTTCCAATCATGAGTCCGAAGTGTCAACCACTACAGCCCATTCCAAAACCGCAATCCCCTGCCACACTCTGCACTCACCCCACCATGTAAATTCAGAAGTCTATGTAAAAAGGGTCCAAAGTTACCAATAAGGCAATAACAAATTATTAGTTAACCTTTGCTCTGGCAACCTGACTGTGTGAAGTCACACTTCTTTGACAGTTTGACATGTGCAGGTCTCATTGTGTTTTTATGTTTTAAATATCTTATTGTTCTGTTTAGATTGTTTTGTTGAGAGATTAAGGTCATAAAGGAACTTGGCTGAGTTTGCTTGTGACTTGTGAGAAGGTCGCCTCCAAGCTTTATGATGTGCATGAAGTGCAGAACTCAACACAAGCTCAACAAAGTGCTCCACATCTAAAGTTAGATGGACAATGTAAATGCAACATGCATTATGACCTGTGAAATTGCATGCTATTTTATGTCTTACTCTTTGTCTTATGCACTTGTACTTACTTGTATCCAGTCGCCATTACACTAGGGGTGGTGAGTGCCTCCGTAAATGTCTCCACTTTTTTCTGTCTTTGCACCCTACTTTCATCTCCCCGACATTCATCACTCTCTTCATGCATGCTCTTCTCTTTTTGTCACTGCAGATTCTAGCCATTTGGTCAATCAATTCCTCCTTTGGTCTTACACTTCTACGCTTACTGTTGGTATTCCCTTTTCACACATTTTTTGTCAATCAATCGCCGTTCATTCTTTCTAGATGCCCAAACTACTTTCATTCTCATGTTCTCGTTCATACCACAATATTTATAACCCAGTTGTTACCTAATGGTTCTAAGTCTTTTATGGTTTAAAATTTAAATACTCCAAATTGTAGCTTTCCTTTTATCGAAGGAAAACAGAATGCTTGAAAGGAAAATAATGTAAGATATTTTCACCGCAAAAATAAACAAACTTAAACAGTTACTTGGCTAATAGGTCGGTATGAGGTTGACTATCTATGCTATCAAAATTTGGTTCACTTTTCCAATGACACCCCTGCTTCAGTGGTTGTAGGGATTATGTTTATTTAAGTTTTGGGTTTGAATGTTTAAGCTTATATGCGGCATGTATAAGCGCAAAGTATTGTATGCCACTGCACCTAATTAGCTTTGTGCCATTCGGCTGCGCCTCATGAAACAAACTAGCACTTGTGTTACAAAGACTATGATTACCAGGCAGTGGCATAAATAATTATTATTTCACAGCGGTGTTTTTTCCATTACACCGTTTTAATTATGAAATAATTCCGTGAAATTTTTCACGGAAGAAACATTTTTATCAGCTATTTTTAAATATCGTAAATAATTTCAGTCGTAAGGGAAGTTCTAAATTTAATTTTGGCCTCGGCGGATAAGGCGGATAAGCGTCAAAACGTGTAATTTATCATTCCCTTTGATTATCTAATCTAATCTAAGTTGCAAAGATATATTGCATTTAGGATTCATATTAAATGCATGCCCACAAGATGATGATGATGATGAGTTGATGATTTCTTTATAGCGCCGTTTCGTGATGTATTCACGCCAAGGGCCCTGGTGCAACGATGCCAGAAATTTGCTTGTCTTCAGTGCATTCTGGAACTTTCCATGGTCCTCTAGCTCTCTCACATGATGTGGCAGGTGGTTCCAGGCCGCAGAGGGCCAGCAACTGCAAATGCACGCTCTCCAAACACTGTGTTAACTCTTCTTATAGGTTCTTCAATCCTTGATTTGGCTCCAGTCTCAGCCGAGCGCAGTGTTAGGCTTTTTTTGCCGGGTGACTGGTATAAGACACATATAAGGTCGCGCTTATAAATGCCGCATATAAGCTTAAACATTCAAACCCAAAACTCAAATAAACATATGCCCTGCAACTGTATTGGCAAAGTGAACTAAGTTTTTACAGCATAGGCGGTCAACCTAATACCCACCTATTAGCCAAGTAACTGTTTGAGTTTGTTTATTTTTTGCGGTGAAAATATCTTGTATTATTTTCCTTTCCACCCTTTTGTTTTCTTTTGAAAAAAGGAAAGCAATAATTTGGAGTATTTTGATAAATAAATTTGATGAATTACTTAATTGATGAGGCATTCACTTTGTAACCTTTCATTTAAAAAAAATTAAAATTAAAAAAAAAAAAAAAAAAAAATTAAAAAAAAAAAAAGTCATCCAGCCACCTCAGGGCTGGAAGTCTCATCACCGCGGTAATTCCTACCAACCGAATATCTGTAAAATTTGTATGAAGACTAATCAGCTGTTCACTTGCAGCCATCTTGGATTGACAGGTCTTCGCCCCATACATGGTTGATATTTGACTCTGTGGTTTTGTTCGAAAATTATATTTGTTCAAATATGTGTGGAGACGGGGAAATCGATATCGGTGTCTGACGTCACTATCGATACTTATTAAAAAATATTTGTGTGTGGAAACTGAGCGTAAAAGGCTAGTATGAGGCTGTATGACCTCACATGCTGTAAAACCTTGGTTTTCATTTGGCAATTCCATCACGGTTCCCAAATACTATTAGCACTTTTAAATAAAAATAAACAAACGAATGATTTCTTTGGTCGACTGGACCGGACCGGACAGGCCCGAAACCGGACCGAACTGAAAATACCAGAAAGTAAAAAAAAAAAGTGACGGAATACCAGCAAGTGCAAACTTGCATGTATTTGCTTGTAGTGTAATCTATCTTTGCAATTTATGTTATAGACTAATTAATTATTTCTTACTCAATATAACACCGTCCAAATCAAACAGAACATGAGTCACAGGTTTATAATTTGACATTTCGTATTTTTGTGTTGCAAATTTTCACAGGGAGCTTATTTTGAAACGTGCTGTTTCTATGAAATTCAAACAACGACTGAATAAAAAGAATGATACAATGTCTAGAAAGTCTATGGATAATATTTGAGGTAATATGAACAGTTTTTGAGATAATATGCAAAAACTGAAACTGATTAATGAAATTAATTCTAGAAAATGTTTTTTTCATATTATCTCAAAAACTGTTCACATTACCTGAAATATTATCCATAGACTTTCTAGACATTGCATCATTCTATAATTATGAAGATATTTAGATAATAAGAAGTTCTTCCCTGAACCAGGGGTGACATTGGCAATGTGAACTATTTTCTACAGCATGGGTGGCAGCCTCATACCAACCTATAAGTCAAGGAACAAACATAACAATATAGTTGGTGTTATGGCCGTGGGGGCCAAGCGGGCTGATCTTTCTAGCGTATTTGGAATAGAATAACGTTGGTTCGATCCCCGCCTGGATCATTTGACCATAACTTTGACCCTGGTTCAACAGATGTTATTGGGTAATTATTAATTAATAATTCATTAAAAAAAACAATAATAAATTATTAATTGATGATATTAATACCTGTTTCTGGCCAGGCAGAATAGGTTGGTGAATTCCATTCCTCTTCACAAATCAATTTAAAAAAAAAGACAAGTTTGAATCTTGTTGTGCCCCATCAACGATAATTTTTTCCCTGGCTCAACAGATTGCATTGAGTAATTATGAATTAATAATTAATTAAGATATAAAGTAATGAAATATTAATTCATGTGCTAATCAATGTTTCTGTCCAAGTAAGGTAAAAGGCAAAGTACCTAGGTTGCTGAATTGGATTCCTGTTCACAATCTATTTAAAAATAAAGTTTTTGACAGACACTCAAACTTTAATGGAGGGTACAAATACAATTTGTACAGTATATGGGATGGAAGTCTCAATGACCGTCGATAGATCTTACCGTATTTTTTTGAAGATAGGACGGAATAAAACATGGTGGTGTATCAACAGCTGATACATTTTATATGGAACAGCACTAACCTGGTCACTCACTGTCATATTTTATTGTGTTATATCTTCAAAGAGATACGGTAAGATCTATCCACGGCCGTCGAGATCCATCCCTGTTCTTACATCCATGGTCCTACCATTCATTTATACGTTGAACACTGACTGTTTGTGATTTATATCCAAAGGGTTAAGAAGAATGATTGTAAACTTGTACTTTTCAGAAGGCTGAAATTATTTAATAAATGTGTCACTTTATTCCAGTACTTAGCGATGACTAGGTTGTATTCTCGTGTAGATAGTTATTGTTTTATTTTGTAGGTAAAGTGAATAAGGCTGTAAATAGTGTACATATTATGTTATATATTTCTGTGCCTCCTGTGAAAAGTGATACAACTCAAAAATCATCATTTTACAGGAGAGCAAAAACAAGATTTAAAAAATTCTAATTCATGAACTAAGTGGGCTAGGTTACACATAAGTACCTTATTTTGTAGATAAAAACATTCACTTTCACTGTGCATTCTAATTTTTATGGTTACTATTATAGTTTATAAATAATTTATTAAACTCTGTCAGTTGTACCTTTTTTTTGCCTGTACTTGTATCATTTATTACGTGATAAATGATACAAGTCGAGTTATATTATATTGCACCTATAAGTTGTCTTTGAGTAAAGTGATACACAAAAAGCTTAATATTTTTTAAATTTAATAACTCATAAGATAATGGTCCAGGCAGAATGTTGCTCAAACTAATTATAAAAATACTACCCCAAAGACACAATTGTTGTACTTAAAATAGTAGTATTTTCATAATTTACCTGAATCGTATAACTTGGCTAAAATTCCAGTCAAAAATTGGTGTAAAGTGATATAAGTCAAGATGTATCAATATTCACGATAGATTTGTAAAAAACAATGTGTGGATCAATTACTAAAAGGGATACAACTTGACTTATATCACTTTTCACGTTTTTTTGCCTAAATCCTGCCAGTTATATTTCCTAAACTATAGCAGATAGAAGAATGTGAGTAAGACCAAAAAATCGCTAATTTTTTTCTGATTATTTCTATGTAAAAATCTCAAAAAGGGTATAACTCGAGTTGTATCACTTTTCACAGGAGTCACAGATTTAGTCTATAATGTTATTATTTAACTGATTAAAGATAATATTGTCAAATATAATTCTGTTTAATTTACAAGAATCTTCATTTTTTACTGCAAAGCTTATGGTGGGCTATATGCTCTCAGGATGCGCAGGCGCACAGATTTGTGACATTGTCACTCCTAGGGAGCTCCAAAAGATTCGGCAAAGATCAGTTTGGAGACATTTCTTAAAGTGACTGTTGTCGGCAATCTCTCGAACCATAGGTTGCAGTTGAATCAATTCCCTTGGAGCCGCCATTGCAAAAGCACGCTTACCAAACACTGTTGTAAATTTGCGTAAAAGCTCACTGACTAATGATCTGGCTTCACTTTTTGCAGAGCGCGAAGTAAATTGTCTTCTATTCAAGCCAGTTTGCTTGATAAGTCCCATGAAGTACAGTCTTGCCCTTTGTGTCTTTGAGCCCAATTTATACCCAGTATGTTGTGAAACGCAAAGGCAAATCAGTTCACATTAGAGGCACGTATGGGTAAAGCCACCAATTTTGCCACATTTGCCCTACTCAAAAGTTTCCAGTAAAGTTTCTCAAAAATATGAACTCGTACTGTTTTTGAAGTACTTGAATTAAAATAAGTAGTTCATCGTCTTAAATGGCATATAGAAATGTTTTAGAATACATTTCTATTTACAGAAATATTCTAATGCTTTCCCTAAAAAGCGGGTAAAATTCGGGTAAAAATTAGGTGAATTTTGGGAGGTGCTGACTTTGACCAACATTTTCGTAAAGTTTTAGGTATTTTATACGTTAAATATTGAATATTTTGGCATTAACATATAACTAGCTAGCCTTTCTAAGTACATTGCATAAGGATACAAGCACTGTAACCTATTTTTTTCTGTGCTCGAATAATTTTACGTGTTTTACTTCTTTTTCGACACCTCATTAACGCGACCATTTCCATCGTCAATTTGTACGTGAATCGTATTGATGTGTGTTTTATCCGACTGGCTACACTTAATGATTTATAAAACACATACACACACAAAACAATAACGTCAATTGGCGTCAGTAATTTGTCAGCTTCGTCGTGAGGAAGAATGGTCAGTTCCTCGGGACACACGTTTTGGTGAAATTTACAAAAGTACGTTAGGATTTTATCCAAGATCTGTAGTGCTCTAGGTTCCAAAAACATTGGTTATTGAATTTCATTGATCACTATGACTTAAATACACTGTGTTTGCGAGCAATCTTTATTTACACTAACGCGACCGGCTATTTTTCGCTACTTTTTTGACACTTCATCGACACCGGTGGCGTGATTGTCTTCATCACTTCTTTTTCGTCACCTTGTAAAGGCCAGCTTAAACATGAATATTTGTTTACTTTTCATACAAATTTTTCATTAAAACTTTTCATACAAATTAAGGGAACACTGTCCTTATTTTAGAATATATTTTTATATAGTTTTAGTCACCCTCACGCTACGGTAGCGCTAAAGTTTTCGTCACTTTCACGTCATCGTCGCGAAAAATTATTCAACACTTTTTAGCGACTTGTGGCAAAATTGGTGGCTTTACCCGTATAATAATAAGGTGTTTATTTTTAATACTCATTTTAATGAAAAATATTTTCAATAATGTAGTATCTCACATAAGTACATATTTACAATAAGCAGGTACATGGTTACAGCAATAATGGCAAACTAACTCCCTTTTCTCTTCATCCCGTTCAGTACCGGAGCAGAACTTGCAAAGTGTGGGTATGGGGGTGTATCTTGACTTTCTCATGATCTATGCTTGTCAAGCGATCCCATATATTTCCGACTGGATCCGGAACAAAACTGGACAGTGTGTCAAGGGGTAACTCAAAATTATGTCAAGGTATCTCATACATATAATAATAATATAAGGATGATTTATTTGGTGAGCGCTTTTTTTGTGTGAAACGCATTTCAAGAGCCATTTCTTAAAAAAACTCCTAGTATAAAGGTGCCTTGTCGCTTCGAGCCCTGAAAATGTTTCCCGCTGGAGGGAATGAAATGTTAGCAGACAATCTATAATCTATAATCTAAGTTGCAAGGATATATTCATTCAAAGCTCTCAGATGTATGCCCACAAACAAACACGTGTAGTTCGCGCTTACAAATGCTGATTGTGTACTTACAAATAAAATTCAAACCTCAAATGAACATAAGCCCCACAACTTTTGCCGACCTTCCCTGAAACAGGGGTGACATTGGCAAAGTGAACCATTTTTTACAGTATGGGTGGTCAGCCTCATACCAACCTATAAATCAAGGAATTCAAAGACAAAATAACTGCAAATAGAACATGGTCTGACCCGAGAAAAACTATGTCATCTAGCACTGACCATGAAAGTGAAATTGAAAGTTTAAATCTTTATTTCTAATCTAATCTAAGCTGCAAAGATATATATCATTTAAGATTTATATTAAATGCATTCCCACAAGCAGACATGTATAATTTCGCGCTAACACATGCGGCATGTGGACCTACAATATAAAAACCCAATCTCAAATGAACATAAGCTCTGCAACTCTTGCAGTCCTTCCCTGAAACAGGGGTGACATTGGCAAAGTGAACCAATTTAATGGTCAATTATTCACTATTCATTCTCTCTAGATGACCAAACCATGGCATCATCCTTCTCCTCTTTTACGCTACAACTATGAGGTTTCCTTGAAGGCTGGCAGTCCGTACAGTTCTGGCTGGAAGTGCGTGAGGCTGGTGAGCACTTGTGTGGCTTGTGCGGTGAGGGCTGTATCCAGGGAGGCCTCGGGCACCATCACCACCTGCATGCCGGCTGCTCTGCCAGACAGGACACCGTTGGGGGCGTCCTCTATCACCAAACACTGCAACAATAAAGCAACACTGCAACAAGGGCGGAGGTGGACGAAATCTTACTCTGGTGTCGATGTAGAGCTAGCTAAAGGTGATCAACTAGCGACCTTCGGCGGCAGTGGATAAATTCTAACTGAAGTACTGGGCCAAATGCCAAGGGCAGTATCGCCAATGTACTATATGTGGATGGTTAACCGGACAAATATTGTAAGTCCACTTTTTGATAAAATTTAGTTATGATACACATTTTGTAAAACGTAATATTGTCTTTGATCTTTGAAAATATAGTTGATCCACATGCAATCGAGATATGATCAATCAACAAAATGCATATTAGACTCTTTTATTAGAGGTACCTACATAACTTTCATGTTGAGTTTTCTCAAAACTATAAAAAGTGGACATACAATATTTATCCAGTTAACCATCAATGTGTAGCTTAGTTGCGTTGCGTTAGAAAAGCAATAGCACTGACCTGTTCTGGCTGTGGGGGATCACTGAACCTCCGCGCACATATGAGGTAGATGTCTGGGTGTGGTTTGCCCACCTTGACCTCAGGGTCGCTGCTGCCCATGACCTTGTGATGGAACCTGCTGAACAGCTCTCTGTGGTGCGTGGTCTTGAGCTCCACACTGGCGGCCGATGAGCTGGTGGCCAGAGCTATGGGCACTCCACTGCAGTGCAGGTGCTCTATCAGGGCTTTAGCTCCTGAAATCAATAAAACATAAGCTGATAAGTGTGGTCGATAGCTCAGTTGGTAGAGTGCTTGCATTCCATGCCAAGAGCTTGGGTTCGAATCCCACCGAGGGTGTCAGAGATGATTTCCCACCAAGGTATCAGAGTATCCAACGGTATCCACAGACATCAAAGATATCAAGGTATCCAAAAATCATTCCGAACCCAAAATAAAATACCGGCAAGGATTACTCAGCCTTCAAAAGAGCACCAGCCGCTCAGAAAGCTTGGAAACTCCCACTTCAACTGAAGTTGTTGGCCTAAGGCCGGTTGCTGAACCTGTAAAAATAAATAGGTTTCGCTCGCTGCATGCGGCAAGAAGTTACACTGTATAATATGAATATAAGGTCAGTGATTCTATTACTCTGATTTACTTACCAGGTAACAAGTCAACATCCGTCAGCAGGGCTTCCCCCCGCTGCCTCATCTGTGTGAGGAACTCCTCAGCCGTGATGGGCAGCCCCAGCTCCCTGCAGGCGATCTCCGAGGTCCTCTGCTCCGTGGTCCCCAGCACCTTCATCCTCACCTCTGCAGGATAAGTCTTCCCGTACTGCGCCGCTATGTCACTTATTATCTGCTCATACACATGCTCTGTGTCTGCAATCATAAAACAATAACAAGAGTATGACAATTTGTTTTTGAGTTTTTTCAGGTTAAACCATGTTCTATTTAGAGCTTTTTTAACTGCTGATGCATCATTTTCAAGAGCAAAAAGTATTCTCAAGGCTAGAGTATCAAATAGTTCTCTAGTCCTACCATTGGAGTACGGCGCTTATAATAATACCTAATAATAATGTTAAGATGATTTATTTGTCACACCTCAAGAACCCTCTGCGAGCTTGGACATCGTTGTAGAAAGTGCCAATTCTCAAGCAAGACCTCATTGCTGTAAGGCTGGATGAACCTATTGTGAAGTCAGTATTTGTAAAGGTAGATTCTTTTTTCAACGCAGCAAATAAGAAGATATGAAAAATTAAATATTTTTGTTGCTTTGGCACAAATCAAACTCTCCTTTCACTTCACTTTCACTTTCTCCTTCAACTTCCAACCACGAGTCCGAAGTGTCAACCACTACAGATCATTCCAACACCGCAATCCCAACACCAATTCCAACATCAATCACTATGATGAAAACGAAAAAAGCTCATCATACTTCCAGCCATTTACCAACAGCAAGCAACCGAGAAGCGCACCATTTTGATTAATATCTGTTTTCCGTAAACCAGTAAAAATACATATTATTGGCTATTCTGCTCACTTTAGTGAAATGCTGTGCATGCCCTTGGGTTGGGGCCTGCAAGCAGGTACCTACGGATTATAAAAAATCTCACATTCTAACATTTTGCACTTGATAGGTATCAAAACATAAAAAAATTATAGATTTTGAATAGAACAAGAATAATTTTTGCAGTGTTTGAATTTTTTTTTTTTCGGCAGGCAAACGTTACAGGTCTATGATCAAATTAAAACTGGAATCAAAATCATTTGACATATTTACATATTATAATTAAATTTCAAGATTTGTTACATTTTTTTAATATTAGATGAAGGGTTGTGGGAGAACTTCCATTATTCTCAACGTTCATTTCTTTATGTAAGTTCTTCCATTACGGTTTGTCCAATATCCAAAAAGTGTAATCAATTCTGAATTTTAATTACATAATATACAAACATGCATAAGTCAAGTAACAAGGGTCCTATCTATAATCTATAATCTAAGTTGAAAGGATATATTCATTTTAAGTTCTCAAATGCATGCCCACAAACAAACACGTGTAGTTTGCGCTGACAAATGCTGAATGTGTACCTATATATAAAATCCAAACCTCAAATGAACATAAGCCCTACAACTTCCCTGACACAGGGGTGACATTGGCAAAGTGAACCATTTTTTACAGTATGGGTGGTCAACCTCATACCAACCTATAAGTCAAGTTACCAATAAGACAATAACAAATTATTAGTTAACCTTTGCTCTGGTAACCTGATTGTGATGTCACAACTTCTTTAACAATTTGACATGTGCAGGTCTCATGTTGTTTTAAAAATCTTATTGTTCTGTTTAGATTGTTTTGTTGAGAGATTAAGGTCAGTGCACTTAAAGATAAAGGAACTTGGCTGAGTGTGCTTGTGACTTGTGAGAAGGTCGCCTCCAAGCTTTACGATGTGCTTGAAGTGCAGAACTCAACACAAGCTCAACAAAGTGCTCCACATCCCTCAATGTCCACATCTAAAATTAGATGGACAATGAAAATGTAACGTGTATTATGACCTCCTGTGAAATTACATATTATTTTATGTCTTATCTATAATCTATAATCTAACTTGCAAGGATATATTCATTTAAAGCTCTCAGATGTATGCCCACAAACCAACAAGTGTAGTTCGCGCTTACAAATGCTGAATGTGTACTTACAAATAAAATCCAAACCTCAAATGAACATAAGCCCCACAACTTTTGCCGACCTTCCCTGAAACAGGGGTGTCATTGGCAAAGTGAACCATTTTTTACAGTATGGGTGGTCAGCCTCATACCAACCTATAAGTCAAGGAATCTTATAATTTTAAGAATATATTCTTTGTCTTATGCACTTATACTTGTATCCAGTCGCCATTACACTAGGGGTGGTGAGTGCCTCTGTAAACATGTCTCCACTTTCTTCTGTCTTTGCACACTACTTTCATCTCCCCGACATTCATCACTCTCTTCATGCATGCTCTTTTTTTTTTGTCACAGCAGATTCTAAAAATTTTAATTAATCCATTTCTCCTTCGGTCTTACACTTTTATGCTTACCGTTGAAATCCCCTTTTTACACATTTTTTGTCAGTCAATCACCGTTCATTCTTTCTAGATGCCCGAACTACTTTCATTCTCATATTCTCGATCGTTCATACCACAATATTCATAACCCAGTCATGGACCTAATGACTCAAAGTCTTTAATAATGGTTTAAATACATGGTTGGACACATTGAGTAATGGTTTAAATAGGTACATATTTGGAAAAAAAGTACACGGAACATTCACAGTAGGTAAAAGATGATAATATATTTTTTTGTAAAATGTATCTATTAAAGTTATTTCTTTTTCTCATTTTCAGATAAGAGCTTCCTCTCACCATTTATCTTGCTACCATAACTTTGAAAATTTCAAAGTACCTATACAAATACAACTAACCCTGAGTAAAAAAACATAAATTTTAAGTTTTTATTGTAAATGCTTTTACCCGTTTAAATCTTTGCAAATAACTATGTAAGATTGTTGCCAAAAACGAAATAAACATAGGGAAACACAAGAAATAATTTTCTCAGTATTTTAAGGTAGATTTATTTTTTAAATTATCCTAGGTTGCTGCTTTTGATTCAATAGGTCATTATAGGCTAATTTTTTGTCAGTAAAAAAATACTAGTAGCAATGACAATATTCAGCTTATAAAATGTATCATTTCAAAAATAACATAAACGTAATAAAAAATACATAAAAAAAAAACACAAGTGAATGAGATCTGAACATTTTTGAATTCGGAACTTTTTTCTCGGCGAGCAAACGTCAGTCTTGTATGACACTGCCGTCCTTAGCAATAAATAACAAAATATTTGTATTGCTTTCCCTAACAACCCGGCCGGTTGACGACACAAATTTGTTATGGGGCTGTCCTGTGTCCATATGTGCTCCATATATTACGTCTGGTCTGCGGATGATGGCAAATGATGTAAGACCGTACGAGTACCAAAAGTGACGTAATAAATAATAATAATAATAATCTAAGTTGCAAGGATATATTCATTCAAAGCTCTCAGATGTATGCCCACAAACAAGCACGTGTAGTTCGCGCTTACAAATGCTGATTGTGTACTTACAAATAAAATCCAAACCTCAAATGAACATAAGCCCTGCAACTCTTGCCGACATTCCCTGAAACACAGTCTTTTTCTTCATATCGACACCTTAAAGGTAAAACTAATAAATGGCATATTAAGCTAACATGGGTTTCTCAGATAAATGCACATTTTTCCCTATTTTCTACGAGAGAAAACACATAAAAAAGTGTGATAATCCTGTAATTTAGAAGTTTGTCATGAGCACTCTGGATGAAATGAAAGAAGTATGCAAGGACAGGAAGAAGTGGCGGCTAATCTGCAATGCTGATTTGTAATGTTAGTTTATTAGTTTGCAACATTTTTTGCATAAGAATGTTTTGACTTTTTTGTATAGATTTATTTTTAAGGTTTTGTTGTTTTTTTTTTTTTTTTTTCTCGTCGTTCTTGTAAATACCAATTTCTACAAAATATACAAAATATTATGTAAGTTTATATATAATTTATTTAGTTTATTTATATCTTTGCTGGTTTTTGAACTGTTATAACTATGTTGTTATTCACATATATAGTACATGTATAACTGTTTGTTTGTTTAATAAAAATAAAAATAAATAAAAAATAACATTATTAATTATTAAGCTCATCCATTATTACAGCAAGAGGGGGGGTGGGGTCATTAGATAATGACTATAGCGCACGTTTAATAATAAAGAGCAATAACTCAAAAAATAAGAATGTTAGGAAATCACGTTTGAAGTTCAGACAACCAGTACAACTTGTATGGGATGAAAAAGGCGACCGATGTTTTATCTCGGTCATATTCGTCCAAATTGAACGGCTGTCGCATTCTACCTATTCTTCTCGCATTGTTCTTGCGTTTTATTACAAAATCTCGATTTTCCCAATTTTCGAGTTATTTCTCTTTATTATTAAGCTAAGCTAAACTAAGATGATTGTAATGGGGGGGGGGGGGGTCGAAAATCGGCCAAAATCGATGACGTAATTTATGGACGGCCCCTATGCAATGCCCCTATGTCAATTCATGTGCCTGATAATCAGGGGTTTTTTGTTACAGCACTGTAAAACGTATGCAGTTGGCGGTAATGCTAAATGCAGTGCGTAACTTTTCAAACTACCTACTTAATTTTGTATTACAGCTATGACACTCTAGCCCAGCCAAGTAACATCACATTTCACCCCACATTTTAAATGTGTCCAGTACCTACCTACCCGAGTATACAACATTACGTAATTAATGTCTCTCAATCACGTAAATCGAAAAATTGTAAAGAATATACAGCATCACAGAGTATAGGTTTATAGAGAGCTGAGTTCCTAATATTTCATTGTATTTCCGGTTTTATCGAGATACTAGCATCACGTAGTGTTAAGAGCATTAACCACGACGTGTGCGTGTACGTGTGTTAGTGCACTTATACACACGCGCTATGCCATGCTCCTATAATATTATTTCATATTATTATTCCATACCTACTCCCATTTCGTACAAAAAATAAAACAAAAAGTGAATATTTAAGTACGTGTTTTATTTATTGGCAGATAAGATACAAGATCAGATACAGAAAATTATGTTTTTTTAAAATCTATTGTTGTATCAGAAATATAACATAAAGTATGTAGGAATAGTTTTAAGACAGTTTTCTATTTTGGTACAAAAGTTATTGATTGGCAGGTCAGTGAGGTTGACAACATATCCTATAAAAAAAATGGTTGAATTATGCCAATTGAGGGAAAGGCGGCCAAATTATCAAATTAAGTAGTTTCCTTATATGGGTATAATAATAGGGTATTTTCACATTTTTCTTTTTTTTGTGATTTAAATTTGTTTATGCTTTATTAGCCCAAAACTTCTTGAATTTAAATTTTAGTTGTATTTTTAGCAAAGTTATAAGCATTTTAAAATCGATTTTTGAATTTTCGCGCCTAAACGCTACTAGATGAAATTTTCTCGCGTGACGTCACGGTCTTGTAAACAACGCCGTGTCAACTGACAGCCCTCACATTCATGTAATTCAAACATCGATTTTTAATATTTACACCGTTGAGGCTGTTATTTTTCAACAAGTTTGTGTGTTTCTTTAAAAACATTTCATTTGTTTCTGTTGTTTTCATTTGTTTCTGTTGTCAACAACACATGTCAACAGAGTATGGAATGTCAATCAAATAAAGTGACGTCAACATATGACGTCACAGCACCGGAAATAGAAAAAGCAGATCTCATATCCGTTTAAAAACTTGTCCAAATTTCTATATTTTCTTTTTTAAATATAAAATCGAAAAAAAATATTTTCGACTTCAAATAAACATATTATTATTTGATTTTTCGAAATCTATCAAAATAATATACTTTTTATCATATTCCTCACTATTGCAAATACCCTATTGCAATTAACCAACATAATATGGTTGCTTGCGCATGTGCATGAGATGCGGACTCAAAATTTTAATTCATCTTTGCAATTTTCAATCAAAATATCCTTGTTTAAAGAATTTTTGGACCTTGGTAAGCAATTATTATAGTAACAATGATTTATTTTGACACTTTTCTCCAAATCACAACACAACAAAATCACAAAACATTTTTTCACATTTTTCACGGCTGTATAGTCTAGTGGTTGACGCCATAGACTCAATATGCGAAGGTCTTGAGTTCGGTTCCCAGCGGAGAACATAAACAGCGTTTAGCAAATGAATAAAATAACAATACCCATGTCATTTTATGAGTAGCGGTCCATGTAATCTTCCCGGCGGATTTCTTATAAATTTTCTTCAGAGTGGAAGCGGCAAAACACGTACATTGGTTCAAGTTGAGACACTTCCTGGACCGCTTTCACCTGCGGCTTGAAATTTTCTGGTCGAGAAAAACATCCCACCTGCAAAAAAACAATATGATAAAATATCGTATCCGATGTTTGAAATGAACTTCACCAAATTTTGAAAACAAAATCAAATTGTGTTACTTTCTTAAATAAACCAAAATATAGGCGCAGGCGCAATTAACTTAAGTTTATTTTTCAGTCAGATCGCGTTTGTTGGAAAATCGTGCGAAGAAAACATAACGCGTCCAAACTTGCGTCGTTGAGAGATGATCTTATTTTGTTACATAATGTAACATACAGCTGAAAATGCCCTTTCTGACTCAACGCTCGTCGGTGGAATGCTTAAGAGGTACTTGTAAGCTACGTCCAAAAATCTGCCTCTAGTACCTCCATTTTCATACAATGTCATTTCAATACGAATCAATGTTTGAATATTATCTTCTTCTTCCTCTCCGATCTGGCCAACCTGGGATCTGTTTTGATTTGTGGTCATAGATTGAGGGAGGGGTGGAGCGTAGACCATAGTGCCCGGATGCCCAAAAAGAACCGTGCGAGAGGTTTAATACTAATCCAATGTATGAGAGAGAGAGAAAGATGTATGATATAGCGCTTACGTACTTACGTATCGTCTTGTGTTGTGTTCGAGCGTGCGCGCGTGCCGGTAGCAGTTAATTGTAGAAGTAAAACATTAGACGAACAACTGAAAGCGATATCATTAAATACCAACTAGATACTATTAAGCATGCAGAATTTTGCGTAGTTGATATTGTGATGATTTTTTCTAATAATCGTGATTCATCTCATATGAAAACTCATCTGAAGTATAAACAACACTGTGAACCATATAAATCGAGCGTTCTGCATAGTTTTTAAACACCTTTGCAATAATAATTGATATTTTTTTACGAAAAACCTAAATACCGGTATTTTATCCTCAAATACCGGTTTCAAAATACCGAAAATAACAGTCGGTATACCGGTATTTCGGTATACCGGTATCCATGCCCTAGCGTGAACTGCACTTTTTGGTTTGTGGGTATGCATTTGATATGAGTTTTTAATGTAAATATATATTTGCAACTTAGATTGTAGAATATAGAAAGGTTACAAAGTGAATGCCTCATCAATTAAAGATTTTATTATTTTAATTTAAAAAATAATACGACTCGTTTAAAATTGTAACCACATTAATTTAGATGAAATAATCGAGGAATCCACTTGCAAACCACTCTTAGTTTAAAAAAAAGTTTTTTTTTGCAATGGCTGTCGTTGCATTGGATTTAAAAAAATGTTATTCTGTATTTTATTGTACTATTTCAAAACTCGCTAAGTTTCGTATAATTTGAGTTGTTATAATTTGAACTGTCAAATATCATAGCGACTTTTGCAAGAGTATACCGTATTAAGCCTCATTTTTTTTGTACATATATTCCATTTATTAGTCGAAGAATTCCTAAAATTATCATTTTTGTGCCACTTTGTTTTTTAGTAGTCAGTGGAAAATATTTTTCAAGAGGCTCGATTATTTCGAGTACAGCCCTGGGCGCTGTTGTCCCTTTCTTTCACACGGTAGAACACTATCTTTAAAGTAGACGCACTCTTCTAGCACTCGCCTGTCAATACTTCGTACAAAATATAAATAAAACGTTAATAAGCGTATTAAAAACATAAATTTACATGTGAAATGTGATTTCATCCATTTATTTTACTTTTACGGACCTATTTTTGCGCCCTTTCACACAGAAAACCACTTTTAACGAGATGTTCACGATCCGAGCGCTGGAGAAATAATGAGACCAAAACCGAGCATTACAAATTGCACGCAGTCCAAAAAAAAGGGGACATTATTTTGGCCTGGACTTCATCTCTATACCTTTATAACTCTATGATGAATCATAATGAAATAATTTTGAGGAAATTCCCTCACTCGTTCCCAGCACAGCTGACTGTGAAAATGTTGCCAACTTGACCTTCGGATGAATATTATACTGTGCACACCCCGGGAAGTAATTTTCCGTCCATACGGGAAATCGATTTCCCAACAACAAACAGATAATTATATTATCTAATCATTGCTATAATTAGTTGACTATAATATCATAATGACGCAAGCACTGAACGTCAAATGAGTCGCATGGGATCAAATACGTCAATGTAACATTTAAAAAGAACATGGAAGCAAAGGGAATATGATTTTTTGTGTTTTTTTTATGTATTTATCTCATTATTTACGAGAATCCTACATAGATTGCCGCCTTTGGATCTATACGGCCCTTATATGCCAAAATAATATGAAAGTACCTACATATTTTTCTCGGCGGGAAAACATCAGACGTATATAATATGTAACGAGGGTCCTTAGCAACCAATGACAAAGTATTTATTTGCCTTTTCCTTAGCAACCTGGTCGTATGACGCCACAATTTTATTGTCTATTTAATTTGTGCCGAGTCCATTGTTAAAACACAATAGTATTTTTGTAATAATATAAGTGTAAATGTTACAGGAAAAAGAGGAACGGGAAGACCGAGAAAAGTAGGTACCCATGGCTTGATAATCTCTGTAATCTTTTCTTTAATCTAAGTTGTATAAGCTCACAAGCAGACACGTGTGGTGATTCACGCTTAGTCGCTTACACATTCACGCGTACAAACAAAATAAAAGCCCACATCTCAAATAAAGATAATATAAGCTCCGTTATAACTCTTGCTGTCCTTTCTGAAACAGGGGTGACATTGGCAAAGTGAAGCATTTTTTACACAATGGTTGGTCAGCGTCATTGTCTCAGCGTAATAGAAGTCATGGAGTATAATTAATAACCACTCATTGTAACTGTAATACTGTAACTGTGACTCTGTCGCCATTCCGCTAGGGGTGGCCAGAGCCTCTGCAGAGCTGCCTCCATTAAAATAAATAAAAATTAAGTAACTTTCCAATGCCGAGCCATGTTTCAGGAAAACCCGGCAAAAGTTGCATATAGGCCAAGTTCATAATTTCAGGCCTGAGTTTTCTTTTGTAAGTAAAATTAATGCAACATGTATTAGTGCAAATTTATAGGTATTTGCTTGTAGTGTAAATTATCTTTGCAACTTAGATTATAGACAAATTAATTATTTCTTACTCAATATAACACCGTCCAAATCAAACAGAACATGAGTCACAGGTTTATAATTTGACATTTCGTATTTTTGTGTTGCAAATTTTCACAGGGAGCTTATATTGAAACGTGCTGTTTCTATGAAATTCAAACAACGACTGAATAAAACTTACTAGTCCTTCTCCAACATGCCCGGTTTCAGTCTGTTCCCATGGAAATATACTGAAAATGAGTCGTATACTTGTATAGAAACCAAAGCGGCAATCTAGGATATTTTTCCCAAATGAGATAAATAAGTATATATGGAAGAACAGAGAAACATCTTCTCATCACTTCCATGTATTTATCTCATTTATGAAATGAATCCTAGATTGCTGTTTTTGTTTGTATATACTACTCTATAAAACATATAGCTGATTGAGAGAAACAATCTCGCCAGCTATTTTCGTCTGTATTGCAAATTGCTTCAAGTGCATTTTTCACGTGGCTGCATTTATGTCGTTTTTTGCATTTTACAGCCGCGATTCATTGTACGTTTTATTTTAAGATAATAAAACATAAAAAATGTTCATAATTTATTATGAGATCGGTATTTTTATTTATTTTATAAATTGTAAGTATTTACACATGCGGCATATTGTATATAAGCGCAAACTTACATATTATAATATGTCTACTTTAGAGCATGTATTTAAGTGTACAAATAAGTACCTACATATTATCTCCGCAACTTCGATTATAGATGGATTGTATCAAAGCATCATTAATTCTTTTGATAAGCACTTCATTATTTTATTACCTGTTCAATCAATACTTCTTTTCTAGTAAGTCTTTGACCCCGCAACTTCGTGTGACTGCACAACAACTTTGTCTATGCCAAATGTGTCGACTCCTATTAATTTAAATGTTTTTTTAAGGCAGGCTAATCAATATAATCTAATCTAAATTGCAAAATATAATTATGTAACATTAGAGATTCACATTATATGCATTTTTCAAACAGGCACGTATAAGTTCGCGCCGCATGTGGTCCTACAATATAAAAACCCAAGTCTCAAATGAACATACGTAGGTACATATTATATACCCTGCAACTCCTGCCGAACTTCCCTGAAACAGGGGTGATATTGGCAAAGTGATCGATTTTCTACAGCATGGGTGGTTAGCCGCATACCAACCTATAAGTCAAGGAACATACACAACAAATTACATTTTTAATATCAACAAATTATTACATGCCTGGACATCAAAAACTAACAGAAAACAAATTCTAATGTAAAAAACCCTAGCCGCCAACATCACAGATCAACCGCCACTTCTTTCTGTCCTTACACACTTCTTTCATTTCCTCCAGTCATAACCTTCTTCAGGCTCCAATACCTATTTGATTGCATAATATTTGACGTTGGCCACACTTTTCAAAATTTCGTAACAAAAATTTGACGTTTCTCCAAAAGCTATACATTTCTGATTTAAATCAGATTGTGACCATGGCAGCAAGGTTCGCAGGAGGCCTGAAGGAGCTGAGGATACATTTGTGCCAGACGGGAGCACCTTCTGCAGGAGTCAGGTAAAGAAATGACACTTGAAAATATTTATATAATTTGAGGTTATGTTGTCAAGTGGAATTCGTATTTTGGATTATTGATTCAATATTTACTTGTTGTTTTGTATGAAATGTCACCAAATGCCTTATATTAAATGTGGTGCTTATATTTTAATTGTTCTAACTTTATAGCGTTGCTAAAACATTGCTATAGAATTACTAAGCTATCAAAGGGCCATTGAGGTGTGCTACACACGAAAACGGCGCTTTTATATATACAAATCGACGGTTAAAAGGCAGTAAAGCATAAGCGACATAAACTAAATTGTTCAGGAGAGGAGTTTAAAGTTTGACATTGCAGGAAAATGGCATAACTTTTATATTTTTTTATCATATCGTTAAAATCAATATATTATGTAGCTCTAAATCAAGGAAATAAAGGCATTTATTGCCATTCCTATTAAAGTGGTTTTAAGATTTTTTTTATGTCACAAGCGCCTTTAGGAGAAAAAAGGCCAAAATCTTGTCTGTTAAACCAAAAGATACTTAGAAAGCGCAGTTGTTTGCTTAGTTGTTTGGGCATAAACAACACAAAAATCATCGTAGAGCTATGGGAGTTAGCGCATTAGAAAGAGCGATAAAATTTCAAGTAGGATAGCATTCATAACTCATTTTTGACCAAAATGTCGCTACTGCCTTTTAACCGTCGATTTTTTATTTATTTTTATTTTTATTTATTACAGAAAACAACAGCACATACACATAAAACAAGTAAAGATTTATAATAAATACATATACTTAAGGCCAATAATAGTTTTCTTAAATAAAAATAATTACAATAAAAGCTTGTCTACAGCAAATGTAACAGCAAACGAACAGAACAAAAGAAAAAAAATAAGAATGCAGAGGTTTTTATCATAGAAAGGACGATGGAAGGGGAAGAGGATGCTATGCAATCAGTTTAGCTTTTTCTCAAGTAGTACATCCGCACCCCTTGAAGAAATGCGTTCTTGGCAAACAAAAAATGTCCAGGTGATTAAAATTTGAGTTATAACAAAAAATAGCTCTCGTGAAAGTCGAGTTCCTGGCATAATTTGATATACCTAACACATTTTGAGTACATTTTTTTTTTTTTTTTTTTTAAACTTATATATCTATTACAAAATAATTTAATAGTTTTATTAGCTGTACCTCACCAAAAAGAGGCAAAGCTCTTGTATGTGGTGATATATAAAAGCAATCTCTTGTTTTTGGTTGCTAAGGATCCTATTCACTCAAACCTCTTGTCATCACCCTCCTGAGGTAAATTGATCATTTTCGGAATCCATTGTGATGTATTTATTGATGTTGGTTGCAGGGAGTTTATCACCAAGTACTACGTAGACCTGAAGAAGGCCAACCCCAAGTTCCCCATCCTCATCCGGGAGTGCTCCGGAGTGCAGCCCAGGGTGTGGGCCAGATATGGTAGACATCTATGCTCTCTTATCATTTCTCCCTTACCTCTAGTATACGTCACTGTGGGCATTCCTTATCATTGCGTGAATAGAAAAATGTGTGAAAGATACAACAGCTCTTTGACCGATCCGTAGTCTAGTGGTTAACACCTCTGACTCGTAAATGGAAGGTTGTGGGTTTGAATCCCAGCGGAGCACAAAAAAAAAAATATATATTTTCAAATGCGCTCTTCGCTGGGTGAAAAATTCATATTCCTTTACCAAAGATCGGTCACTAAGGCTGGTTTTAGTGTCGCGCTGACAACGCGCTGACCGTTCAAAATATATGAACTTGTAGGAAGCGTTTTAGAATGGCGCGTAGCTGTCAGCGCGACAAGTTCATATATTTGGCTGTCAGCGCTGACGGTCAGCGTGTTGTCAGTGCGACACTAAAACCAGCCTAAAGGTCCATCCAGCCTTACAGCAACTGGGTCGTGCTTGAGAATTGGCGTTTTCTATAGTGACGACCAAGCTTGCAGAGGGCTCTTGAGGTGTAAAAACGCAAAAAAAAAACGCAACTTAGCTACACATATAGTGTAACTTCTTGCCGCGTTATCCCTGAAGGGGACGCATGTATCATAATATATCATATCAACAGTACATAATCAACATTTCAGCAGTGATGTCGCGTGTCGCATCGCGCATTTAAATTAATCTTAAAAAGTGAATCACGATGCCCACCCGAGGGCAAACAAGTGCTGACAAGGTGGTGGAGGGGCTCGACAGCCTTACCTCCATCATCTTGGAATTAAAAGAACAAATTAACACTCAAAATAGTCTAATTTGTGAGTTAAGTGCCAGACTCATCAAACTCGAAATCGGCATAGAAACCCAGGGGTCCCAAACTGAATCAAAGGGGCCGCAAAATTACAGTCAAGCGGCTGCCAAAAAGGATCACCCATCGGAGCAGCTGCAGCAACAGAAGCAGCCACTGCGGCAACAGAGGCAGCAGCTGGACCAACAGAAGCTGCTACCGCAGCAACACAAGCAGCCAGCGCAGCAACAGAAGCAGCCAGCTCAGCAGCAAAAGCAGCCAGCGCAACAACAAAAGCAGCCAGCGCAACAACAAAAGCAGCCAGCGCAACAACAAAAGCAGCCAGCGCAACAACTAAAGCAGCCAACGCAACAACTAAAGCAGCCAGCGCAACAACAGAAGCAGCCAGCGCAGCAACAGAAACAGCTATTGCAAAAGCGGCCGTCTCTGGATCAGCCGCTCCAACAACAGCCTAATAAAGGGCAGTGGAAAACTGTCCAACGACGGAAACCAAGACAGAAAATGCTGCAGGGTGTCCTATCGGTGGACAACCTGAAAGCAGCACCCAAGATTAGGGTTCTCCACGTTTGGAGGTTCATGAAAGAGACAACTGCACAAGACATTGTGCAGCACGTTAAGAAGGTCACCGGCGTAGAGGTGGAGGCAACGCCTCTAGTGAACAGTGGTGGATACGCCTCATTTAAGGTGATTCTTCAGGAGGAAGGGTGGGACAAGGTATTCAACCCATTAATATGGCCTAAAGGCATATGTCTTGCCAAATTCATTAATTTTAAAAATGGCCAACATTAAAATTTTATATCAAAATGTTAGAGGTCTCAGCACCAAAACTGTAGAATTTAAAAATAATATTTTAATACAAGACAATGACATAATTGCCCTCACAGAGACATGGTTGAACGCCTCTGTCCCGTCACCTCAACTCTTTGATGGCAGGTACAATGTACACAGGCGTGACCGCGGTACCCGTGGGGGGGGCGTTTGCTTAGCAATAAAAAATACGCTTGCTTCACAAAGAATGCCCAGCATGGAGACGGATGGCGAGCATCTGTGGGTGAAAGTCACTAAAAAGTTCACCCCTGTTTACATATGCGTCGTTTACTTCCAGTGCCGGGAAGGAGAACAAGAAAGAGTAAATTTTTTTGAAAATTTTGAAAAGAGTGCCCCAGCGATGAGCGGTCGTAGTGTAATTGTAATCGGGGATTTTAATATGAACAGTGTGAACGATTCAACGAGACTGGAGTTATTGTGCTTCACAGAAGGGAATAGTTTTACCCAAATAAATGAAATCAAAAACAGCTATGGGAACATTTTAGACTTAGTGATGAGCAACTGTAAATTAACATGTACAGTGGAGCGTAGTGAAGAACCGATGGTGTCTGAAGATAGACACCACCCCACACTATTGGTAACAGCGCGCCCGCGAGCTGCGCCTCTGTGTGGGGAGGCGAAGCGGCCGCCACCACACCAACACAGCCAGCCCACGCACACAGATACACAAGACAAACAGTGCCATTATTTGTTAAATAATTATATTAATTCTAACATTAATTTTAAATTATTAGATGTAGGTAGATGTAATAATATTATTAGAGTGTATGATTGGTCTCAAATGTATAAAATGACCGATAGTAACCTAATTTTAAAATATTTTTACACTGTGATTTATAAAATTTTTGATTTGTGTGCTCCTAAAAAAAGGAGACCATGTACAGGTAGGACTTATCCAATATGGTTTTCTCAAAGAATAATTGCAGACTTGAGATCTAAGAGACATCTGCATAATGTCTACCTGAAGAATAAAACCAAGAGTAACTATATTAAATTTAAAGAGAAACGCACTCAACTCAAGTCTGACATTGCTCATGCTCATAAGTCCTATCTAGAGAATATTCAGTCTGGAGTCGGAAATGGCTCAAGGGAATTTTGGAGGTATGTCTCCTCACTGAAAAAAGACAGCACTGTGAAGTACACATTGGCAGATGGGGATGAGATCACGACTGATCCTCAATTAGTCTGCGAAAGATTCTCAGACTATTTTCAATCTGTCTACAGTTCCCTGGTCCCTGAGTTAGATGTGGAAGTAATCCTTAATAACTCGCCTCTCTGTAATACCAACAGTATTGGAATTGAGCATTTTACGTTGGAAGAGGTACAAACCTGTCTGCTCAACATTAACCCAAACAAAGCAGCGGGTCCTGATAACATTCCACCAGGCGTAATAGCAGCCTTATCCAATACTGTAGCTGAACCATTAAGGTTTATTTTAAATCTGTGTGTTGAACAATGTGAATTTCCTCAATTTTGGAAGTTAACAAGAGTCATTCCCATACACAAAGCAGATACAAAAACAGATGTCCGAAACTATAGACCTATCTCTATCTTATCGACATTTGCGAAGATCTTTGAAAGTTTAATTCATAAAAACTTACTGATTAACATTAAATCACGTATTACCATTCATCAACATGGCTTCCTACCAAAGAGGTCTACAATTTCCAATCTTCTCACATTAAGTGCAGAAATAGCCGAAAATCTGGATTCTCAGCACCAGACTGATGTGGTATATACGGACTTTTCTAAAGCATTCGACAGGGTAGACCATGACGTCCTACTCAAGAAAATGCACATATTTGGATTAAGTAAATCTCTTCTCTTACTTTTCGCATCATATTTAAGAAATAGACAACAATATGTTGATATTAATGGCTATACATCATTGACAGTTCAACCACTTTCTGGAGTCCCGCAAGGATCCAATTTGGGCCCACTGGCTTTCCTTATATTTGTCAATGACGTTGTTGGCATCATAAAACATAGTTCGTGTCTATTATACGCAGATGACTTGAAGGTCTATACAAAGATTATAGACACTCAATGCTGCGTAAAATTACAGGAGGACTTGAACGCATTAGCAGTTTGGGCTGAGCAAAACAAGCTCTTCTTAAATTTTAAGAAATGCGTTATCATGTCCTTCACTAAATCTCATAATCCCACTTTTCATGAGTATAGTATAGGTGGGCAAATACTAACTCGTGTGACCTCATTTAGGGATCTGGGAGTTGTCTTTGATCCCGGACTGAATTTCTCAGACCATATGACGCAGTTGACGACCGAATGCTATCGGCTTCTGGGCTTTGTTATTAGACTCTGTAAACAGTTTACAGAGCCCAGGGCGATGGCGGATGTCTTCAGCTGCGTCGTTCGATCTAAATTAGAGTACGCTGTTGAGGTGTGGACACCTCATCAGCGGAAGTACATTAATATGTTAGAACAGCTCCAGAAGAAGTTCCTGAGGTACCTCCTCATGAGAACGCAGGGAAACTACCCTCAGTTCATGCACCATGAGGACCTGCTTCGGGAAACTGGCTTCAGGAGCTTAGAAACTAGGCGCAACGGGACCCTGATGGTGCTCACTTATAAAGTCATCAATGGTTTAATAGACAGTCCCACCCTGTTGGAGGGTTTCAGGTTGTTTGTACCAAATTACTATAATCGGGGGCGAGGTCATGATCTTTTTCATGTACCAATGAGCCGCACCGATGTCTTGGCACAGCATCCTTTAACTCGGAGTGTCAAACTCATTAATGAGGCAAAAATAGATATATTTCAATATAATGTAGACACCTTCAAAAGTATGGTAAAAGAGTTCCTCCCAGCGTGTTGATGGCTGTGAGGGTGCACTGTAATTAGGGAAACCTGTTGTGCACAAAAAAAAAAAAAAAAAAAAAAAAAAAAAAAAAAAAAAAAAAAATGTGGCGAGTTGAACCTTTTTATTTTTACAGGTAAGTGGGCCGGCCTACGCCAACCACTTCAGTTGAAGTGGGGGTTTCCCAGCTCCCGAGGGGGCTGGTACTCATTTCTTGTGAAGGCTGAGTAAACCTTGCCGGAATTTTTATTACGGGGTTTGAAACAAACACCGAAATAGGAAATCATTTCTGACACCCTCCTCGGTGGGATTCAAACCCGAGCTCACGGGGTAGAATGCAAGCACTCTACCAACTGAGCTATCGACCGGACTTTGTCTATAATCTATAATCTAAGTTGCAAGGATATATTCATTCAAAGCTCTCAGATGTATGCCCAAAAACAAACACGTGTAGTTCGCGCTTACAAATGCTGATTGTGTACTTACAAATAAAATCCAAACTCAAATGAACATAAGCCCTGCAACTCTTGCCGACATTCCCTGAAACAGGGGTGACATTGGCAAAGTGAACCATTTTTTACAGTATGGGTGGTCAGCCTCATACCAACCTATAAGTCAAGGAATTGTGATTCACAAAAATACAGCGCTCACCAAATAAATCATCCTAATATTATTATTATTAGCTCTACTCCACCAGTACCAGACTCCAGTCCACGATGAATAGATCTGTGCAACGTACATGCCACAGGTGGCAGTCGTTTCCATGCTCTTGGAGCCACCACTTCCAAAGCACGCTCACCAAACACTATTGCAGATTCGGGCAAAGGCTCATTGACCAATGTTTTAGCTCCACTTTTTTTATTATTTTTTTTTATTTTCAACAAGAATACAACAGCATAAATTTTGTTATTTTGTACATATATAAGATATTCATTAACATTTCATAGCGCCTATTCCCGTATTCTACAATTGTGTATTTTATCTTATAAATCATACCAAATAACACTTTCCGTAGAACATGAAGTCAAAGTATTTCATAAGTACTTTTGAAATTTAATTATGCAATGGGTAAATCAAGATTTGTTAATAAGTTATACTTGTGTAATGGCTGAAAAAAAATTGTGTACGAGTGACGTGACCAAGAAATGGATTTTGCTACAAAATTAACAGACAATCCAAGATCTTGTTTGGTCATTTTAAAGTTTGACTAATTTGAGAATGAGGTCTGCACATTTGACGACAACCAAAAAGTTGTGCAGTCACCTGACCAAGTTGCTAAGGCAAAAGCTAACTAATATTTGGTTATTGATCGATAAGGACCCCAGTTACATTGATGTGTGAAATGAGAACATTTCTGCAAAAAACGTTCAAACAGTTTTGTAAAGCTCTCTTTTTTGCAAGAAAATAAAAAATCAATAGGAAATTATCCAACATCTATCCCAAAGCTTTTAAGATGTGATTGATTCTCTGTTAGACTACCTCAAAGTTTTTATTTTGTTAAGTGAAAAGTTTTTCCCTTTCCAGAAAAAGGACGAGAAGCCAGCGTCGTCCTAACCAACAAAAATGCACAAGAAGTCATGGATGAAGTCAAAAACCTAACCTCAAAAGCGTAACTGACTGTTGAAATGTTTTTATTTGTAAATAATAATGATGAATTTATTTCACAAACAATATAGGAAAAATTGTTTAAGTATCAATCTGTCCTTGATAGGTTCACTCACATTCTAATATTTGTATTTTTCCGATGTAGCAACTCATGTTTATTTATTAAAAGAACCTTTTTTTGTTTTAAATTTGAATTTTATTTTTTTCCATTTTATGGCAATAAATACATTTTCTTAGTCAGTTCCAGACTTGTCCCAAACGTTGGCCCAACATGAGTTTGGGATTGCCAAACGTTTGATCCAAACCATTTAGCAAAAATCTGGAACTTGGTTTTACAGGCACAATGTTTTCATAATTCATTACATAAATTTGTAATTCTAATATACATAATTTAATCAAAAAAATAAAGCAATATATTATGTACATGTATTTGTTAATTCACTGGATTAGGGTTTCTATGAAAATATATCTTTCGAGTTGAAGAAAATTGACTAAAAAATTTTGGGTAAATGTATTGAATACATGAAATTGTTAACAATAAGTGGAATTGAAGAAATTAGAGTATTTTCACGATATAAAATATATATTTCTCTTCAAATAAATATATAGCTCTTTCTATATTATAGCCATAAAACAAGATGGATATGCGCAGGTGTAACAACTGTCAGTTTTCGGTTAATTGCCCCCCCGTCCCTCTGATCGAGGGCACTAGTGTGTAGTCCGCAATAAGGCGTTTAAAAAGCATCCATGCGCCTATTGGTCAAAGACATATTTACAAAATAATTTTTCAATAATTACAATTTTCAGATATTCGACAGCCGTTTCATCAGAACTTGCTTGTGAACTTGTTCTATGACAGTAACAAAAAGTTATTGTAAAAACTAGATCTGGTGATGCCTACATGGCAGACATAGAAACTATGATTGTGGCATACGCTGGCGATCAACGATTCTCATTGCGCTATGTATAAGTTATCCACCTTGCATAAAACAAATGTATTGTCCACCTGCGGCGTAGAGTAGATTAATCATACTATAAAAACATAGTTAAACATTGTGCAGGAGAGTTGACTTCAACTACAAACGAATATAGAGTTTAGTAAAGTAACAAGCCAGTGTAAAGCAATGCTCCTAGACGGTAGAGATAGTTAATGTCTTCTTCCTGTACAATAAGATTTTTATGCGGAGTGGACAATACACATGGTAATAGTAAAATTAAGATTATCACAGTCCTTAAAAATAAATTAAAACAATACTAAGAACACTTAAATATGCATACTTCAAATATACAACGTCAAATTACATTCACGTAAAGAAAAAATAAGATTATGTTAACTAAACTAAAGTTGCCTGTCGATACACTAAAATAAAAACAACCAATTATTGGTCTCTCTTGAGTTATCTGTTTTTAAAAGGAGAGGTTCATTTTTAACTGAAAATTTCATTTAACCTAGACTCAAAACAAACTTAAACAAAGATTCCTGGATAACCCTGTAAGGACGCCACAAACTGCTATAGGTGATGGAGCCTTCAAGGCGGCTGCTCCAGCAATGTGGAACACCCTCCCACAGCGACTATGGAATCTAGATGCTGAGACAAGTTTTCATAAAAGGGCTAAAGACCCACCTCTTCGCCCAATCTTATGGACAAGAGCCTTTGTAATGACAATCATAAAAGGTGCTATACAATTATTGTACCTATCACTATTATTTATTATTTCATATACGGTATCTTGTTCTTCCGAAATGAACTTTGACCATAAAATGTGTTGAACAATGATTGAGTTGATACTAACTATTATGTTGAATTTGTATGGAAGGTTGTACAGAGTTGTGGTTATCCCCTGAAAAAATATTTTAAAATGTACTAATTACCAATTTTCAAACAGCCTAATAAATAATCATGTGTCAAATAACCAAATTCTAAATACATATTCAAGCCATACAGAGTCACAGAGGGCAATCCAGGATATTTTCCTAAATTAAGATGCCTGTATGCCAATACGGGGAAATCATTTTCCATGTTTCCATACTGTCTATACCTCATTTTCGGAAAGAACCCTAGATTGCTGCCTTCGATTATAAAAATTAAATAATGGTGAATGTGTAATACACGTATTGAATAATCTATGAGTCGGTTAGAATCAAAGACGGCAACCTAGGTATTTAAAAAAAAGAGAAATATATGGTCAGAACTAAACTGCACATATAGTGGAACTTCTTACCGCGTTGCCAACTCTTGAAGTCTGCTTCTGACAGCTGAGTAAAACTTGCCGGTATTTTATTTTAGGGGTTTGAAATAAACACCAAAACGGGAAATCATTTCTGACACCCTCGGTGGGAAAAGAATCGTAGCTCTCGTTATGGGATACAAGCATTCTACTAAGAGGATATGGAAATGATGAGCAAATTATTTCCTGAGTTTCCGTACATTTATCATATTCAGATGGATGTTTTTGATTCTATTCGGCTCTTATCGGTACAGTTCATTGGTTCTCTGTTACTACATCAGACAATTGGCTAAGCCTTGAAGGCAGGCAAGCCAAACTCCTCTGGCTGGAAGAGCTCCAGGTCCTGGATGACTTGTGTGGCTCGTGTGGTGAGGGTCTTCTCCAGGGCAGGGTCTGGCACCATCACCACCTGCATGCCCGCTGCCAGCGCTGCCTCCACGCCGTTGGGCGCGTCCTCAAACACCAAACACTACAAACAAACAAACATAAACGGATAATCATTGTTGAATAAATTAATAATTTAAAAAAATATATGAAATGTTTCGGCGGAAACTTTGTAGAACTCCATTTAAAAATCTTTATTTTTTTATTTTTGTTTCAATTGACTCTGAACAAATTCCGAAGATTGGAATGCTAGGAAATAGCATAATAGTAACTTGGTTTTGATTACTAAGGTTTGTAGTCTAGTGGTTAATGCTTCCGATTCGTAATGAGAAAGTTCTGGCTTTGATTCCCGGAGGAACACGCAAAATAACATTTAATTTTAAAAATGCTTTTTGCTGTAATGAAAAAACAATGTGCCTTTACCAAAGGCCGAGATACCAAAGCTTCATTCAGCCTTAGAGCAACTGATCTTTGCTTGTACAACAGGAGCTTTCCATTAGCGACGACAAAGCTCCCGGATGGCTCTTGAGGTGTGAGAACACAAAAACAGCGCTCACCGAATAATATATCAATTTTTCTTTAATGGTGCTACAGCCCAATGTGAGCCTTGGCCTCCTTCAACCTCTGCCCTTAGGCGGAGGGCCTGTCCTCCCATGTCGCTTTCCAGTTTGCAACATGTAGAAGCTGAGGCGCATGCCTCCTACTTCATCCCTTAGTAGGAATACCCTCAGTTGGGTATTCCTACTCTTTTGACATTTGTTTATTATAAAAGTAGTGTGTCTTACGTCTTCTGGTTTGGGCGACTGTGTGAACCTGGAGGCGCATATGAGGAAGATGTCTGGATGAGGTTTCCCGTACTTGACCTCCTCATCCGAGCTGCCCATGACCTTGTGGTGGAACAGGGAGAAGAGCTGCTGGTAGTTGGAGATCTTGGCCTGCACGCTCTCCCGCCCAGAGCTGGTGGCCAGGGCGATGGGAACAGCGTGGCGGTGCAGGTGCTCAATCAGACGCTGCGAGCCTAAAATTATAAATTAAAATTTGGAATTTGTACAGCGCCTTTCCATGATACTAGATCATCCCAAAGGCGCTTGTTCATACAAAAGTGTGAAGAGGTGAGTTTTAAGCGCTTTCCTTAGCATATTTTCCAAATCCCTTGTTTCTATGGCGGTTTCCCAGCGCCCCCATTTGTGGGTGGAGCTCCTGGGCTGCGATGGGCAGCCCCAGGTCCAGGATCTCCAAGATCTTCTGCTCAATGATCCCCAGCACCTTCATCCTCACATCACAAGGATAATCTTTCCATTTGTAAGATATATGTTTACCTTTGAGCAGAGGCGCGTTCCTCAGCATCTGGTTCCCCAGCGTCTTCATCTGTGTGTGGAACTCCTGAGGTGTGATGGGCAGCCCCAGCTCCCTGCAGGCGATCTCCGAGGTCCTCTGCTCCGTGGTGCCCATGATGCGCAGCCTCACATCGCGAGGATACTCCTTGCCGTACTTGCCAGCGATTGTGGCCACTATTTTCTCATATATGTGCTCTGTGTCTGAAATTAATAATGAAACTATTTGTGAATGATGTGATATCCCCAATTAATTGTCGCTCTATGCTTTATATTGGCCAGCCAAAATGTAAATGTGGCCGCTAGACTGATCTTTAGGATGTCTACATTCTCTCACATCACTCCGCTGCTGAAAGAACTATATTGGCTTAATTTCTTCTTCCTGAGAGAATGGTCTACCGTGTGTGTTCACACTTGAGGAGTATGACAGGAAAAACTCTTAAGAGATAGAGTTAAGCTGGGGATACACATGCCCGTAGCTTGCACACTAGCATACCAGCTCCTTGCACGTGCCAGCTACTGTCATGTACTCTAACTGGCATGCCTGCAACTAGCAAACAATGGCATACAAGGAGCTAGCACAGCATTTGATTTACTTGTATGCCCGTTGAAGGAGGGGCTAGGGGGAGTTACCAAACTGGCATGTGTGAACAGGCCAGTAGTTGACTCGAATCAATTTTTTCTGGGAGCGTTCTCAAATGGTTTAACTGTAACCATCAGGATCTTCTTAAACAGTGAATAAAACAAATAGTGAGTTTGTTTATTTTTAAATGGAGCTCAACAAAGTTTCAGCTGAAAAATTTCATAATTTATACTTGGCAGTTATTTGTCATAAGCTAAGAGTCCAATAGAATGAGGAAGGCATGCATACAGGTAGACTGTAGAGACATATCTGGGCACTTAAATCAGGATATAAAGTCCACGAAAATAAATCATCACATTTGGTGAGTACAACATTTGCAATGTGTCAGAATCTGACATCAGAAAAATGATAAAAATGTTTGTAAACAATATTGTACCTATGTACATCACTATGTTATATTTTTTTATTTAAGTTTAATTGTTTTGCTGATAAGGTTCATATCAAGTATTTTTTAAGTATTGTGAATAGCATGGCAACTAGTTTGTAGTTATTTATGTAATACCTAACTTGTCATAGCTTTTTAAATATGGAATTGAAATGATCATACTCTTATGTTTAGTATGGGCAATATAATTTTAATTTATTAGGGTGTATTGGGGGGCTTAGTCGTGAGTATCTTATTATATTTTTACATTGATTTCCTTTAAATTTATTAATTTTACAAGTTAATATTATAATTATTTAATTTAAATAGTTTAATTAAAATATATATGTCATCTCATAAGCTGTGGTGTGAGTGAGTCTATCATGGCTCATTCTGGAGACATGGTCTCTCATCTTACCAAGTTCTCCATTTATAACCACAGTCTCTCACATCTCTTTTAGCTAGAATTTATTTTTTAAACATTCATTCTTAACTCTATCCTTCAATGCTGAGTATCATACTCAACACGAATTTAGAATAAACGGAATGAATGTTGATGTGGTAAATGAGTTTGTATACTTGGGAAGTAAGTTTGAAAAAGATGGAAGAATGACAGGTGACGTTGTCAACGACGTTAGCCATGTTGAAAGCACCGGTTCCCATAGATCACCGAAGTTAAGCAACATTGGGCGTGGTCAGTACTTGGATGGGTGTGCGCTCAGGTACACCGCGTGTCGTTGGCATCTCGGACCGGTCCGTAGTCCGTTGTGGCAACACTTCGGACTCGTAAATATTTGGAAGGTTGTGGATTCGGATCCCGGCGGAGCACACAAAAATACCATTAATATTTCGAATGTGCTCTTCGCTGGGTTGAAGAATTCATAAGCCTTTACCAATGACCGGTCACCAAGGGTCCATCCAGCCTTACAGCAACTGGGTCTTGCTTGAGTATTGGCGCTTTGTAGCGACGACCAAGCTCGTACACCTCTGCGGCACTACAACAAGTGTCATAGACCCCTAGAGTCTTCAGAATCTAGGGAGTCTCCCGCACAGGATTTTCTTAAAAAAAAAAAAAAATAAAAAAAAAAAATAAAAAAAAAAAAAAAAAGGTGAACTTGAAAGAAGAGTAATGAAGGGCAGGTGTGTACTGGGTGACACAGCTTGTATCGCCAAAAATCAAAACATCTAAAAATGCTCGATTGGCGGTACGCAGTGGCATACTTTTACCCACCTTGATGTATGGTAGCGAAGCCTGGACGGTGAATGAAAGTGAAATTAGTAAAGTCCATACTGTTGAAATGGACTTTCTAAGAAGTATGATTGGGAAAAAACGGAGTGACAGAGTGAGGAATGACTTTGTAAGAGAAGAATGTGGTGCAAGAGAAAGTGTGAAAGTGAAGATTAAAAGAAGTTTGTTAAGATGGTTTGGGCATATGGAGAGAATGAATGAGGAAAGACTGACGAAGAAAATATATGTTGGTAGAATAGATGGATGTCGTGGTAGAGGAAGACCGAGAAAGGTATGGATGGACCAAATATCCGAAATTGCGAATGAATGGAATATCCAGAGTCATAATAAAAGAAGAGCCTGTATGAAGAAAATTATGACTCTGGAGGAAATGAAAGAAGTATGTAAGGACAGAAAGAAATGGCGGTTGATCTGTAATGTTGGCGGCTAGGGTTTATTAAATTGGAATTTGTTTTTTTTGTTTGTAAATGGATATTTTGTATTTGGATATTATTATTTAGTGATGTATAAAATGTAATTTGTCGTGTGTGTGTGTTCCTTGACTTATAGGTTGGTATGCGGCTGACCACCCATGCTGTAAAAATGGTTCACTTTGCCAATGTCACCCCTGTCTCAGGGAAGGACGGCAAGAGTTGCAGGGTGTATGTCCATTTGAGATTTGGTTTTTATATTGTAGGTTCACATGAGGCATGTGCAAGCGCGAACTTGTACGTGTCTGGTTGTGGGAATGCATGTAATGTGAATCTCCAATGTAACATATCTTTGCAACTTAGATTAGATTAGATTAGATTAGGTACGAATGAGGGTGTTCGAAATGATTGCCCGTTTCGGTGATTATTTCAAACCCAAAACAAAATACCAGAAAGGCTTACTCAGCCTTCACAAGAAATGAGTACCAGTCCCCTCAGGAGCTGGAAAACCCCCACTTCAACTGAAGTGGTTGGCTAAGGATTGGCCTCCTTACCTGTAAAAATAAATAGGTTCTATTCACCACATGCAACCTCGTTGGGGCAAATGCGGCAAGAAGTTACACATAATTAGTAGCTTGGTTGCGTTTTTTTGCATAGTTTTGGACACAAAGTGTAAGATTGCAGATATTTGATAACTCTCTGGGGTCTAAACAACATTGATTAAATGTCAGAGTTTCTTATCTCTGTAAAAATAATGTTAATATTGCCAACAACAGATAATCTGGATTAGATATGTTATCCCTAGAATCGCCTACAGAATCCCATCTCTCACAGTCTGCCGCCAATATCTGAATTAGAGATGACACGAATAGTGAATTGGCCGAATACCGAATATTCGGCAACGCTGTCGGCCGAAGCGCCGAATATTCGGCCGCCGAATATTCGGTGCTTCGGAGAAGAATGCTGTGGCAAACGAGTTGGATTTTTATTTGAAAACAGTTCGCCTAGATTGGAAGGCCGATCCTTACAAGTGGTGGTCAGCAAACGAAAAACAATACCCGAACCTTTCGAAATTTGCAAAAGTTTATCTTTCTTCGCCTGGAAGTAGCGTTTATAGTGAGAGGTTATTTTCTGAGGTTGGTAACGTTTACGATGAAAAGCGCAATCGTTTGCTACCAGAAAATGCTGAAAAGCTCGTTTTTATCCATCACAACTTACCACTGATTAATTTTAAGTACTAAAATGTTGTAATTTGGAAATAAATACATAATTTTTGAGTAAAATAACGTGTCTTTTTTTACATGATTTGCTATTCGGTATTCGGCCGAATAGTACGCACTATTCGGCCGAATACCGAATAGCAAAAAAAGTGGCCGAATAGGCCGAATACCGAATAGTTGCCGAATATTCGTGGCATCATTAATCTGAATACTGTTATTTTGATGTAATCATAAGTAAGTAGGTAGATATAATCTTATCTAGCACCTGGGTGGAATACTGTTATTTTGATGTAATCATAAGTAAGTAGGTAGATATAATCTTATCTAGCACCTGGGTGGAATACTGTTATTTTGATGTAATCATAAGTAAGTAGGTAGATATAATCTTATCTAGCACCTGGGTGGAATACTGTTATTTTGATGTAATCATAAGTAAGTAGGTAGATATAATCTTATCTAGCACCTGGGTGGAATACTGTTATTTTGATGTAATTTTTTTTTTTTTTTTTTTTTTTTTTTTTTTTTTTTTTTTTTTTTAAAAAAATAGATTTGTGAAGAGGAATGCAATTCACCAACCTATTCTACCTGGCCAGAAACAGGTATTAATATCATCATTTAATAATTCATTATTGTTAATTATTAATGAATTATTAAATAATAATTACCCAATTACATCTGTTGAACCAGGGTCAAAGTTAAAGTCAAGTGACCCAAGCGGGGATCGAACCAACGTTGTTCCATTCGAAACACGCTAGAAAGATCAGCCCTCTTGGCCCACGCGGCTATAACCCCGACAAAGTAATCATAAGTAAGTAGGTAGATATAATCTTATCTAGCACCTGGGTGGAATACTGTTATTTTGATGTAATCATAAGTAAGTAGGTAGATATAATCTTATCTAGCACCTGGGTGGAATACTGTTATTTTGATGTAATCATAAGTAAGTAGGTAGATATAATCTTATCTAGCACCTGGGTGGAATACTGTTATTTTGATGTAATCATAAGTAAGTAGGTAGATATAATCTTATCTAGCACCTGGGTGGAATACTGTTATTTTGATGTAATCATAAGTAAGTAGGTAGATATAATCTTATCTAGCACCTGGGTGGAATACTGTTATTTTGATGTAATCATAAGTAAGTAGGTAGATATAATCTTATCTAGCACCTGGGTGGAATACTGTTATTTTGATGTAATCATAAGTAAGTAGGTAGATATAATCTTATCTAGCACCTGGGTGGAATACTGTTATTTTGATGTAATCATAAGTAAGTAGGTAGATATAATCTTATCTAGCACCTGGGTGGAATATTATTTTCATTCAATATTTTAATAATAAAATACATTGATACCTTAAAGATAAAACTGACATATGAAGCTAACTGTGGTTTCTCAGATAAATGTATATTTTGTTGTATTTTCCACAAGAGAAACCAGTAAAAAAGTGTGGAAGTCCTGTAGTTAAGAAGTTTTTCATGAGCACTTCCTTATTATTAGTCCACTTACTATCAGAAGCTACACCCAATAAAATGTTTTATCCACTATTTCTCGAATCAGTGAATCAGCACTTATTCAATAACAGAATTAAGGTACAAATACAGTGGAACTTCACGCTGCGTTGTCCCTGAAGGGGTCGTCCCATGTGGCGAGTGGAACCTATTTATTTTTACACGTAATGGCGAAGGGGGCTGGCCTTGCGCCAGCCACTTCAGTTGAAGTAAGGGTTTCCAGTTCCCGAGAGGGCTGGTACTCATTTCTTGTGAAGGCTGAATTAACCTTGCCAGTATTTTCATGTGGGGTTTCCCTGCTCCCAAGGGGACTGAATCTCATTTCTTGTGAAGGCTGAGTACAACTTGCAGGCATTTCAATTATGGATTTGAAATAAACACCGAAATAGGAAATCATTTCTGACATCCTCGGTGGGTTTCGAACCCGAGCTCACGGCATGTAATGCAAGGACTCTACGCACTGAGCTACTGACAGGACTCGATAAATGCCTTTATCTGTGCATCCATGTATTTTATCTGATTTTCGAAAAAAATCACCATTGTCGTCTTTGCTCCTAGAGGTAAAAAAATGCTTAGCATATTGGACCTTGAACTTGGACGCCTTGGACTAAATTTCCGGGTTTTTTGTTCCAAATAAAAAGTTATATTAAATAATAATAATATGTTACGTTATTCAATAGTGGTAAATAATGTTGTTATTGTTTTGTTTATTTGTATATAATTATTATTATTGCTTGATTGTTTGATTCATTGTCCGCGATTAGAAATCGGAAGAGAAATCGCGGTAAGTTTGAATGTCTGGTTTCTAACCTATAATAACGCCGTCCATGTCGAACAGGACGTGCGACACCTTTCTGAATGGCGGCCCCCGAGATGAAGAGAAGCTCCTCCGCAGTATGAAATACATTGTCAATGCTTTTGTGAAGTAAAATTAAACAGCAAAACGACTAGCAAAGTTCACACCAGGAAGTTAGCACCATCACCGTCAAATTAGAACTGTCACTTTTTGATTGGTCCAATTTCAGATTCAGATTTGATAAAAATATTTTTCTAATTTTGAATGTTCAGTTTTGCCAACAGACAAAACAAACTGTCAAAGTCAAGTGTGCTCGTAAAACTTACGGTTGTACATATCAGCTACGTTTATGTTTTTTGCCTACTTCACAAGCTAGAGACAGAAAGCGCGCTTTAAATTTAAAAATTTACTTGGCACAAATTAAATAGACAACAAAACTGTGACTTCACATGGACATGTTGCTGGGGCAAAAAAAAAAATTGTGTCACTGCAATTTCTTAAATGAAGATGAGGCTGACCCCCCCGTGCTGTAAAAATTGGTTCATTTTTGTCAATGCCACCCCGTTTCAAAAAAAGGCGGGAGGAGTTGCAAGGTATATGTTCATGTGAGGTTTTTTTATGCACACGTGCAGAATGTGTCATGTACATGTGCCTGTCTGCAGGCATTCATTTAATCTTCTTCTTCATCTTCAGCCTGTATTGATCGTCCACTTCTGGACGTAGGCCTCCTCTCGCATTTTCCATTCATTTCTATCCGCATCCAGGCAAGTCCTGCACTTCTCTGAACATCGTCACGCCAACGCAACTGTGGGCGCCCAACTC